>JARQOC010000001.1:205409640-205599640 GCA_033576535.1 Allobates femoralis
GAAGAGAGTCACATGCTCTTTTTCTTCCTTTCTACAATGTGTATGAGACTTCTGGGCGTATCCCTCGGGCTCAGTTACTAGTGGGCTGTGTCTTCAACAGCATGACTGGCTTCTCTAGCCCTCCCTCTTACTTTGCAGGACGTCACTGAAGGGAGTGATATTATCTGTCAGTGGGCGGGCACGCAAGGCTGCTCCCGTCCACGCACGTCATCGGAGGCAGACAGAGTCACGTGCACTCGCATCGTCACTTCCTGTCGGCTCCGTGCAGTGACGCGCAGCTGAGGGATACCGTATGAGCAAAACACATTGCGGCGAGCGGACGTGGTATCTTTCATTAAGCTGATACCACGTCCGCTCGGCGCGCGGCCAATGAGCTCAGAGTATGCAAATAGCGCGTGCTGAACATTCGAATTTTGGGCCAATTTGTAGCCAGCCGCTTCCACAGGTATGCACGGTCCGGCAAACGGTGGATCCAGCGCGCGCGAGTCCTGGCTGGCTAACCAAAGCTGAGCCGCGGCTATCGGCGGCAACCAAGCCGAAAGATGTCTGGCATCAGCCGGTTATTTGCCGGCTGGCGAGCCGCTGACCTATGTACCGCGGCTGAGCTCCGGTCGTGTTCAGCGCGGCGGCCAATCAGAATAGCGGCGCGCTCTATGTCACCATATTTCAAATACACTGAGTACAGTGTATTTGAAATATGGCGCCATGGCGCGCGCCGCTATTCTGATTGGTCGGCGCTGAACGCGGCGACCAATGAGAGAAGCTGCATTCAAACTGCGTGCCAAGCCGCGCTACTTCTCTGATTGGTCGCCGCGGTGACCAATCAGAAGAGTACTGCGGCTTGGCGCGCGGTTTGAATGCAAACCCCATCCTTGCAGCCTCCTCCATCCCCTCAGCCTCCTCTGTTCTCACAGTCTCCTCCATCCCCTCAGCCTCCTCCATCCCCTCAGCCTCCTCCATCCTCACAGCCTCCTCCATCTTCACAGCCTCCTCCATCCCCTCAGCCTCCTCCATCGACACAGCCTCCTCCATCTTCACTGCCTCCTCCATTCTCACTGCCTCCTCAATCCCCTCAGCCTCCCCATCCTCACAGCCTCCCCATCCTCACAGCCTCCTCCATTTTCACAGCCTCCCCATCCTCACAGCCTCCCCATCCTCACAGCCTCCTCCATCCCCTCAGCCTCCTCCATCCTCACAGCCTCCCCATCCTCACAGCACCTTCCATTCTCACAGCCTCCCATCCCCTCAGCCTCCTCCATCCCCTCAGCCTCCTCCAACCCCTCAGCCTCCCTATCCTCACAGCCTCTTTCATCCCCTCAGCCTCCTCCATCCTCAGAGCCTCCTCCAACCCCTCAGCCTCCCCATCCTCACAGCCTCCCCATCCTCACAGCCTCCTCCACCCTCACAGCCTCCTCCACCCTCACAGCCTCCCCATCCTCACAGCCTTCCCATCCTTTCAGCCTCCTCCATCCCCTCAGCCTCCTCCATCCTCACAGTCTCCTCCATCCTCACAGTCTCCTCCAACACCTCAGCCTCCCTATCCTCACAGCCTCCTCCATCCTCACAGCCTCCCCATTCTCACAGCCTCCCCAATCTCACTCCTTACTCCTGTCTATTAGGTCTGTCATTCAGTGTGACACAGTTTACTCCTGTCTTCAAGGCTGTCAGTCAGTGTCACAAACTTCACTCCTGTTTACAAGGCTGTCAGTCAGTGTCACGAACTTTACTCCTGTCTACAAGGCTGTCAGTCAGTGTGACACACTTCACTCTTGTCTACAAGGCTGTCAGTCAGTGTGACGCACTTCACTCCTGTCTACAAGGCTGTCAGTCAGTGTAACGCAGTTAACTCCTGTCTATAAGGCTGTCAGTCAGTGTGACGAACTTCACTCCTGTCTACAAGGCTGTCAGTCAGTGTCACGAACTTTACTCCTGTCTACAAGGCTGTCAGTCAGTGTGACACACTTCACTCCTGTCTACAAGGCTGTCAGTCAGTGTGACGCACTTCACTCCTGTCTACAAGGCTGTCAGTCAGTGTAACGCAGTTAACTCCTGTCTATAAGGTTGTCAGTCAGTGTGATGAACTTCACTCCTGTCTACAAGGCTGTCAGTCAGTGTGACGCACTTCACTCCTGTTTACAAAGTATTCTAGAATACCCGATGCGTTAGAATCGGGCCACCATCTAGTATAATGTATATATATATATATATATATATATATATATATATATATATATATACAGTATATATATTATATGTTTCACTTTATGTATTTAATTACTGAAATAAATTAACTTGGTTGGTAATTCAACTTTAATTTTATTTTAACACTTAGTATCAGTCTATTCTAACAATGTAAAAAGTTTGTGACCTTAAATCTTATGCACACTTGTATCATGAAGAAAATGTTACCGTGTTTCCCCGAAAATAAGACACTGTCTTATATTTTTTGGGGGGCCAAAAGTGGCCCCATGTCTTATTTTCGGGGTATGGCTTATATTGGCAGCCACCAGCCTACTTACATACACATACCCATACATACACACATATGCACACATATATACACATACACACAGCTTCCTACCTTGTCCCCATTCTGCAGTGCCGACCGCTGTGCTGCCTCCTTGATCCTTGATCACGGGTGCTAGCCAATCACAGCGTGGCCTGCTCTGACATCACTGGCCGGGGGCGGAGGGAAGAAGCAAGATGGCAGCCCCCAGCACCGATGATGATGGAACTGAAGCAGGGGGAACCACAAGGCACAGCAGACCGGGAACGGAGCGAGGACCCCACCGGAAGGCACAGAGGACATCCCAGCACAGAAGAAGAGGATTGAGGAGGCAGCACAGCGGTCGGCACTGCAGAATGGGGACAAGGTGGGAAATACTGCGCAGTGCCCCCCACCCCCCGCGCCTCCCCCTGTCTTATACCGTATTCCCCGAAAATAAGTCACCCTGTCTTATAATCGGGGTATGACTTATATTGGAAAATTCTGCGCCAGCCCTGCCCTGACTTATATTCGGGGGTGACTTATTTTCGGGGAAACACGGTAGGTCCTCAGAGGTTCAGGTTGCACTTTGTTGTTAACTAATTTCTGTATTGCTTTCTCCGACATGCCTGCAGGTGGAGCTACAATGTCAGACTTTAGTGGGTGTCTCTTATGAAGTATACTCTCTCTAACTCTCCCTTTATTTATTGGTCCTGACATGACTGTACATACATAATGATACAATATTTTTTTTCCTGGAAAGCTTATAATTATACAATAAAGTTTGCATAAAATAACAAAAACCTGGCAAACCCCACAATAAGTTAATTGAGTCTGTGTAGTACTGCTGGGGCCTGTCCTGTGACAGATCATTTTCATTAATTCCTTTTTTCTGGATGAAATTGAAAAAATGGAATTCCTAATGCTAATCTGAAACACGCCTAAACTGTACTAAATATTGCTAATGTAACATACTGGTTATCATACCTCCGCAAAACTGTTGACTTTTTCGAGGTGAGGTTTCCAGTTGACCAAATGGGCAGATCTAATGTCTTGATCTAATGATGCAATATCTGCTTCTTCAAGACGGTCAAAGGCTACAAAATGTATCAAAATGAGAAATGATAACATTAACAAGTGCGATATTAATAGACTGAAATATATATAATAAAATGAGAAATTAAGGTTACTGAAAATAAATGACTGATAATACACTTACGTGAAAATATCGACGTTTTCCAGCTAAATCTCGTTTGGTATGTTCTGATTAAGAAAGATACAAAAGCATAAGAACAGCATTAGATTATGTAAAAGCAGCCTGCAGAAGTTACTACAAACGATTACTGTTGTGAACTCTGTTTGGTGTTTGAACCTGGAAACGAATCTGAATGTTTTCTGATTTAATCTACAGGCCCCTATTCACCAGACATTTGATAAAACGATGTCCATGACATACACCAGGTGCCCTTTCAACAACGTACTGTATATGAAGTTCCCTCTCCACTTTTTTGAAACAACTATAACAGTTTAACTTGACGTTATTTTTCCCTACTACAAATGTATCCACAGGGCATGCCTTGTTAGGATTAATCAGCCTCACACTGCACAATAATACTGTGCATAGAATAAATCATTCTTTATGTTGTTCAATGGTAATTGGTGGGAATTCTGATCTACGCTGGCACTATTAACTGCTTAACTTTTTACCAATTTCTTTTACCTGCTGTTCTTATAATAAACAGTTCTAGTTTACAGTAGGTGTGCAGTAGTTTTCACTTACTCATCTGTAAATGCATCATTCACTTTTCTGTTTCGATAGCAGCGTACTGTTAACCAGATTCCCAGGAGCAGCAGAAAAAGGAAGGCCAAAGCTCCAAATAATATGCCAAAGAATGCACCCAGGTTCATGGAGAGATGTTCACATTGTGGTCCAGATGTAGAATAGATAGAGAATGGTTTACAGCTAAAATTTAAAAACAAAAATAAGAGCAGAAAATATAAATGTTGTGTTTTTTTTGTGTTGTCCTGAATCTAAGAAGGTATCTTATCACAAAGAAGATCAGTTATTTTAGCTTTATCCAAAAATGCTTTATTCCCCCAATCTTGCCTTGAACAGAGTTGTTCACACTAGTGCTTGCTTACATGTAATGGCCACTTTACACACACCAACTTATCTGTCCAACTTCTGAACAACTTACTGGTTGCAGTGAAATCATGGACACATTGTTCCATTTGTACAAAGCCACAAAATGGAGCAATGTGTCCATGATTCCATTGCAACCAGTAAGTTGTTCAGAAGTTGGCACATAAGTTGGTGTGTGTAAAGTGGCCATAAGATTAAGTTATACTTTGGGCCGCTTTACACACACCAACTTCTGTGACCAACTTCTGAACAGATCTCTGGTTGCAGTGAAATCATGGACACATTGTTCTATTTTGTGGCTGTGTACAAATGGAACAATGTGTCCATGATTTCACTGCAACCAGAGATCTGTTCAGAAGTTTGTCACAGTTATCTGTGTGTGCAAAGCGACCCTTTGCAAATCATAAATGAGACCTAATTTGGTAAATTTTGAAACAAAAATAAGCAGGACCATATTTTTTGTTTGCCACAGATATCGAAGGAATCTTCACTGAAGATTCAATTTATTGATGCAACAAAAATCAGGATGTGGTCTAAGGCCATGTACACACGTTCAGTAATTGATGAGTTTTTTACCTCAGGATTTGTAGACAAAACTAGGAGTGGAGCAATCAGAGGAAAAGTCTAAGGCCACGTGCACACGCTGAGTATTTGATGAGTTTTTTACCTCAGGATTTGTAGCCAAAACCAGGAGTGGGTGATAAATACAGAAGTGGTGCAGGTGTTTCTATTAGATTTTTCCTCTGATTGCTCCACTCCTGGTTTTGTCTACAAATCCTGAGGTAAAAAAACTCATCAAATACTCAGCGTGTGCATGTGGCCTAATAGAAACACCTGCACCACTTCTTTATTTATCATCCACTCCTGGTTTTGTCTACAAATCCTGAGGTAAAAAACTCATCAAATACTCAGCGTGTGCATGTGGCCTTAGAGCAGCAATGGGCAAATCATTTTACCAAGGAGCCACAGTGACTTGCAGAAAGCCCCAACTAATAAGCCAAACTTCATTCTGCTGCTCATTATTATTATTATTATTTAAAAATTAAATGTTATCAGTACTGAGGAGAATAACGTATGCTGACTCTCTGTTATTGATAATCAATTGTATGATAGAGTTTATTCTAAAATTTGTATCAGCTGCAGCTAACTAAAGTTGTATAATGTACTATTTTGCATAAAGTTTATAAAAAAAAAAGTTAATCATACTGTTTCTGTTATTCAGTTATGGTATCATGATCAACAGTATGATGTCACCACAAACCCCCTCAAACAGTATGATGTCTGCAAGAAGCCCCCGCGCACAGTATGGTATCCCCAAAAAGTTATTTCTTCCCTTCTATAACATGAAGTCATCACAAAGCTGGCCCATACAACACCTCACACAATATAATGTCCCCATAGAACCATTCAAACAGTATGATGTCCTTGCAAACAATATGATGTTTGCACCAGCAGTATCATTTCCCTACAAAGCACCCCACACACACAATGAAGTACCAACACAGTCCCCCATACAGTATCTATTTACATAAATATGCTGTCCTCAATTCCAGTGTCTGGTTGTCCGCATATCACATGCTGGTAGCAGCCATATTTGCACACCCAAGTGATGGGTGTACAAATATGGTGCCAGCTGGTGGTACTGGTCCTTTGCACAGTATGGCCAGTGGTGCCACCAACACCAGCAAATGACACCCAAAACTGACAGTAGGAACTGGCACCTTCAGCACAAACCTTTTAATGATGAACTGTGCCTGCGCGAGCCCAGTGCACACAAATGCAGTTTCTCAGACTGCAACCATCAGTGGACACCTGGGTGTCCCAAGATTGCAGCAGCCTCACTATCTGTACCTGCATGCTTCAGGTTCATGCAGGCACAGCTTCTCATGCTGCCACCATCTTTGTACACTACAGAGGGGAGAGAGACAGCAAAGAGTGAAGAGAGTGCACAAGTGGCACAGAGGGGGCAGAGAGAATGCATGGGGCAGAGAAAACACTCAGGTGGCAAAGAGTGATGGGTGTGCAAATATTGTGCCCCCTGGCAGTACTGGCACATTGGGCAGAACTGCCAGCAGTGCCACCATCACCTGAAACAGCCACCATCTAAAATCACCGTCAGCAGCTCCCGCCGCTGATACATCACCACCACTGAGTAAGTGTGCATGCATATACCCAGCGAACATGTGCACTTACTCAGGTGGCCGTCATCTTTGGACACCTGGCTATAGAAAGATTGCGGGCGCATGACCCAGTGCATGCATGCACACATACTCATGCCACCGACATCTTTGGACACCACAGGGGGAAAAGAGCACAAGGGTGGAGAGAAAAAGCACAGAGGGTGAATGTACAGAGGGGAAAGAGAGTGAACAGGGGGGCAGAGAGAGCAAGCAGGAAGAAGCGCGAGCGCACAGAGGGGCAAAGAGAGTGCACAGGGGGCAGAAAAAGTGCACAGGGGCAGAGAGAGAGCACAGGGGAGGGCAGAAAGAGTGCACAGGTGGGCAGAGAGAGTGCACAGGAGAAGGGGCAAGCACAAAGGGGGGAGAGAGAGTGCACAGTGGGGAGTCAGCTCAGAGAGGAGAAGACACGATGGGGGAAAGACTGCAAAAAAAGGGACAGCTCACAGGGGGAAGACAGTGCAAAGGAGATAGCACAGAGAGAAGAAGACAGCACAGGGGGGAGAGAGAAGGCATACAGGGGGAGAGCACACAACAGGAGACAGCTCAAAGGAGAGAGCATATGAGGGGAGAAGACAGCACACAATTGGAAGAGTGCACAGTGGGAGAGTGGACAGAGGAAGACAGGTCAAAAGAGAGAACACAGAGGGGAGAAGGTAGCCCAGAGGGGAGAGAGAACAGTTGGGAGAGTACATAGGGGGGAGAGACAGCCGATTCGCCCAGCGCCTCATAACCTGGCACCATCATGATGTCACCACCCTGACAATGTGACAGTATCAGGCTCACATCTAGTTATATAAATACACAACTTGCATGCAGTATGATGACCTCACAGTCCCCCATGCAGTATGATTACCCCACACTTAAAAAAATATAACTACCTACTTAACCATATTCCCCCACTTTTCTGGTTTTTGCAATGTACAGAGGCTCCACACAGCTGGTGCAATATAATAATGTCCTGGCATCTGCTGTACATTTAGACACATAGAGTCAATGGTGGAAGAGGGAGCTGAAGGCTTCTTGTTCCACCATTCTATTCACCAATATATGCATCCTAAACATGCAGATACTTTTGAATTTATAAAGGTAGGGGGCAGCTGCATGGTGTTGGACACCATTGTTTCCAGCCCTTTGGTTGCCCCGGTCTGTGGGCTGGACAAGAGCAGTCAAAGGGCCACATGTTTGTAGATTGCACCTTGCAAAGGTTTGTCTTAAGGTCCCGTCACACACATCAACGCTCCAGCGATCCCGACAACAATAACGACCTGCCAGGATCGCAGGAGCGTCGCTACTTGGTCACAGGGGAGCTGTCAAACAGGCAGATCTCCTCAGGGACCAGGGAGCGATGTTACCAGCATCCTCCCTGTTTAGCTCAGCCTGTAAGCAGGGAGGAAGCTGGTAACTATGATAAACAGCGGGTATCTAAGCTTCATTTAGGTTGTGACCCGTGGAAGCGCACGCTGCGCGAAACGGTGCCGTCGTCACCTCAGCGTCGTCACCCCCCCTCCCGGCACCATGTGAATATTGCACCCTGAATAAAAGCACAGCAACAGACCGGTGAGTGCCGTCTTCCTTATTTCAAGGCTTTATTTAGAGGACAGGAGAATGTAATTGATCCCAGTGCTTCTATGTTATCTATAGTAGTATCCTAACTTGGTGAAACATAGATAGGTCCAAGCACAGCTAAACAAAATCAATATGATCAAGGCAACCAGACCAAATGGGCTGCATCCAAGAGTTCTTAAGGAACTCAGCTCAGTTATTGCTGTGCTCCTATACATATTTTGTAGAAATTCTAATGTCTGGTGCTACACCAAGCTACTGGTGCTAAGCTAATATGGTGCCCATATGTCAAGTCCCTGACTTTGCATCTCTCTGGACAAATAATGGAGGAATTATTCATTTATCATCAGCATCTAACAACCGCGGGTGGAGCAGAGCTCTGCTTATGGCAGTTAACATGTTAAATGTCATAGTCAATCTCTGACAGCAGAATTTAATGCACACAGGCAGGGGGTGTGCCATTCTATGCTCTTATTTCTGTGCTAGTGACATGACTGCAAAGCTGTATGCGTTGCCATTGATAGCTGGGAGCCTTCTGCAGACCCCTGTGCTTGACAAGATGATTCTCCTGTTAAAGTCAGCATTTAGCTGGCATTCATAGGAGACTGTGATTTTGGCTATACATAGTCAATGTAGTCACATGATTGCAGACTCAAGTACCATAAAGGGGACTGAAGGATACAGAAAAAGTGAAAAATTAAAAAAATATTAAAAAAAAACACATAAAAGTTTAAATCACCCACCTTTTGCACCATTAAAAATCCGGCGCTCCCTAACATGGGAGCCTATGGGGATCCGGGAACCGGACACTGGCGGCTGCACGCCGCTGTTCTTTCAGGACCGCAGCTAGCTCCCTGCGAGCCGCGGTCCTGAATCATTAGCAGCTGCAGCTGCGTCCGGCTGCACACAGGATCGGAGGGCACATTTGGCCCTCCGGTTCTGTGTGCTGATCTGGTCCGGGGCTGTCAAGGTCATCCCGGACAGCCCCGGACCGGATCACACTGTGATGTGAAGCCAGCCTAAAAAAGAATTATGAAATTGCACTTTTAAATTAACCTTTTTTTTTCTGTTTTCCGCTGCATCAGTTTCATGTAAAATCCCCTCAAAAGACAAAAGGCCACTTCCCACTCCAAGAGAAAGATGGTTTAAAAAAGAGGCATAGTTGCTTTAGAAGAAAATAACATAATTATGTAAATTTGAAATGTTCTTTTCTGAATGATTATTCCAATGGATCATCAGGAGAGAATGATTAGGCCGGCTTCACACCACGTTTTTTTCGGGTCCAGGGCTGCCTGGTGTGAACCCGACAGCCCTGGACTCGATTTTGTATTAATGCATGCCTAGGGTGCCGGATGGGGCCAGATAGCAGTGATTTGCCATCAGGTTTTGTCCCTGTCCGGCAGCATGAGGCTGCATTCGATTTTTGTCTTGCTTTCATAGCTTTCAGGATTTTTGTGTCCAGGGCAAAAATCTGACAAAATGGGATCTTGCCACAACCAGTGCGATCCAGCGCCCCCTAACATGGGAGGCTATGGGTGCCGGAAAATCGGACGCCGTGTGCTGAAGTTCATCGCCAATGAACTTCAGCACCTGGAGATCTCCTGCCTGAAATTTCAGGACCTGGACAGCAGCATCAGCACGCACTGAAGATTCCGGCAGAAAACAGAATCGGAGGGCATAATAACCCTCCAGTTCTGTTTATTCCTGAGCTGTCAGGCTGTGTTCGGTACATCTAGCAAAACACCGGACACAACATGACAGCAGAAAACTGTGGAGAGGAAGCCAGCCTTAGCTGTTTTAGTGTGAACTGGATCATTGTGGATGCCTCTTCCTTTTATCCTTTTCCATGTCTTGATTGAACTTGATGCATATTTGCCTGTTTTCAACTGTATTAACTATGTAACCATGTAACATAACTTTAACACAATTTTGATGTTAATTGAACCCTATCATGACCAAGTGATTATTAATTTTTGTGCTTTCGTTTTGTCTTCCAAGAATCGTCATTTTTTTTCCACTGACATGATTATTGTGAAACAAATTATTGTAGCTCCGAATGGCAAAGTTCATTTTATAAAACGTTCAAAAAATAGGAAAATATTTAAAGTGCTGTGAAATGGTACAAAAAATGGTGTTTTTTTATTTATATACACATAAAAAAGAAGAAAAAAAATCTATTTCATAGCAGCTATCCAAAATGACGTTTTGGTCTGCAAGTCAGACTTTCATTGAACATTTATGAAATATGGGTGTAAAAGAGAATCTTCATTCCTTTAGGGATTTCATCCCATTTCCTCAGTGCCATTATATACTTACCGTAAATAGATTTTCTTTCCTTCATGTTGAGTGCTGGACTATATTACAGTGCAGATACTATGCTGTATAATTGCATTTAGTTTTTGTAATTTCAATCAGAAAAACAATTTCAAAATGAAATACATAAAGAGATAGTGAATCTACTTACATGCAAGTAACATTTAGATCAACAAGCACACAGGTGGCATCGTTCTTACAGTGAGTGTTGTTGACGCAGGGTGATAAACATGTCAAAGTGTTAGGATCCAATTTATATTCTTCGATACTACAGGATGCATATTTTGCTAGATCTTTTACCTCCACTGAAGAAAGAAAACAACAAAGTCAAATACTATGATTTAGCAAATTACACATACACATGATTTATAGATGTTTTACTAGAATGTGGGTGAACAAGCAAACCATGGCATTGTCCACACACCTGTGCTTCAGTATTTAGTAAGGGAAAAATAACCAATGGTCTTCCCAGCCTTATAATACCAGCCCACAGCTATCTGCTTTATCTTGGTTGGTTATCAAAAATAGAGAGAACCCAATGTTATTTTTTAAAATGATTTATTTAGAAATAAAAAACTTATTTAAAAAAAACGGTTTGGGGGATTTGGAATAAACAATGTAAAACATATATGCCGTGGGTATTCCCTCATTTTTGATAACCAGCCAAGGTAAACAGCTGTGGGCTGGTATTAAAAGGCTGGGAAGGCCCATGGTTATTTGTCATTTCCTGCCTAAAAGTAGCAACCCCCACCCACCCCAGAATTGGCGCATTCATTAGTTGCACGAATTCTGGCGATTCATCCTGGCTCTTCTTGATTGTCCTAGTGCAGTGGCAATAGGGGTAATAGGTTAATAGGGTTGATGTCAGCTGTGAATTGTCAGCTGTCATCAAGCCCATGGATTAATAATAAAGAGGAGTATATCAGATCTTTTGATAATAAATTAGTTAATGTGGGAATATTTATTCAAACAAACTATTTTTTTTTTCTGTGTGTGTTTATTTAAATTTACAACTACTGGGTTAGTAATGGGGGTGTCTGATGGAGTCCTCTCCATTACTAACTCCTGGGCTTGATGCCAGCTGACAATTCACAGTTGACATCAACCACAAAAATAATAACCGATTGCCTCCATATCAGGGAAGAGCCAGGGCAAAGTGGCAAGACTGGTGCAACTAATGGATGTGCTAATTCAGGTGTGACTTCTAGATGCTATTTATTGGCAGAGAATTGCCAAATAATCATGGGCCTCCTCATCCTGTTAATACCAACCCACAGCTGTGTGCTTTAACTTGGCTGGTTATCAAAAATAGGGGGGACACCACGCCATTTTTTTAAAATTATTTATATGTTAAACCAGGCTAAAAACCCTTTAGTGCCACATGAAAAGCAGTAAAGGGTGCAGGTGTACATCCGTGCCTGCTCTAATGTAAGCTCTCCCTCCTACATCAACTCTGCCTGAGCTGCAGTACATATGCAATACCTGATGATGCAATGCAGCTGGTCAATCACAGTAATGCCAGCAGCCAAAATGGCAATCTCCAAATATTTATTGGCTGAAAAACAGATGTGAAACATGCAGGGCAGGGACTCAAGCTTGGGGATAGAGCACCCGTGATACTTGATCGAGTAACAAGCAATGGCGAGCATGTTTGCTCATCAATAGTATGCAGCCATCATACTGTCGCCAATAAAATTCAGGAAGAAGTCATGGAGGTAAAGAAGTAGCAAGTAAACATAGGGCATGGTGTCAAATTATCCCAAAGTCCCCTCTATACATATATAAATACACTAGAATTATAAATGGCATATGAACAATGTGAGCAATATTAAATACAGCATTTGAATTGCAGTCTTGGCGTTTACTGCCAAAATATTATCATAATCACATGATAGATGAAACCATTTGTTGCTATTAGGACCAACTACACATTTTGCCTGAAAGGTAAAATTTTATATTTTGGGGGGCAGCATGTTTTTTTTTGTTTTTTTACACAAATCAAAAGAAGTCTAGTATTTGGGTTAAATGTCAATTTTTAAACACATTTAAGTCAGAACACTTAAAATTACATTAATAATTATCCCCCAATCTTTGGCCTACTAATCTTGTATATTATGAAATTACATATTGTCAAGAAATCATTGTATCATAAAACAATGAGAGTTGACATTTTAGAATATACCGTATTCATGTTTGTCCAACAGTATGCAGATAATAAGTAAAACTTACATCTATTTTCATCAGTTACATTATCAACTTCTATTACATCTTGTGTAGCAGTTGACCGTTTGCGTGAAGAAGTTTTTCTAAGATCTTTCAACAGTTTATCATTTAGATATTGAACTGTAATTATATTTGCCTTATAAGTAAAATTTGCTGTGAATATTGCTGTCATGTTAGTTCCAACCCTTGAAAAAAACACATAAAACATAAAATCAAATAACAAATTCAGTGAAGAAGCAAATAACAAGATGTATTCAAATTATTGCAATAAATGCCAAAGTCTTAAATTCAAATATTATATACAGCTTTAAAAAGATACTAACATGTCGCAGATTTCCATGCACATCACTTCTACAACATAAAAGCAGGACCACCTACAGCAGAAAGTCATGTACCGTATATAGGAATATTAAGAGTGTTAAAAGATACATTTGAGGAACTATAGAGGGCCATGCAAATATTTAAAAAAAAAAACACATGTCCCACTATCTAGTCCTTGGTGCTTGTTATTTTCTTCCATTGTTACATCTATTATCTTTGGCTTTCTCACTCCATGCCAGTAATTGCCCCTTGACTAGGCCTCAGGGTACCTTTACACGTCGCAACATTGCATGCAATTTCGCTTGCAACTTACTGGTTGCATTGAAATCATGGACACATTGTTCACATTTGTACACGGCAACAAAATAGAACAATGTGTCCATGATTTCACTGCAACCAGTAAGTTGCAAGTGAAATTGCATGCAATGTTGCGACGTGTAAAGGTACCCTCTGTCTTGTCAACACATGTCATAACCTGACAACACTACAATTCCCGCACACCTGTGTGACATGCAAGGCCTAACTGAGGCCCAAGCGGGGGTTTTGGAAAAGAAGAGGCGCCGTTTATAGGACCGCAAGCTGCTGAAATGGCGGGACAGGTGAGCTGTGTGTGACTAGTACCAGTTTGTCTGTTTTTTTTTACATCATGTGTTTATTATGCTCTGGAGACACCCCAAAGCATAATAAGGAACATTCAATTCGCAGAGTAAAACTTTGCTGCAACTCCAATTTCTCTGTAAAATCCCCGCAATTTGGGAAATATGAATCTCGGCAGATTTGTTCATCTCTAACAAGTACACTATGCTATCACCAAAGCTAGCATGTTGATAGCTGAAACATTTGCGCATTGGTTAATGGCAAGTGTGCATTATCCTAAAATATTCTAAAAATAACAAGTGAATACAAGTTTATGTAGTAATGAAAATAACAGCACAGTTTATGTAAAGTAACTCACGTAGTTTCATTAGTCATTTTACTTGTAGCAAACAGATGTTGCATATCTTCTTGAATTTTACCATGAATCTGCATATGTAAAATAAAGAAAACACACTTAGTCCTAATTTTAGGTAACCAAAACTATGTAAACCAGAAATGTCTGAAAGAGCCAATTGATATCTATACATCAGATAGATGCCAGCCTCCCTCAAACCGTCCTGTCAGCTTCTGAATAACTTCTACATTTACCCTAATGACCAACTCTGCAGTTTTCTTAGGCCGGCTTCAGACTGCGTCTGAGATCCAATCCGTAGCTGTCCGCTTGAAGCAGACAGCCGTGGACCAGATCAGCACACAGGACCGGGGGGCTATTATGCCCTCCGATCCTGTGTGCAGCCGCACGCAGTTCCTGCTGCTGATAGGTGATGACCGCGGGCGCCGCGGTCCTGACCTGTCACCGGCTGCAGCTGCGTGCGGCTGCACACAGGATTGGAGGGCATAATAGCCCCCCGGTCCTGTGTGCTGATCTGGTCCACGGCTGTCTGCTTCAAGCGGACAGTTACAGATCGGATCTCAGACGCAGTCTGAAGCCGGCCTTAGTAGATCTCCTAATTAGTAATAACAGTACAAACTCAGAGCAAATTACTGATAGCTGAATGTGTCACCGAAAAACGTGTGCTGAGCTTAAGGGTGCGTTCACACGCTGCGTATTTGCTGCAAATTTTTACGCGAGTGCTCTTGCAGTTTTTGTAGCCAAAACCATGAGTGGCTGATTAAAACAAGCAGTGAGTGATTAAATCCAAAAGTGGAGCACTTGTTTCTATTAGACTTTTCCTCTGATTGTTCCACTCCTGGTTTTGGCTACAAAAACTGCAACAGCACTCGCATAAAAATATACAGCAAATACGCAGCGTGTGAACGCACCCTAATGGTACCTTTACACGCCGCCACAACAGGATGCATACAACCCGCTACAGGCTACGATTGTAGCTTGTCGCGCCAATATCGCCCGTAATAGCGGCGTCTGAAGACGGGACGACACAGCCGGCCACAGATACCTCTGTATCCGTGCACTGCCCATAAACAGAAAGCTACATCGCCGATTGTAGCGAGCTGTATCGGCGTGTAAAGAAGCTACAGAAGGGAACTTTGGACACCCGGCGATGTAGCTGCAATGTAGCTAAGGCGTCACCCAGGCTCCGTGATACCGTGCCCCTTCAGCGATCATTGGTGGAAGATGCTGCGTTACGATTGGCCCTTGCCTCACAGCCCTCCATCTTGGATGAGCTGTCCCTTCAGCACTACACATACGCGCCGTATGCACGATCATATAGTAGTACAATTACGCGGACACACACTTGAACGAAAAATCATAAATGGCCCATGATCTACATACATTGTGCACATCCTCTCAACACATGATAACGAATAATGCTGGACACAGCGCACAAGTGTGTGTTACGTACCGGTCTGGCTTATTGTACAGCAGCTGCCGTAGAAGTGTTCCGGGTCTGGCACTGCGCGCACACAGATGCACACAATCCCATACGGGTCTGGACAAGGTGTAGTGGCCATTGACCTGGCTTTATAGTCCGGTACACCAATCACAGCGGACACAATTATGCACATCGTGATGGGGCACCTGGGTGCGGATTAGACTTCCGCTACTTGGTGGAGATCGCTGAATCGTGATAGTTTGGCGGCCCTTTAAAAGCTGCCCAGGCCCCAAACATTACGCTTGCTGGCCAGACCCATTAGGTAAGTGTTTGTGGCCATTGTGCGTACATGATCCTTTATTTTGTTGTAGGCAGAGGGTCCCCTGCACACAGCACATTGATGCAGGACATATTCTTGTCAGGGGTTTTCTCATACACTGTCACACAGATCTTTGACTTGTTGCCTTGGAAGCTGTTCCACTACATTCACATCTGTCAGCACATATATTAAACCCCATTCTGCCTGTATTCACACATACTTCGCCACAGTTGTCACAGATAGCATTTTGACAGAAAACGCACATACTGTGTTATGTAAGCCGCTAATGTGTGCCACACAAACGCACCTCAGTGCAATCGGCACACGCGGCTGTCACAAGCGCTGATCGTGCGTGACAAGGCAAACACTTGTACTACGCACACATAGCCCCGGACCGCTACTTTAATACACATGGGATATGTGACTGGCCACCGCTCTAGCGTGACCCATTACCATCGATTTAGATGCATTCGCCAGGCTCCGCCATGTCACAAGTGCTTATTCCGTGCCACACTCCGATCAGTAGTACGACACGTCTCGGCCATCCGCCCTTTCCGTCGTGCCCAATCACAACTCCGTACTGTTGGCCAATGGTTGTGGTTTGGGCGCGGCGTACAGGTCTGTGGCACGCCTATTTATTTTACGTCCTGCCTTTGTTGCTCCCAGATCACTCTGTGGTGGCGGTGTGTAAAGCTGGTACGCTGAGCTACAGACGGCTACTTGCGACACCCGGCGATGTATGTAGCTGTAGATGTGGCGTAGCGTAGCGCACCTTGTGGCGGCGTGTAAAGAGGGTGCGGTTCCCGTTGGTAACCGTTCGGCCGTGCTCGTGCACGTGAAGTTGCCGTTGGTATGCATCCTGTTGTGGCGGCGTGTAAAGGTACCATAACAGTTCTACTACTACTACAGCTCTGCTACTCAACAGAACTGTCACTCGAAGAGGAGTGCCCATCCTGCCAGAAACAAAGAAGTAAGGCAGGCTTCACACTGCAGTTTTTTCACTGATCAGTGTCCATCCAGTTTGTGTGCCAAAACCAGGAATGTCTCCAAAACTCAGAACAGGTGTCAATCTTTCAATTATAGTTTTTCTCTGCAAGTTCCTCTCCTGGTTCCCCTCCCGGTTTTGGCACACAAACTGGATGAACACTGATCAGTAAAAAACTGCACTGTGAAACCAGCCTTGGGAAGACTATAAGGAGAGTCTATGGCTCAAAACTGCGAATTGAGAATATCCATTTAAGGGGCCTTTCACATTGCGTTTATTTCCTGATCTAGAAGATCAGGAAAAAACCTGATTCTTAGGCTGGCTTCACACCACGGCGCAGTCCGGTCAGGGGCTGTCCGGTGTAAACCAGACATCCCCGCACTGGTTTTTGGCCCCATAGTAGCCTATGGGGCCGGATGGAGCTGGATGGCAGCTCTCTGCCATCCGGTTTCCATCTCTCTGGATGAATCCGGGAGAATTCAGATAATTCTCACCGGACACAAAAACGTTGCTTGCAACGTTTGTGTCCGGGGAGAAAAATCTCCCCAAATACCCGTATCCCGGATTCGCCCGGATTCTCCCGGGTCCTCCCGAATCCAGGGCAATCCGGCACTCCCCAACATGGGAGCCTATGGGGCCAGATTGCCCCAGTCCGGGAGGATCCGGGAACCGGCGGCTGCACGCCGCTGTGATTTCAGGACCGCGGCTAGCTCCCTGCGAGCCGCGGTCCTGAATCATTAGCAGCTGCAGCTGCGTCCGGATGCACACAGGACCGGAGGGCACATCTGACCCTCCGGTTCTGTGTGCTGATCCAGTCCGGGGCTGTCAGGTTCATGCCTGACAGCCCCAGACTGGACTGCGCCGTGGTGTGATTAAAAATCAGCTGGAAACCAGGACCAGGGCTACAGCAAGATGGAGGTGTGGGCGAAGCTACTGGGCGGGGGAAGGGAGCACAGTCAAAAAAGTCAAACTATAATTTAAAGGGAACCAACCACCCCAAATGACCCCCCCGGACTGTTAATATGTGTCCCTACACCCAGCACACACATTTGCTGCAAGCGTTTTTGCTAAAAAACGCTTTTGTAGAAGTGAAGAAAGAGCTTTGTGAAGTTTATAACATTAGGACGAGTGGGCGTAACTTAGCTTGTTCTAAAGCCGAGATTCATGTGCCAGTCATCCTCCTCTACCCCATCGCTGCAGTGAAGCCCAGCCCTTTCTTCTCGTCACAGCCTGGTGCACGGGATCTCATGCCCGTGCACACGTCATCAGCTAGAGCCGGGTCGCGAGCACACGCTCTGACTTCCTGGTGTAATGCACAGCCGAGCGCAGGAAGTCAGAGCGTGTGCTCGCGACCCGGCTCTAGCTGATGACGTGTGCACGGGCATGAGATCCCGTGCACCAGGCTGTGACGAGAAGAAAGGGCTAGGCTTCACTGCAGCGATGGGGTAGAGGAGGATGACTGGCAGCTGAATCTCGGCTTTAGAACAAGCTAAGTTACGCCCACTCGTCCTAATGTTATAAACTTCACAAAGCTCTTTCTTCACTTCTATAAAAGCGTTTTTTTAGCAAAAACGCTTGCAGCAAATGTGTGTGCTGGGTGTAGGGACCCATATTAACAGTCCGGGGGGGTCATTTGGGGTGGTTGGTTCCCTTTAAAGGACTGGCAGCACCTTAATGTGCAGGTGCAAGCAAAAAAAAAATATGTGTATGCAATAAAGGGAGTAAGTTTGCTGCAACACTGAACACAAAATGCTAGGGAAAGAGCTAAATGGAAATGCAGGATTGTCTGTGCAGCTAAGAAATGCATGTGTGATAAATGAACTCAGTAAATACTGTACTGGAATAAATGAATTGAGAGACTTAGCTTCTCACTGACGTCACTGTGAAGAGCCCGGTAACTGCGCCAAAGTGCTCTCAAACTTACTGGGTCCTACTCTAACACTGTATGTGGAATATACTGCTGGGATGAGGTTTGTGTGCATGTGTTGTGCAATTAAAAACCTGCTGGAAATGGTCTGAACCAGGACCAGGGCTACAGCAAGATGGAGGTGTGGGCGAAGCTACTGGGCGGGGGAAGGGAGCACAGTCAAAAAAGTCAAACTATAATTTAAAGGACTGGCATCATCTTAATGTGCAGGTGCCAGCAAAAAATATGTGTATGCAATAAAGGGAGTACGTTTGCTGCAACACTGAACAAAAAATGCCAGGGAAAGAGCTAAATGGCTGATACATGAAATCAGGGGCGGACCCAGACTGTAGTGGGCCCCGGTGCAAGAAATTTTTTGTGGGCCCCCCCCAGCCCCTCATAGTGGCAACAAAGTAATGTAAACATATAGATTGTAATATTTAGTTACAACGCAACGCAACCCTCAAAGAGACCTGCATTAAGTATAAAGGCTTCCTCACACCCCTCCAAATATTATCATGCCCCCCACAGAGCCCTCCAGATATATTAAAATGGCTTCCATATAATATAATTGGCTATATATATTTTAATACATCATCCATAGTCCTCCATATATTATAATGCATTCCACAACCCTCCATATATTATAATACACCCGCATAGTCCTCCATATAGTATAATGCAGCCCCATAGTCCTCCATATAGTATAATGCACCCCCATAGTCCTCCATATAGTATAATGCAGCCCCATAGTCCTCCATATAGTATAATGGGCCCTCATAGTCCTCCATATAGTATATTGCAGCCCCATCGTCCTCCATATAGTATAATGGGCCCTCATAGTCCTCCATATAGTATATTGCACCCCATACTCCTCCTATGTTATATTGCAGATTACATAGTCTCCCATCACTGTACTCACTGGTTAAAAAAAAAAGCAAATATTAACCTCTGTTCTCGCTGCTCTGGTCTCCTCTACATCTGCTTTGCACGCATCAGCACAGTGGCATTCAGTGATGACATCATCGTGCCCCACCATGCTGAGCTGCAAAAAGCAGACAGCTCAGCCAGGACTCGGGTGAAGAATGCTGCCAGCAGAGGCAGCCGGGACTATAGGAACGGGATCAGCATCCGTGGGGAACTACCACTGGCACACACACCTTGTACGCACGTGGCTCAGCTCCAAATGCCTTGTAGACACGCGGCTCCGCTCCATACCCCTCGTACACACACACCTCCGCTCTGTACACCTCGTACACACTCAGCTCCGCTCCGTACACCTCGTACACACTCGGCGCTGCTCCGCACACTTCGTACACACTTGGCTCTGCTCTGTACACGTCATACACACGGCTCCGCTTTGTACACCTCGTACACACTCGGCTCCGCTCCGTACACCTCGTACACACACGGCCCTGCTCCGCTCTGTACACCTCGTACACATTTGGCTCCACTCTGTACACCTCATACACACGGCTCCGCTTTGTACACCTCATACACACTCGGCTCCGCTCCGTACACCACGTACACACTCTGAACTCCGCTCTATACACCTCATACACACTCTGCTCTGCTACATCCACACTGTAAATCCATCCTGACAAACTTCACCTCATCCAGCACCATGACAACCAGCACAGTAGAGTCCTGCATACACTGAGGAGCTGATCATGTGACCCCGGACTCCTCCCCTCCATGTGACATCATCACAGGTCCTGTAAAAGCATAAAAGCAGTGTACAGAGCTTACCCCCACCCTGGGTCTGTCCTCAGCCTATGCCTTGTCTTTGGTCCCTTTCCTTGTACCTGGGACCTTGTGCAGAGCTGTGTCCCCTCATTTGCTGCTGCTGCTGCTGATGATCCTGAACAGCCATAATCCACCTGGAGAGAATTTCAGAGGCCCGCGCTGAGCCAGGATTGGTTGAGTGAGGTCCTCCCCTCTACATAGTACAGGAGATGTCACATAACTCACTCTCTGCACTGTGATTGGGGCTCTGTCTTCCCTCCTGAGCTGCTGTGAGGGGGCGTGGCCAGCAGCTAGAAGAGGCGTGGCCGGCAGCATGTTGGCTTGTTCTCCGTGCCTTGAGGGGGGCCCCCTAGCCGGCCAGGGCCCTGGTGTAGCTGGTTCAGCTGCACCACAGTAGGTCCGCCTCTGCATGAAATGCAGGATTGTCTGTGCAGCTAAGAAATGCATGTGTGATAAATGAACTCAGTAAATACTGTACTGAAATAAATGAATTGAGAGACTTAGCTTCATCACTGACGTCACTGCGAAGAGCCCGGTAACTGCGCCGTGGTGTGAAGCCAGCCTTACAGGATTCATTTTTTTGCCCATTCACTTTAATGATTTCAGGTAGAATCTTGTTGCTTCAGTTTTTTTCCTGAAATCATTAAAGTGAATGGGCAAAAAAATGAATCCTGTAAGAATCAGGTTTTTTCCTGATCTTCCACATCAGGAAAAAAACGCAAGTATGAAAGGCCCCTAAGCTTAATATGTCACTTTTCTGCTATTAGGCCCACTACAAAGAGATTATTTAGTACAAGTTTGGAACCAGTCAGAAGTAGGTGTCTGGAGGGGGCTCATGCGGTTAGTGCACCCCATACTCGGCAGCTAATGGTTGTGTATTATAGCCAGGACCTGTCTCTAAAAATCTTGTATGTAGTGGAGGTCCACCCAAGATTGTTAACTTGTTCCTCTATCAAGCTCTAAAAGTGGGATTGTCATAGTGGCGCTTCTCTGAATCCCTGCCTGTGGCCAAGCTTCAAAATACAACTCCTTAATATTTCACTAATGAAAATTAGTTTATAGAGGTGCGCATATAATATAATATAATAAAGTACACCACTCAGCAAAATGACACCTGCCCCAAAAAGCATGTCCTGTGCACAAAACACTGCTTCAAAATGTACCACTCATACATGGATTAATACATTTATTTCTGATTTACGGGGCCCTAACCGAGTGGGACCAGGGTCAGGTGGACCCCTAAGAAAGAAAATGAATCCTAAAGTGCATCTAAACAGAAACTGCTAATTAAAATATACATTTTTTGAATTTAGTGTTTCTCAGGATTGCTACCTGGTCGAGGATGACCAAGTTTAAAGAAGGGAGGAATATAGCAGGGTGTACAAATGGTAATTGAGTTCCTGCTTCTGGAAAAACCACCCAAGGTATTTTGCAGCATAATGTGTTGTGTCATATAGAGTGTAAAAATTATAACGATGCATAGTGTTATATATAAGGTATGGTATATAATGTAGTGTATACTGCTGTAAACAGTGTAAGTATGATATGGCAGAGTTGAGAATGTTAATATGTAGAGGAGTAGCAGTATTGATGATGTAATATCTGTATTGGTATAAGTTATAATATTATGTAGTATATAATGTACATGCAAGTGGTATGGTATAGGTATGCAGGTGAAAGATTAAATCTGTCGGGCGACATACAATTTGCAGCTTGGATTAGTCTATATGAGAGGAACTAGTGCATGGGGAGAGAGAATGTTTCTGTGTAAGCATCAGTTAGGGCCACAGCCTGTGACAGAGACAGTCTTCAGGTCTGATGAGCAGTGGAGCTGCATATTAAGGTTTACCTTTGACAGGAGAGGAAACCGAGCACCAAGAGAAAGAGATTCTGACGAGAGAATAGAGCCATCTACAATACCGACAGTGACTGAAGTTGGGTCTGAATCCACTGAGCAAGTGAGTGACTAAGAGATCGATCCCTAATCGAGACACTTAGCAGTATAGCCCTTAATGTCCCTTATTGGTTTATAGTTCAAGAGGGGATAGGCCTAGACAAAACAGGACAGTTTATTTTTCAATTTACCTGTACAAATTATGAGTGACATTAATAGTGGGAACTGTTCTGTTATAATTCTTCTTTGTATGACTTTTTTACATTACAAAAATCTGATATTTCAACAGGGTTGTGTAGACTATAGATGATCCACTGTAATATACAGTACATACTATAGAAATACACCTACCAGTGTATAAGCTTCATCATAATTGAAATGTCTCCTACAGAATAAATGGACCTTTACAGACCTCTGTGGTGTATCTAAAGAAAACAAAAACACGGCTCATTATTAGATCGTAAGTAGCCAACATTGCAGACAAGCAGGAAAAGCGATAGACAAACTAACCTAAAATCTGATGGGTTAAGTATGTTGATATTCACTTCACACATCATAATGTCACCCATTGCCTCAACTGAATGTTCTAAAGTATAATTGATAAAAAAGGGAAATCTACCTACAGCCTGAGAATAGAGACTTACCTGGGCTTAGTTCTGCCTCGAAGGATTCCGCTGTTTCTTTACATCTTTCTCCAGTGAAAGGTGGCAGACATGTGCAGTGAGGACTGCATTTCACGTCATTTATTGTACATGTGCCACCATTACTACAGTAGTTCGTTTCACACCGTGCAATACATGAACAGTCTCTGCCGTTACCTGCAAATAGTAATGAAAATAGATCAGTTGTTGCTATGCATATTTAATGTACAGTATATTTGTAGTAAAGAGCAAAATAATACATGGAATTTTTTTTACGAGAACATATTCCCAAAAGGTTCTATTATAAGATTCTCATCAGTGAATGTATATCTATAACCAGAGCGAACAGCTCTAAAATGCTTGTCTTGTTCTAAAATGGTCTAAAGGACATTCACTGATTACACAGATGAACATCTAATTTTATTCAAAGATGTTCAATAATATGTTTCACCAGTGGAAGCGCTGCAGCAGAACAAATCACTTGCTTCTGTCCACAGACATAAGTTCAGTTATTTGACTGTCAGTTTCAGAATTCAGTGATAGGGTATGTTAGAATTCATTTTCATACAATGGTCCTAAATGGTGAAAACTGAAGGAAGTTTGCAAACTTAAAAAAAAAAATGCATGTGGTTATCGTTGACTTGTCAGTTAACATCAAAAGGTGGATTTCTTATTGGGTATAAGAAGACTTATAGGAGGTTTTGCTTCAAGAGAGTCAACAGTGACTGTGCAGCAGGAAAAAAGCAAATGGCGGGTCGTATGCAATGACTAAGACTATGTGCTAATCACGTATCGTTTCTGTTACTGGAGCATGATACAAATGGATAAATATAGGAGTGGTCACTAATCTGCTCATATTTTGATTCTTCTGGTCAAGCATGTGGAATATGAGGAAAGAGGAGAGGTCCTAATATGACCATTGGGGAAAGAAAAGTTTCATATGGTATATTGATCGTCTCTGCATTGTTAACACAGGCACAGAAGCTCTTCTGTAAAGTGCGGCTATGTCTAGTTGTGCAGCTTAACCTCAGTCATGTGAAGGAGACTGAACAATAATTAATGATTCATTAATTTTAAATTGTACTCAAGTGAAGTTAATATTGAAATTAAAATCGAGACAAGACCAAGTTACTGAAATGCCAGAAAGAATTAATTCACTCACCTGTGAATCCATCATTACAAGCACAGGTGAAACTTCCTATTGTGTTAGTGCAGGTGGCATTAGGTGAGCAGATATTATTGGGCCTACATTCATTAATATCCGCACATTGGGTTCCATCTCCTAATTAATATAAAATATTTCATGGTTACCTCGGGAATATTACAACACGGTACACATAACATGGTTGTCTGAATAGTTATTAAAAAATCAAGATTAGGGAACATTTATCCATGGTGGAACATTTGATGGATAACAAAAAATCTACTGAAAATCTAAGATATAAGACATCATTCATTTTATATATAGCCATCATTAGCTGCCATACAGTATGTCTTCATTTTTATATGAAGACATAGTACAATATTTCTTCCCATAGGACCCTAACAAAAGACAATCATGCCATCAACAGCAGCAACAGGATGATGGAGCTCCTCACACAGATCTCTATTGTATTCATGAGCCAAAAATAAATCTCAGATTGCTTGAAACTTTAAATTTGCCCTTAAACCATGATCTTCGGTGCTTTTCATCACCACCCAGAAATGTGGGCAAACAAGGACGGTATCACATATTTTTACTATATGGCACACTGACAGAGCTACACATTGAACCGTGGATCAGCTTTTGTCGGGGAGACCTAGACTCTCCTGCTAAATGGAAATCAACTGGTTATCTACATGTATGTCAGGAGGGAGGGGGGTTAACAGCATGCTGCTATCTTGAAAATGAAAGACTGCAGGTAGTACTCTTCAAAATAGTGATTTATATGATGTGTTTCAGAGTTGTACTCCTTCGTTATGAAATATTAGGAAAGTGATATCCAAAATGTGTTGAATAAATCACTATATGGGCCACGTCACACACACAGATAATTGTGCAGATATTGTTCACAGATCTCTGGTTGCAGTGAAATCATGGACAAATTGTTCCATTTTGTGGCCATATACAAATGAACAATATGTCCATGATTTCACTGCAACCAGAGATCTGCAAACAATATCTGCACAGATATCTGTGTGTGTGACGTGGCCCTATTAAAGATTACTACCTGGATTCTTTCATTTTCAAGATAGCAGCACAGTGTTAACCCACTCCTTCTTGGCAAATTTGTATCATTGATACTGGGTCTGCAGCGGCTAGCTTACAAGCCTAAGCGATCTACAGTGGTTTGGTCTGACACAAGCCATTCAGGTGAGCAACACCTTGGTGACTTGAAGGTTAACTTGTCTACCAGATAAAGCCCCATTGCACTTTTTGTCCGTTTTCTGTCACACATGGAGCGAACTATGCAGTTATCTAAAGGATAGGAGCACAGCGGTTATAAATGCTCTGCTCAATGACACTGTTGACCTTACTGACTGCAAACTAGAAGACGCACATACATTTTAGCAAGAGGTTATCTTACTAAAAAAAAGTGTGTCTTATGATCATAAAAATACAAAGCCTCTTTTTCCCAAAACAGGGACACAAACGTACCCCTTGGTGAGTCCATTTAAAATAATAATAAAAACAAGAGTAAAGAAAAATTACATTTTTATTCTATATTATTATTATTATTTATTTATATAGCGCCATTAGGTTCCATGGCGCTTTACATGAGGATGAGGGAGACAAGAACAAGTACACTAAATCTAGGCGATCAGGACGTACAGGTACAGGAGGGGCAGGGACCCTGTCTACGAGGACTCACAGTCTAAGAGGGGCGGGTTGGGATACAGTAGGATGGGGGAATGTCAGGTATGGGGCGGTCGCCTGGGTCTCATGGCAGGTTGTAGGCTTGATGGAACAAATGAGTCTTCAGGTGACACTTGAAGCTACTCAGGGTAGGAGAGTGTCTGACGTGTTCGGGCAGGGAGTTCCAGAGTAAGGCAGATGCCCGGGAGAAGTCCTGGACTCGGTTGTGCGAAGAGGTGATGAGGGGGGAGCAGAGGAGGAGTTCTTGGGAGGAGCGGAGGTTACGTGAGGGTAGGTATCGGGAGACCAGGTCAGAGATGTATGGTGGGGCCAGGTTGTGTATGGCCTTGTACACCATGGTTTGTGTTTTGAATTGGGATCTCTTGGAGACGGGGAGCCAGTGAAGGGCTTGGCAGAGGGGGGAGACAGGGGAGTAGCGTGAGGACAGGTAGATTAGTTGGGCAGTGGAGTTGAGGATAGACTGGAGAGGTGTGAGGGAGTTAGCCGGGAGGCCATTGAGAAGGAGGTTGCAGTAGTCAAGGCTAGAGCTGATAAGAGCATGGATGAGTGTTTTAGCGGTGTAGTGGGTGAGGAAGGAGCGGATCCGTGAGACGTTCTTGAGCTGGAGCCGGAGGGATGTGGTGAGGGCCTCGATGTGGGGCTTGAAGGATAGGGAGGAGTCAAGGATTACCCCGAGGCACTTGGCTTGGGGGACTGGGGAGAGGGCGCAGTCGTTGATGCAGATGGATAGGTTGGGAGGTGGGGTGGAATTTCTTGGGGGGAAGACTATGAATTCAGTTTTGTCCATGTTGAGTTTAAGGAAGCGAGCAGAGAAGAAGGATGAGATGGCGGAAAGGCATTGTGGGATTTTCGAGAGTAGGGAGGTGATGTCAGGGCCGGACAGGTAGATTTGGGTGTCGTCGGCGTAGAGGTGGTACTGGAGGCCATGGGACTCAATGAGTTGCCGTAGGCCGAGAGTGTAAATGGAGAAAAGTAGGAGTCCCAGGACCGAACCTTGGGGGACTCCGACAGAAAGGGGGTAGGGTGAGGAGGAGGTGTGGGAGTGGGAGACGCTGAAGGTCTGGTCCGCTAGGTATGAGGAGATCTAGGAGAGGGCAAGGTGGGTGATGCCAAGGGATTCCAGGATCTGGAGAAGAAGGGAGTGGTCAACCGTGTCGAAGGCGGCAGACAGGTCAAGGAGGAGGAGGATGGAGTAGTGGTGTTTGTTCTTGGCGGTCAGTAGGTCGTTGGTGACTTTGGTCAGGGCTGTTTCGGTGGAATGGAGAGGTCGGAAGCCGGACTGTAGGCGGTCGAAGCCAATCACTGAGCTCAGGGGATCGTGCCATCTATATCAGCATCGCTGCAGCCAATCACTGAGCTCAGGGGATCGTGCCATCTATATCAGCATCGCTGCAGCCAATCACTGAGCTTAGGGGATCGTGCCATCTATATCAGCATCACTGCAGCCAGTCAACAATCACTGAAAGTAGACGACCGTCCCAGGAAAGGGAGTAATGATAATTTTATTATATTTCGCTAACTCAAGTGTACGGGCTGGAGAAACTAGACAATGAAAAACCCCTTTCAGATATTACTTGGACATAATGTTTTGTTACTTTTGCATTTCCTCTGACATGCTAGTGTACATTATTTTTTGCAAAGTTAAAATCTATATTTTTGTGTAGAATGTTGTTATGATGTTTTGCCCATGGTAATCCTTCACCTAATTAATAATATATTAATAATATATGAACTCCTTTCTACCTATGCTACTTCATTTTTGATGCACACAAAAGCAAAGGTGATAATACATGATGCCATCAAAGTATTCTGATACCAGCTTTAATCTTATTGAAGATCGGAAAATTTACTGCAAGCTGCCACTCTTATTAAGAATACCATAAAAATACCATATTCATAGAATACAATATATTTAATGTGATTAACTTATTTACTTACCAGTGAATCCATTATTGCAAGCACAGGTGAAACTTCCTATCGTGTTAGTGCAGATTGCATTAGGTGAGCAGATATTATTGGTCTTATGGTACCTTCACACGCCGCAATATCGGCTGGCGATATGAGGCGATCTAACGTGCGCGTGCACGTTTTTCATGCTTGCCTCAGATTATCTCACCCTGAAATAAAGGCGATGTGTCGCCCCGGAAATTGCCTCACCCACAGCGGAACCAATCCAGTTGAATTCCCTCGACGTTTTACATGCCGCAATCCCAAAGGCAATGTGGGCGTACATGGTGAGCGCGGCGAAGAGATAGGCATGCCACAGTGGTTTACATCGTGCCCCTTACGCGCTCATTGGACAACGCATCAGCGTTCCGATTGGTCAGCCTGCTCTGGAAGGCTGGCTAATACATGACGCCATTGCCATTGTGTGGTGCTGGACGGACAGCTCATCAAATATGGTGCGGTGTCAATTGACAGCCAATGGGAACACAGTAGCCACCACCAATCAGTTCACACGGGGCGTGGACTACATCACGCTGTGGTACGCCTACGGGAAATCATAGGCGATGCTAATTCCATCACTATCGCCCTATCACACGCCACAACACGGAAATATCACCTTCATGATTGAGGCTGATATCAGAGCAGTGCTCAGGAATCAGGCGACAGGCGATTTATCACCGCGAAATTCCCCACGCCGCAACTGTGAGGCAATTTCACTGTGATTGCTCCAGGGCGACATATCGCCTTTAGGATTCCCAGGCGAGATTGCGGCGTGTGAAGGTACCATTATGCCTCAATCATGAAGGCGATATTTCTGTGTTGTGGTGTGTGATAGATCGCAAACCTCTTTATCTGCGCTAGGTATAAAAATACAGGGGACCCCACTGTATTTTTTCAATTATTTATTTATGTTTACACTAGTGTGAGGGCAACAAAACACAGATGCCTACAAAAAGGGAAGGAGCACAGTCTGATGGCAACCAATCACAGAGGGTGGGTGGGTGGTGGAGCAGAGGAATATGCATAAGGTTTAATAAGTAGACGCGAAAATAATGACAGCAGTGTAGGAACTGGTTAGAATATTTGCCCTGCATTTTGCTTCCTTTTACAGCCCTCTAGCACTTACTATCACAATTTTATAGCACAGAAGCTCGAGTCCCCATAGACTTTTATGGGATTTGGGGTTCAGGCTCAAGTTCGGATCAAGTCCGGTCCCAAACTCGGACTTAAGACCATCCGGACCCGGCGAAGCCAAACATTTGGGAGTTCACCCATCTCTGGTTATGCATTGTTTCTAATATAATTAATAAAGTTTAATAGTTTTAGCTAATAATCCACCTTGTCAGTGACTTTCTTAATGATTGTAGATTTAATTGAGTGATTTTCATTGAATTGGAAAGCAAACTGAAAAGCATCAACCTCCAAAAAATGAGGGACACCCAATACAATCAAAAAAGTAATATATTACATAAGCTTACGGTATTTAATTATAATAAATACAAAAAAAAAAGGTTGAGAAGGGTAAGACTGAAAAAACACACATAAGGAAACAGATGGAAATAGATCCACACCAAATGAAAAAAATCCTATAGTCAGAGGCAAAAATCCTCAAAATTTATGTTCTAAGATGACTCTGATAAACATAATGATGCAAAGCTGATGTTTCTTTTTCGTATGGACTGGCTGAATACACTGACTGATAAAGAGAAACTGGTGGGGAAATTCCTGAATACCTGGTCGGTGCTTCCCGACAATGCCTGAGCAGATAAGAACTCAGCTTAAGGGTCAGTTTGAGACTACTCGATGGTATTTATTAAAAAGGATTGAAGGCAACACCCCAATACCATAAAAGTATGTATTATTGGATGCAGAGAGGGGGGATAGGGGAGTTAAAATAAGATACGGATTAATCTACCACAATGTTTTGTTATGGAAATCTTTTTATGCTAATATACCAATGTGGAGTATAGACATTAATTCTGAAAATATTATTTAACACTGTATGTTATTTAAAATCAATAAAATATGTTAAAAAAAAAAAACAAAAAAAACCAAAACATAATGATGCAATGATAGAATAGACTGGATACACAAAAATATATGCAAAAATATATGCTGGTATATATTAATACAAGCATGGAACACAAAGGGCTAAAGAATCCCAATGGATCTAGAACAGTCATAGCAATACATATACCTCAAAAACATGCAGGGATAGACTAAAAATAGCAGTACAACCCTCAAGCTTAACATATACACTGAGACATGGTAGACCAGTGTAATCAATAGGAGGACAGGAGAGGGTGCATAGGCTCATCAATGTGCATTTCATCACATTCAGCTTCATCAGGAGGCAAAATATGGTCGCTATTTATATAGCACAGGCTTCTGAGTGCAGCAATTATTGCATCACCATGGCAATGAGAAAACAACAGTGCCTCTGCATTGAATCAGACAGTGCATGCGCCCCTCCAGAAGAATAGTACATCATCTATATACCAAAGCCATAAGACAATGGCATCATGACCCAGTGTGTTAAGGATAATCTATCTTTTTCATAGCCTGAAGAAAAGATTAGTATATAAGGGCATACATATACTTATAGCTGTGCCATGGAGCAATAAGAAGGGGCAGTTCTTGAACACAAAAAATGTGTGAGTCAGTACAACCTGTAGCAAAGATAACATAAAATTAATAAATGCTGTATCTGTAACTCTTGGGGCTGTTGGGAAGAGAGGTTGTCTTTAGCACGCTTGGTCATGATGCCATTGTCTCATGGCACGGTTGATGTATTTTTCATCTGGAAGGGCTTCATATCGCAGTCGCACAACATTCTTGGTCATCTTAATGTTAGCAATTATAAAATTAATATTGGCATGGAGACACTGCCAGTTACATGTCGATTTCCTGGATTTGAGGATTACCAAATTTCCTGATGGCTGCCCTGACATGGATATATTCTGCAAAGTGATGGGGACTAATGCCTTCCTCCACAAACCTCCTCTTCACATTTTCCACAGCTCATACAATCTATTCCCAAAAGTCAATCTTTGACAGCTAGAAGGATATGTTCTAATAATATGTTCGTGTGTAAGGAGGCTCCAGGCACTTGGACACCATCCATCGCATCCAAGCACGCCTGTCCTCCCCTACACATCCATCCTCAATGCTGTCACCCTACGAGCACCCCACATATCATCTGGACACTAAATTTCCACCAGTGGCCATGCAGACCAGGCCAGAAATGCCAAATTTATCTAGGACAGAGGCGAGGTATCCCCAGTGCACCCTATCAAATACTTTTTCTACATCTAAAGACAGGAATGCACCGGAGACCTTCGCCTCCTCCATTGCCCCAAGAATGTCCAAAATGCGACGGGTACCGTCTTCAGCCTGCCTCCCTGTCACAAAACCCACCTGGTCCACATGAACCAGGGAGGGAGTGATTTTAAGCAGTCTTGTCGCCAGAAGCTTTGAGTAAAGCTTGACATCGCAATTTAAAAGCGATATCAGACGATAGCTCCCAGATAGATTTTATTACAACAAATCCATGTGAATAAGGTAAAAAAGCACAAACATTAAAACCATCTAAAAAATGTGCAACACCGCACGAGATATATCACAGATACATGCCTCCTATGATTTATAGCAGTAATACTGAACCTGCAGAATTAGCCTGGTAACAAAACGCAGGGGTAAATAGATAATAACACCAATTCCCATAATACAGAAAGCAGATACGCAGTAAGATCACCTAGCTGTTAGAGCCAAAAATAGACAAGATAGTAACTATATCTGAGGCTCAATGCAATGTAGTAAAGGGCAATGAGAGACAATTGAGAGGCAAATGAAACCTCTGAAGTTGCCCCATTAAAAGTAGGACCAGAATAGACCATACAAAAGAAGAGCAATGCAATGGGAAAACCCTGAGGAAGCTGTCATTTAGGCAGCGACACGCGTAGGTCCAGAGCCACGCTTTCTATGCCTCCTCGCCTGCAGATGTATCATGACTGGTGACTAACTTGCAATCTTCATTTCTATTTACAGATATGCGGTTTTCCCATTGCATTGCTCTTCTTTTGTATGGTCTATTCTGGTCCTACTTTTAATAGGGCAACTTCAGAGGTTTCATTTGCCTCTCAATTGTCTCTCATTGCCCTTTACTACATTGCATTGAGCCTCAGATATAGTTACTATCTTGTCTATTTTTGGCTCTAACAGCTAGGTGATCTTACTGCGTATCTGCTTTCTGTATTATGGGAATTGGTGTTATTATTTATTTACCCCTGCGTTTTGTTACCAGGCTAATTCTGCAGGTTCAGTATTACTGCTATAAATCATAGGAGGCATGTATCTGTGATATATCTCGTGCGGTGTTGCACATTTTTTAGATGGTTTTAATGTTTGTGCTTTTTTACCTTATTCACATGGATTTGTTGTAATAAAATCTATTTTTTCACTTTAACAAGTGTTATATACATTTCTTCCCCGATCCCGGTCATACATACACGTTTCTCCCCCCCTTTTGCATTCGTTCTGTTTAAACGTGTGACTGGTGGATCCCGTGTCTTAGTGCCACTCCACTCATCCCCCTTTTTTTAACTTTAGTAGAGTTGATAGTTTGCGTTATCTCCAACAGGGTAAAAGGATCATTCAGCTGGGCCAACTGAGATTGAGTCACCCTTGGAAGGGAAATCTCAGAAAGGAAAGAGGCGATCAACTCAGGAGTGGGAGGAGGAGTGTTGGGATCGTCCCTGAGATTGTATAATTTTGCATAGAATTTAGCAAAGACCTCCGCAATTAGAGCAGGATTACGTATCATATTACCCGAATGGTCACGGATAGCGCCTATACATGTTAAAGGCTCACGGCGTTTCACTCTCCTCGCTAGCAGTGTTCCCGTTCTGTCACCTCCTGCATAGAATGAAGTTTTCAACTTCCTCATACATTTTTCGTGACGTTCAAGGAGGAAAGACCTTAAACGCATCCGAACTTGAAAAATCTGTCTGGAAATCAAACTAGATGGAGCCTTCTTATTGAGAGACTCTAGGTTCTGCAAAGACTCAATAAGCTCCAATCTAAGACATTCTCTTTCTTTTTAATTGTGAGGATTTCTGAATAAAGAGACCTCTTAGGTAGGCCTTGTGGGCATCCCACAGGGATTCCTCCCGTGTCTCTCCATTGTTGTTAAGGGAGAAAAAATCCCGTAGCTTCCCCTCAAACTCAACATACGTCTGCTGAGAAGACAGCAGTGATGGATTCAGCTTCCACTGCCATGCAGGGGTAGGCCCGCACGCTACAGAGATCACCAGACTAACCGGAGCATGGTCTGACCAAGAAATCAGACCTAGGTCTGCCGAGACACAGCTATTGATTTGACCACTGTCCACCAAGAAGAAATCAATTCTTGAGTAGGACTTATGCCCCTGTCTTATACTCACCTTCTGGTGGCTTTATGTTCTATCACAGCCACGCTCGTTGGTATCCTGTGACTTGTGACATTCCGGCTGCTCCATTGTTTTATGGAATATGCCTAAAGTCACAAATCAATAAATTTCTATGAGAGTCTTGTTCTGACTCTCATAGAGGTGGATTGGGAGCTTGTGATGTAACTTCTGTTTTTCAGTCAATCAGAAGTTACAGATACAAGATGGGGCCAAGGAACTGGAGTGGGATCGTAGAAGTATGAAAACACCAGAGACTAGGGAATTTACATTTACAGCATCACTTCAGTGCTGAAAGAAAACCCTGCTGGACGATTGCATTCAGTGTCCATTTACCGTCTTCTACATCATGATATATTTAGTGCATCGTGTGTTTCGATAAAGAATTCTACATCTTTAATATTAGACATCAATGTAATATCAAAAAAATATGAATGAACCATAATTGCTATTATCATGCATGTTAGGAATAACAAGTCCACCATCACAAATTAGAGGTAAAAAGTGTCGATAAGACTGAAATACGGTTTAGTCTAAAAGATTTTTCACATAGTTGTCATTTCTACTTTATCAAAAGCAGATTAATTTTCTTAACAAGAGCCATGCATTTCTTATTATTTTCTAATAAAACTAAGGTCCTATGTGTCTATAATGTGAGGTATGAAAAGAAAGGCTAGGCTCATGTTATCAGGCATATCCTCTATATATATGAAGTGTTGGAGCAAATATTGTGCATATTTCTGGTGGGATCTCATTATACTGAATGTCATAATCAACTTTGAATTGCAGCATTGAATGTAGACACAAAAAGGTATAAATCAGAATTAATGCATAGGAAATTATTACTGACCTGTGAATCCATCCTTACAAGCACAGGTGAAACTTCCTATTGTGTTAGTGCAGGTGGCATTAGGTGAGCAGATATTATTGGTCTCACATTCATTAATATCATCACAGTGGATCCCATTTCCTAATAATAGAAATGTTTTACAGTTAACAATAGAAGTAGATGTGATCATAAAAATGTATAAATCTACATACATTGTCTGATCAGTCTCAGTGATTGAAAAATAGGAGAATGGAAACATTAACACCACGAGCTCCAAATGAAAGATTATAAAATGGCTGACAAAGGTGTTTCCTATAGGTAGAGTAAGAAATATTTACTAAATGTATGAAGAAAAGATCAGTTTGTCAGGACCCCGGAGTAATCCTCTCTGTGGGTAGGTATATAATATAGATTGCATATTATACAATATACATGAACCATTCACTTCCATTACAGTCACATATTGCTGACGTATTGTACTCACCTGTGTATCCAGCATTACATGTACAGATATATCTTCCCTCTGTGTTATTACAGGAGGCGACAGATGAATAGTTGTGTTTTTGTGGCGCCCCACTACGTAGGTGCAACAAAAGGGGTACTGCACCCAGAAAAGCTGTGTAGTACTCCACTGCAATTGGGACTATGGTCACTACATGGAACCCTAGAACAGCAGTCGCACACTAGAGTAGGTCTTAGCGACCTCTAGAGGGAACCAAAGAGCTCAGTCGGAGAGTAGAGTCGGAGGAGGGAGTGTGGAAGGAGTCAGGCAGCCAGCGTGAAGGAAACAGGAGGGCCATCTCGGCTGAGAGGCCCAAGGAAGTAAAGATCCCAAAGAAAGAGGAAGAAAGCAAGGAAACTCATAGACGCAGAGTTCACTTGACTGGGGAAGTGAGTAACGGAAACAGTTTGCCCCATAGAAAGTAACCCGGGTACCGGAGTCCTCACCTGTGAGATCCTTCAAGGCTCACAGAAAATCCGCTAAACAGGGATATTGTATATACGGCCCTGACTCCCAAGGAGCCCACAAGAGGGAAACCAGAACCGCAGTAGGCGACTGCGGCATTCAGCAAAAGGTTAACCCGACGGGTACAAAAGGGAGAGGAGACAGAATAAGAAGCAGCAGGAGGCCAGATTATCTACTGGAGATCAGGCTTCATAACACTGGGAATAGAAAAGAAGGAAAGAAAAGGATCATAAAGGAGGGTTCCATCTTCAGCTAGAAATCCTAATTGCAGCCTGGAGCATTTGCCAGTATACCATCTGACTAACTGTTGAACTGTAAAGCCGAATGAAAGTGTTCAAGTAAAAGTTACCCGGTGAAGTTCCGACTCTGCTGCATCCTTTCAAATATAAACTGTTCTATTACAGCATCACTGCCCCGGTGGCCCAGTCCCGCCTGCGGGGACTAATCCATCTAGGCCGCAATACCACCGACCACCGGAGGACTGTGGTGGTGCTGGTGAACATCACCAGACTCAGCAGGTGGCGTCACGAAGACAAAAACTTTGTAAATAATCTGTGGCACCCCTGCGGGGGATTGCCACAGGTTACACTGGTACAAGGAAGGATTGACACCTTGGTTTGTTCAGCACACAACACCTTCCACTCCAGACCTGAAGGGGGAGCTCTACTGGCTGCATTAAGTCAGTTCCCCTGGGAGATCCAGGCTGAGAGGAGGAGACAGTTGGTCCTAGGAGACAGTTGCTAGGGAGAAGTTCGTGTGAGGAGAGGAAGGGAGAAGGAGGCTGAGCTGCTGGTCTCTGAAAAAGAGAAATACCAGGACCAAAAGGGACAATTGTCGGCTGTTCACACCCCAGGGAAGGGGCCGGAGGCAAGGAGAAGAGGTAGGGAATAAGAAGAGGGACCCAAAATATATTCCCCTTAGGAACAAACGGACACTGGAGTCCGATGCTGTGGGCTTACAGAGCCACAGTAAAAACCCAGCAGTTTCAGGTGAAGTTTAGCCCTGAAGGAAGATAGAGGAAATATTAAAAACTAACCAAACAGAGGACCAGGGGCCACAGGATAAACCGGGTTCCCGCAGAAGGGCCTGATTGTTAGTTTTAGACATCAGAGGATTGGAGAGTCCAAACTCAGGAGAGACTCATCCCTCAAGGCAGAGAATAGAAATAAAGGAGGCCTCATATCCTTCCAAGGAGTTGATCCTAAATTGTACCAGGGACCCGGTTAATACTCAAGACTGTACCTGTTATGTTACCTCAGTAAAAAGGTACCGGAACAACTAACCCTGTGTGTATGTGTGACTGTTTATCAGCTATAACCCACCATCTTCCTCCTTCGCTGCTCTCCCTCACCATCTTCCCTTATTGCTGCCCTGAGGTAAAGCTCCACCTGTGGGGAGCTGTACCACACTTTGCTGCCCCCTCCATCACCTCAGCGGCCGGCTGGCAGCGCTGGTACCACCTTACCAGACCCTACAGGTGGCGTCACGTCCCCTTGTAAATAAATCCCTTCATCCCCCTTCAAATGATCCCCAGGGCACGGCACCGGGATACCGTCCACCTGTGACTCCCCACTCAGCAGACCCGGTGACCGAGTACCCCCCCACAGCTCTGGCCTCATCATTTTCTGGCGTCACGAACAGGATCCGAACCAGCCTGGTATTTACCAGGTGAAGTGCGCCTTAAGACTTTATTTAATTGACTGTTTGTGCGGCCGCCATTACATCGCCTCAGAAATTACAACTGCGTCACAGCAGGAGAAAGAGCGGGAAGATGAGCCCCGCCCCCTTCCACTCTGCCGGAGAGATTGAAGAAAGCGCAGCTCCCTGTTAGAAGGAGACCTGAGGTGCCCGCTCGAGCTGCAGAGCCGCCAACGGCTAAAGAAACCAGTTTTCATCTTACAGGTTGGCATCCATTAACTAGGGGGGCCTCACCATGAGTGACACGGATGATGTGCGGGTCCCTGACAGGGGAAATGGCGAGAACGCAGTACCTGAAGCAGCAGCCCGAATAATGCCTATAACTATGCCGTATGTACCGGGTGCCAAGTGGTTACCAACATATGAAGGTAAACCTGGTACGTTAGCAACATTTAAGCATAAGATGTGTGCAATGCTGGACATGTATGCTATGACACAGAAGCAACAGGCTACCGTTGTGCTGGGACAATTAATAGGCGCAGCGGAGCTGGAGGCTGAGTCCTGGAGAGATGCTGACAGGGACTCTGCTGCCAAAGTGTTTGATAAGCTAAAATCGGTGTTTGAGAAGCGCACACAGTCTGAATTGAGGATGCTGTTTTATCAGTGTAAGCAGAGATCGCAGGATACCATCAGAGACTATGCCCTCCGTTTACAAAGAGCACTCCGGTCCTTGAAACAGATAGACCCGGCCAGTGTACTGGAAGAGGATAAAATGCTTGCTGAACAGTTTACAGAAGGATTAAGATCAGACTATCACCGCCAACAAGTGCATATGTGGGTATTGGATCACCCAACAGTGAGTTTTAGTGACTTAAAAGATCGTGCTATAACTGTGCTAAGAGATCCAGCACCTGCAGAACCTGCCAACCAATCATGGCAGACTAATGCTTCTTCCATAGACTTTAAACCTATTCCTGCAGAACCTGCAAAAGCAGAGAGTCAAGCTGTAGCAAATGATAACATGCAAAACCAGGTGCTGCAGTTAACTAAAAACATGGACTACGTACTAAAGCTCTTGCAAAATATGCCTGGGGTACCACCACCAAGTAAAATTCAACTAGCTGATAGCCCTGAGGATGTCCCATGGATGCAAAGGAAAGCCCAGTCGCCCGCGGAGGGGACCAACGTACCATTCCAACGCAGAACCAGGTCGCCCGGGCAGGGGACCAACGTACCATTCCAACGCAGAACCAGGTCGCCCGCGCAGGGGACCAACGCACCATTCCAACGCAGACCCTGGGATTACACAGATTCTTCAGGACAACCCATCTGCCTGCGATGCAACAAACCAGGACACTTTGCAAGAAGATGCCCTTTAAACACGAGATTCCTGGGTCCGAGGGCCAAACCCCAGGAGTAGAGCAACTGGGCCCAAAAGACTGGTGTAAGCGGTACGTGGGAGGCCGTCCGTACCTCAACATTACACTAGAAGGAATTCCCATGTCGGCCCTATTGGACACCGGGTCGCAGGTTACTACGATCCCGCATATCCTTTATAAGCAGTATTGGTCTGATAATGATCTTGAACCCCCAAACCCCAATTTTTATATTATTGCAGCTAATGGCCAACCACAGAAACAGGTGGGGTATAGAGCAGCTACAATAAAGTTGGGAAGGGAGGAGTTGAAAGGTCAAGGGTTATTTGTAGTTGAAGATAATCCTAATGAAAAATGCCCTTACATGGTTATTGGTACAAATGTTATTGAAAACTGCTTTGGAGAAGTGTTGTTTTTACTCCGACAGATTACTCAAACTGCTGGTTATGGGCGGACAAGAGTCATCCAACAAGAGATCCGAGCCCTCATCCACAAGCAACAGGTAAATCTGTCTGGGGGAGAAATTGGCAGTGTGCGGGTAATAGACTCGGTTCCTATTGTAATACCACCAAATAGTGAAATGATGATATGGTGTCGAGCAGCGATAGGTTGTAGAGGACAGGAATACCAGGCAGTTGTAGAGCCGGTATTTTCAGAGCACAGACCTACACTACTGACAGCCAGAGGGGTGGTGGATGTACGCAAGGGACGAGTACCAATCCGTGTGTTAAATTGTGGGGCAGTGGAAGCAAAGTTACCTCGGTATGCTACCGTAGCAAAGCTGTATACTGTTTGTAACAACAACATACAGACAGTAGAACCTGTTTCCTCGCCTAGTCTGGTGGAGGATAGTAACTCTAAAGGACAGCTGGAGGAGTGGTGTCAGCAGTTGCATGTAGGAACTGATGCCACCCCTTCTCACCTGAAGCATGGAGTGTACCGGGTAGTGCAGGAGTTTGAGCAGATATTCAGCAAGCATCCATTAGATTTTGGGAGGATTAAAGGGGTACAGCATCACATACCCACAGGAAATCATCCACCAATCAAGTTGAGACACAGACCCATTCCACCAGGTCACTATCAACATGCCAAAGAAATGCTGAGGGACATGAAGGAGGCTGGGGTTATAAGAGATAGTAGTAGTCCCTGGGCAGCCCCTTTAGTCCTAGTCAGGAAAAAGGATGGCACAATGAGGATGTGTGTAGATTACAGAGAGGTTAATAAAATCACTCACAAAGATGCTTACCCATTACCCCGAATAGAGGAGTCTCTTGCTGCATTAAAGACTGCTAACTATTTCTCCACATTAGATCTCACTAGTGGGTACTGGCAGGTCTCCGTTGCAGAAGAAGACCGGGAGAAGACTGCATTCACAACGCCAATGGGACTATGTGAATTCAATAGTATGCCATTCGGGTTATGCAATGCACCAGGAACGTTTCAGAGAATCATGGAAAGTTGCCTGGGACATCGCAACTTCGAAACGGTGCTCTTATACCTGGACGATGTCATCGTGTTCTCTAGAACCTACGAAGAACACCTGAAACACCTGGCGGAGGTATTTGAGGCTTTAGCAAAGTACGGAATGAAACTCAAACCATCCAAATGTCACCTGCTGAAACCTAAAGTCCAATACCTGGGACACGTGGTCAGCGCAGATGGAGTAGCACCAGATCCGGAAAAGGTAACAGCAATCCAGGATTGGCAAAGACCAATGACCATCACCGAGGTACGTCAGTTCTTAGGTCTGGTTGGATACTATAGAAGATTCATTAAGGGCTACACAAAGATGGCTGCGCCCATACAAGATCTTCTGATAGGCCAATCTAAGAAGAGAAGATTTCCAGAGTCACCATTAGAATGGGGAGAGGAACAAGAAAATTCCTTCCAACAGATGAAGCAGGCTCTAACCGGTGAGGAAATCCTGGCTTACCCCGATTATAACCTACCATTCGTCCTTTACACCGACGCAAGCAATGTAGGCCTGGGAGCAGTCCTTTCTCAGGTGCAAGATGGTAAAGAACGAGTAATTGCCTACGCTAGCAGAAAACTTCGACCCACTGAGAGGAACCCAGAAAATTACAGTTCCTTTAAGTTGGAGTTCCTGGCCTTGGTCTGGGCGGTAACAGAAAGGTTCAAGCATTACCTCGCAGCTTCAAAGTTCACTGTCTTCACAGATAATAACCCGTTAACACATCTGGATACCGCAAGACTTGGAGCATTGGAGCAACGTTGGATGGCTCGACTGTCGAACTATGACTTTACTATCAAATATCGAGCAGGCCGCAATAACGCAAATGCAGATGCCCTTTCTAGAAATCCTCAAGTACATCCACAAGGAAGTGAAGAAGAAGATGACTTAGAGGAAATAGAACTCCCAGCTTTCCATAAAAGTAGAAAATGGCAAATCGCTGAAGATCGAGTCTACCAAAATCGTCAGACTGTTGAACTAAACCCGTTGCCTCACTATGGATGGAAAGAGACTCAAGACAGTGATCCAGCAGTAAGTCTTGTAAAGAAGTTAATAACTCAACCAGGTTCCAAACTTGAAAAGAATGTTCCACTAGAAGCTCAACATTTGTGGAAAGAAAGAAGTCGGTTATTCATTTATCAAGGTCAATTGTGCAGGCGGTACATCAACCCAAGAACACATGAAATGGTATGGCAAGTTGTGGTTCCAAAGAGAGATGTTCAAATGGTATTGCAAGCGTATCACAATGAATCGGGACACTTTGGATGGAGAAAATTAGAAATACTGTTACGTGAAAGATTCTATTGGATCAGCATGAGAGCCTCCATAGAGAGATGGTGTAAAAATTGTGGACCATGCTCATTAAGAAGAAAAGACCGTAACAGCCAGAAAGCACCCCTCAAACCTATCATCACCAAAGAACCATTAGAACTGGTAGCCATAGATCATGTCAAACTTACACCCAGCAAATCAGGGTACACTTATGCTCTTACCATGGTAGACCATTATTCCAGATTTCTTGTGGTAGCTCCAGTAAAAGATTTAACAGCTGAGACAGCAGCAAGAACATTTCAAGCTTATTTCTGCAGACCTCATGGTTATCCAGACCAGGTATTGACAGACCAAGGACCCGCCTTTGAAGCTGAAATATTTCAAGAGTTCTGTCGCCTTTACGGATGCAAGAAAATACGCACTACGTCTTACCATCCTCAAACAAATGGAATGTGCGAAAAGATGAATCACGTGGTAATTGAAATGTTAAAAACTCTGCCCTTAGAAGAGCGCAACCAGTGGCCAGAAAAGTTACCAGATCTAGTTGACATTTACAACAACATCCCAGTAAGTTCAACAAATTGCACCCCTGCATACCTCATGAGAGCAAGACCAGGAAAGTTGCCAGCAGACTTTGAGTTAGGCATAGTAGTTCCTGAAGCAGATACTACAGATACAGATTGGGATATTAGAAGGAAAGAACAATACCAGAAAATCCAAGAATGCGTTGAAAGAAGTCTGGAAAGATCTAGAGGAAGACAAGAAATTAACTTTAACAAAAGTGCACAAGGAACGCCTTTAACACCAGGTGAATTGGTTTTGAGAAGAAAAAGAAGAATGCACAAATTAGATGATCAGTGGGAAAGAGAACCATACACTGTATTACCATCCAATTTTGATAACCAGAAAACCTGTTTAATCAGTAAGGATCATGGTGAAACTACAGCAACAGTGTCCAGAGATCATTTGAAAAAGTGCCCTCAACAGCTTCAACCAGAGGAAGATGTACCTTGTCCAAAGCTAGAAGAGCAAGAGAAGCCAAAGACAGTCCAGACAATTATTGGAGAGTTACCAGCAGATTGGCCTCAAATAGAAGGTACATATCTAATCCCAACTTTAACGTTTCCATCAGCAGTAGAAGTACCGAGAATACAAGAACCACCCGTTGTACCGGAACCAGAGATCCCTGCAATCGGTGAATCTGCCAGTCCACTAGAGAGACTACGCCAATACTACGGTATTACAACCACACGTAGATCTGATAGACTGAGAGAGAGAGCATACACTGCATTAGGTACAGACATTAGTAACACACCAGTGCTACGCAGGTCAACCCGTAGTAACTTTGGTCAGCCACCACTTAGATACAGAGAGTAGGTGATAAAATGTGGGAAAATGTAAAAATGTTTAAAATGTAAATATGTTATTAATGGTAGTGTGTAGAAGGGTGGAGGAACTGGACTAGCCCCCATGCACATGAAGTTAGGAAAAGAAAGTGCCTGGGGGTGGTATAAGTGAAGCCAGGCCTCCTAAGCAGATACACCCATATTGTATATAGTTATGATTTTTTTAATTCCTAAAAGACTTAACCTGTTGGACTCTTGAACTTTCCCTTTTTCTTATTTTTAAAATGGACCATAGCCACAGGACTGGTAGTGGCAAACCCCTGTTTCAACACCCCCTAAACAGCCTGCAGCGAATGGACTAGCGCTGTATGGACTGGTAACCTGTTTTCTTATTTTTCCTTGGTTTTTGTAAATTTTTCATTTTTAAGACTCTGTTCAATAATCAAATGTAAATAGTTATAACCTGTTATGTTTATGAAAAATGTTTCAGTCCCGGAGGACTGAGTTTAACTAGGGGGGAATGTGGCACCCCTGCGGGGGATTGCCACAGGTTACACTGGTACAAGAAAGGATTGACACCTTGGTTTGTTCAGCACACAACACCTTCCACTCCAGACCTGAAGGGGGAGCTCTACTGGCTGCATTAAGTCAGTTCCCCTGGGAGATCCAGGCTGAGAGGAGGAGACAGTTGGTCCTAGGAGACAGTTGCTAGGGAGAAGTTCGTGTGAGGAGAGGAAGGGAGAAGGAGGCTGAGCTGCTGGTCTCTGAAAAAGAGAAATACCAGGACCAAAAGGGACAATTGTCGGCTGTTCACACCCCAGGGAAGGGGCCGGAGGCAAGGAGAAGAGGTAGGGAATAAGAAGAGGGACCCAAAATATATTCCCCTTAGGAACAAACGGACACTGGAGTCCGATGCTGTGGGCTTACAGAGCCACAGTAAAAACCCAGCAGTTTCAGGTGAAGTTTAGCCCTGAAGGAAGATAGAGGAAATATTAAAAACTAACCAAACAGAGGACCAGGGGCCACAGGATAAACCGGGTTCCCGCAGAAGGGCCTGATTGTTAGTTTTAGACATCAGAGGATTGGAGAGTCCAAACTCAGGAGAGACTCATCCCTCAAGGCAGAGAATAGAAATAAAGGAGGCCTCATATCCTTCCAAGGAGTTGATCCTAAATTGTACCAGGGACCCGGTTAATACTCAAGACTGTACCTGTTATGTTACCTCAGTAAAAAGGTACCGGAACAACTAACCCTGTGTGTATGTGTGACTGTTTATCAGCTATAACCCACCATCTTCCTCCTTCGCTGCTCTCCCTCACCATCTTCCCTTATTGCTGCCCTGAGGTAAAGCTCCACCTGTGGGGAGCTGTACCACACTTTGCTGCCCCCTCCATCACCTCAGCGGCCGGCTGGCAGCGCTGGTACCACCTTACCAGACCCTACAGGTGGCGTCACGTCCCCTTGTAAATAAATCCCTTCATCCCCCTTCAAATGATCCCCAGGGCACGGCACCGGGATACCGTCCACCTGTGACTCCCCACTCAGCAGACCCGGTGACCGAGTACCCCCCCACAGCTCTGGCCTCATCAAATCCACTGTAAATATTTCCCCATTTCAGTTGACCCCCAGGGCCACGGCCTCAGGATGGCCACCCGTGACTTCCTGGACTGAAAGAGAGAGCCCGAGAGCCGAGTACCCGAGCCCCGGGTGCGCGTCATTTTTCTCCACATTCATCAATATCAGCACAATATGACCCATTACCTGATCACAATACAGATATAATGACTGGTTACAATCTGTGAGGAAGAACGTATCTACAGTTGTCTTATAATATGGTCATAAAGCATTAATGGATGGTACTAAATTCTATAGGACAAACTACAGCCAAAGTCTATCAGTCTGTACTAATGAAGAGACAAATTACACAAACATAAATATAAATACATTAAGAAGAAAATGCTACAAGTCAAGTCAATCTATGAAATATTTAAAGGGAACCTGTCACCTAGTTTATGCCCCCCTAGCAATCACTGTCTGTCCCTGCAGCTTCATAGTACTATTCTAATCATCCCTGTCTGAGCTCATAGTGTAATGTTAAAAATAAAAGAAAGCATTTATACACTTATATTTTCTTATGTAAATGAGGCAGGCAGTCTACTTCTTGGAGGAGGTAGACTGTCTGGCAGATTAAAGGTACCTTTACATGCCGCTACAGAAGGTTGGAAACAACCGGGTGTCTCACGTGCATGAGCACGTTCCAACGGTTCCTAACGGTACCTGATACCGCCTTTACACGCCGCTACAAGGTGCTCTACAGAAGGTTTAATCTATCCCTGGAGACACCGCCGGGTGCCACAAGTTACCTTCTGTAGAGAACCGTCCCTCATTTACACGCCGCTACAGAAGGTAATATGGGAGGACCTGGGGCAGCAGGGACAACACATAGGCGTGCCAGAGTTGTGGATTACGAGACGCTCGTATGATGATTGGACAAGGCAATAACATCATGATTGGCCAGCCAGCGTAGGAAGGCTGGCTAATACATGATGCTATTGCAATTGTGTAGTGTGACTGGTCAGCTCCTTAAATATGCCGCCCTATGCAGCAACAACCAATCGTAACGCAGGAGCTTCCACCAATGATCGCTGATGGGGCGCGGTATCCCGGAGGCTCTGTCACGCCCCAGGGATGTAACTAGGTGTTGAAAAAACCTTCCTGCTCCTCCTTTAGACACCGCTACCATCGGGTTGAAACCAATCTGTTTTAGAGCACTGCTCTGAAACAGGTGCCGACAGTGACGGGTGGCAACAACCGAGTTTACACGCCGCTACCTTGGGTTGTTTTGACGGTGCAAGATACATTTGTCTCCGACACCCGGTTGTTTCCAACCTTCTGTAGCGGCGTTTAAAGGTACCTTAATAGTTAACTCACTATTTACTTCTCCATCTAAAGGAACTGTGTGATGTCCCGATCATGTGACTATAGTGGGTGGAGCTAAGCAAGCCAAATCATTATGCGCTATGAAGACTTAGCTCCGCCTATTGTAGTCACGTTGTTGTGACATCATATCAGGTTACACAGCATGTTCTGATATTCAGCTGAAATGTTAACTATTAACCTGCCAGATAGACTACATCCTTCAAGGTGTAGATGGACTGCCTCATTTACATAACAAAATATAAGGGTACAAATGCTTTTTTCTCACATTTACCATTACACTGTGAGCTCAGACAGGGATGGTTAGACTGGTATTATGAAGCTGAAGGGACAGATAGTGTTGGCTGGTGGGGGGCATAAACCAGCTGACAGGTTCCCTTTAATTGTGTATGATGTTATGTCTCCAGTGATAGGGATACAGTTATATTGACAGTAAAGGACTGTTATAAAGCAAAAAAAAGAACTTACTGTTCTCTGACAGTGCGTATAGCTGAAACACATTTTCCTGTCATTTTACAAACTGACAGACAAGATGTTAAGATGCTAAGCTATAAGACATACCATTTGGAAGCAGTGTTATCATTATTCCTGAATAAATTTATATTCACTGTTGAGCGGCTGGAAAGTACAGAAATTAATCTGCTGCCAGAAGAGATCTTGGCAGATATACTCCAGGCTAAAGCCACTGAGCCTGCTCCGTACATCGGCTCTCGACTTGTATCGTACATGTATGGTGGAAATCAGAATCAGGTTAAGTTTAGCAATGAATCTTATCCCTAGACATGTAATCTGGTGTGCATAGATAACGGCATATGTCTGACTTGACTAAGAAAGTGATCAGTACAGCATTATAAGCTTTTATATCAGAATCATCTTGTATTTAACTGTGTCATTAGCAATCATTTTCAAAATTCTTAAAGAAATAAAACCACAAGAATCAATGAGAACAGAACTCACCTGTGAATCCATCCTTACAGGCACAGGTGAAACTTCCTATTGTGTTAGTGCAGGTGGCATTAGGTGAGCAGATATTATTGATCTCACATTCATCAATATCATCACATTGGGTCCCATTACCTGATCAATATAAAATTAATCACAGATAACTGAGGATATACAGATGTAGCATTTCCTAACATGACACATATACCATGATGGAAGAAGACATCTTGATGCAGAAAACTGTAACTTGACATGTGCACTGGCCATTGCTTTATAGCACCACTTTTTTTTTTCTTTATTTCACAGCTGGAGTGTTACTGCACATCTAAATCCCCCTGCCCCTGTCTTATACTTATACCTTCTGGTGGCTTTATGTTCTATCACAGCCACTCTGGTTGGTATCCTGTGACTTGTGACCTGACGGCTGCTCCAGTGTTATATGGAATATGCCTAAAGTCACAAATCAATACATTTCTATGAGGGTCTTGATCTGACTCTCATAGAGGTGGATTGGGAGCTTGTGATGTAACTTCTGTTTTTCAGTCAATCAGAAGTAACAGATACAAGATGGGGCCAAGGAACTGGAGTGGGATCGTAGAAGTATGAAAACACCAGAGAACTAGGGAATTTACATTTACAGCATCACTTCAGTGCTGAAAGAAAACCCTGCTGGACGATTGCATTCAGTGTCCATTTACCGTCTTCTACATCATGATATATTTAGTGCATCGTGTGTTTCGATAAAGAATTCTACATCTTTAATATTAGACATCAATGTAATATCAAAAAAATATGAATGAACCATAAGTGCTATTATCATGCATGTTAGGAATAACAAGTCCAACATCACAGGGCACAAATTAGAGGTAAAAAGTGTCGATAAGACTGAAATACATTAGTCTAAAAGATTTTCACATAGTTGTCATTTCTAATTTGTCAAAAGCAGATTAATTTTCTTAACAAGAGCCATGCATTTCTTATTTTTTTCTAATAAAACTAAGGTCCTATCTGTCTATAAGATGTGGTGTATGACAAGAAAGGCTAGGCTCATGTTATAAGGTATATGCTCTATATATATGAAGTGTGGGAACAAATATTGTGCACATTTCTGGTGAGATCTCATTACACTGAATGTCATAATCAACTTTGAATTGCAGCTTTAAATGTAGATACAAAAAGGTGTAAATCAGAATTAATGCATAGGAAATTATTACTGACCTGAGAATCCATCCTTACAAGCACAGGTGAAACTTCCTATTGTGTTAGTGCAGGTGGCATTAGGTGAGCAGATATTATTGGTCTCACATTCATTAATATCATCACATTGGATTCCATCTCCTAATAATATAAATGTTTTACAGTTAACAATAGATGTAGATGTGATCATGAAAATGCATACAGTAAATCTACATACATTGTCTGCAGTGGAGTAACTTGAAGCTCAAAGGCTCCTATGCAAAAGCTCCAACGGGGCCCCCAATTATTGCAAATCTTTAATAGCAATATTCTTTTTCTACAGGCCACTTTTGGGGCCCCCTAAGCTCCGGGGCCCAGGTGCGATTGCAACCCCTGCACCTGTTGTAGTTATGCCTCTGATTGTCTGATCAGTCTCAGTGATTGAAAAATAGGAGAATGGAAACATTAACACATCGAGCTCCAAATGAAAGATTATAAGACAGCTGACAAAGGTGTTTCCTATAGGTAGCGTAAGAAATATCTACTAAATGTATGAAGAAAAGATCAGATTCTCAGGATCCTCTCTGTAGGAAGGTATATAATATAGATTACATATTTCACAATATTCAAGAACCATTTACTTCCATTACGGTCAAACATTGCTGATGTATTGTACTCACCTGTGTATCCAGCATTACATGTACAGGTATAACTTCCCAATGTGTTATTACAGGAGGCGACAGATGAACAGTTGTGTTTTCCTCCACATTCATCAATATCAGCACAATATGACCCATTACCTGATCACAATACAGATATATTGACTGGCTACAGCCTGTGAGTAAAGGTAAGTCACACGCTAGGATACCACTAAGGATATTGTTAGCTATATCACGTGACTGCGATTGTTTTGACATCATTAGTGCGTTGTCACATGCAAGGATATCGTTAGCGATCTGACATTTGGCACCGCGCCAGGTATTTGGAGATAAACATTTGAACGAATTTACAAACCGGCAGGAGTAGGAGAATTGTGAACGACATCATTCAAAAAGGTGTCACACTGAACGATGGTGCTGCTTCACAGAACGTTAATTGGGCGACGAATTATAGATTTGAGGTCAGGATCTCATTTTTTGGATGAACGATCCAACGATTTTTTCTTCCAATATCGTTCGTTTACACGCAACGACGCACTAACGATATCGTTTGAACGATCACAAATCTGTGATGTTTCAACGATATTGTTAACAATTTTCTTGCGTGTGACGGTGCCTTAAGAACATATCTACAGTTGTTTTTTATATAGACATAAATTATCAATAGATTGTACTAAACTATGTAGGACAAACTGCAGTCAAAGTCTGTACTAATGAAGAGACAAATTACACAAACACAAATACAAATACATTAAGAAGAAAATGCTACAAGTCAAGTCAATCTATGAAATATTTAAAGGGAACCTGTCAGCCCCTTTATTCCCCCAGCTATCACTATCTGTACCTGTAGCTTTATAATACCAGTCTAATCATCCTTGTCTGAGCTCATAGTATAATGTTAAAGGTGAGAAAAAAGCATTTATACACTTATATTTCTTATGTAAATGAGGCAGTCAGTCTACAGCTTGGAGGAGGTAACCTGTCTGGCAGGTTAATAGTTAACTCACTATTAACTTCTCCTTCTAAAGGACCTGTGTGATGTCCCGCTCATGTGACTATAGTGGGTGGAGCTAAGCAAGCAAACCCATTGTGCTATGGGGACTTAGCTCCGCCTATTGTAGCCACATGATTGTGACATCACATCAGGTCTCCCAGCATGTTCTGACATTCAGCTGAAATGTTAACTATTAACCTGCCAGATAGACTACATCCTTCAAGGTGTAGACGGACTGCCTCACTTACAGAACAAAATATATGAGTAGAAATGCTTTTTTCTCACATTTACCATTACACTGTGAGCTCAGACAGGGATGGTTAGACTGGTATTATGAAGCTGAAGGGACAGATAGTGTTAGCTGGTGGGGGGCATAAACCAGCTGACAGGTTCCTTTTAATTGTGTATGATGTTATGTCTCCAGTGATAGGGATACAGTTATATTGACAGTAAAGGACTGTTATAAAGCAAAAAAAAGAACTTACTGTTCTCTGACAGTGCGTATATTTGAAACACTTTTCAAGCTGACAGACAAGATGCTAAGCTATAAGACATACCATTTGTAAGCAGTGTTATCATTATTCCTGAATAAATTTATATTCACTGCTGAGCGGCTGGAAAGTACAGAAATTAATCTGCTGCCAGAAGAGATCTTGGCAGATATACTCCAGGCTAAAGCCACTGAGCCTGCTCCGTACACCGGCTCTCGACTTGTATCGTATATGTATGGTGGAAATCAGAATCAGGTTAAAGGGAATCTGACCCCTAAAAATCAGCCCCCAGCCTATTAATACCTGTCCCTGCACCATCAGTATTGTATTCTAGCCATCCCTTTGTGTATAAAATGCGTATTTATAAAGTTTATAAAAGTGCTTTTATTACCTGATGAACTGCGGCTTCTCAGTTCTTGAGAAGTCACAAAGGGCGTTCCCTGTGGCTTCTCATCGTCTCCTGTACTTCAATTATTCACGCCCCGATGGGCGTGCTAAGCCATAGTGATTAGCGTCATACCAGCTATACTGCCCATGTATGAGGATGGGAATGATTACTATGGCTTAGCACGCCCATTGGGGCGTGAATAATTGACGTACAGGAGACGATGAGAAGCCACAGGGAACACCCTTTGTGACTTATCAAGAACTGAGAAGCCGCAGTTCATCAGGTAATAAAAGCACTTTTATAAACTTTATAAATACGCATTTTATACACAAAGGGATGGCTAGAATACAATACTGATGGTGCAGGGACAGGTATTAATAGGCTGGGGGCTGATTTTTAGGGGTCAGGTTCCGTTTAAGTTTAGCAATGAATCTTATCCCTAGACATGTATTCTGGTGTGCATAGATAACGGCATATGTCTGACTTGACTAAGAAAGTGTTCAGTACAGCATTATAAGCTTTTATATCAGAATTATCTTGTATTTAACTGTGTCATTAGCAATCATTTTCAAAATACTTAAAGAAATAAAACCTCAAGAATTGATGAAATCAGAGCTCACCTGTGAATCCATCCTTACAGGCACAGGTGAAACTTCCTATTGTGTTAGTGCAGGTGGCATTAGGTGAGCAGATATTATTGATCTCACATTCATCAATATCAGCACAGTGGGTCCCATTACCTGATCAATATAAAATTAATCACAGATAACTGAGGATATACAGATGTAGCATTTCCTAACATGACACATATACCATGATGGAAGAAGACATCTTGATGCAGAAAACTGTAACTTGACATGTGCACTGGCCATTGCTTTATAGCACCACTTTTTTTTTTCTTTATTTCACCGCTGGAGTGTTACTGCACATCTAAATCCCCTGCCCCTGTCTTATACTCACCTTCTGGTGGCTTTATGTTCTATCACAGCCACTCTGGTTGGTATCCTGTGACTTGTGACCTGACGGCTGCTCCAGTGTTATATGGAATATGCCTAAAGTCACAAATCAATACATTTCTATGAGGGTCGTGATCTGACTCTCATAGAGGTGGATTGGGAGCTTGTGATGTAACTTCTGTTTTTCAGTCAATCAGAAGTTACAGATACAAGATGGGGCCAAGGAACTGGAGTGGGATCGTAGAAGCATGAAAACACCAGAGACTAGGGAATTTACATTTACAGCATCACTTCAGTGCTGAAAGAAAACCCTGCTGGACGATTGCATTCAGTGTCCATTTACCGTCTTCTACATCATGATATATTTAGTGCATCGTGTGTTTCGATAAAGAATTCTACATCTTTAATATTAGACATCAATGTAATATCAAAAAAATATTAATGAACAATAATTGCTATTATCATGCATGTTAGGAATAACAAGTCCAACATCACAGGGCACAAATTAGAGGTAAAAAGTGTTGATAAGACTGAAATACATTAGTCTAAAAGATTTTTCACATAGTTGTCATTTCTACTTTATCAAAAGCAGATTCATTTTCTTAACAAGAGCCATGCATTTCTTATTTTTTTCTTAAATAACATTATGGTCCTATCTGTCTATAAGATGTGGGGTAAGACAAGAAAGGCTAGGCTCATGTTATAAGGTATATGCTCTATATATATGAAGTGTGGGAACAAACAGCTTTAAATGTAGATACAAAAAGGTGTAAATCAGAATTAATGCATAAGGCTGGCTTCAGACTGCGTGTCTGATCCGATCCGTAGCTGTCCGCTTGAGGCAGACAGCCGCGGACCGGATCAGCACACAGGACGGGGGGCTATTATGCCCTCCGATCCTGTGTGCAGCCGCACGCAGTTCCCGCTGCTAATAGGTGAGGACCGCGGGCGCCGCGGTCCTGACCTGTCAGCTGGTTCAGCTGCGTGCGGCTGCACACAGGATCGGAGGGCATAATAGCCCCCCGTCCTGTGTGCTGATCCGGTCCGCTGCTGTCTGCCTCAAGCGGACAGCTACGGATCGGATCAGACTCGCAGTCTGAAGCCGGCCTAAGAAATTATTACTGACCTGAGAATCCATCATTACAAGCACAGGTGAAACTTCCTTTAGTGTTACTGCAGGTGGCATTAGGTGAGCAGATATTATTGGTCTGACATTCATCAATATCATCACAGTGGATTCCATCTCCTAATAATATAAATGTTTTACAGTTAACAATAGATGTAGATGTGATCATGAAAATGCATACAGTAAATCTACATACATTGTCTGCAGTGGAGTAACTTGAAGCTCAAAGGCTCCTATGCAAAAGCTCCAACGGGGCCCCCAATTATTGCAAATCTTTAATAGCAATATTTTTTTTCTACAGGCCACTTTTGGGGCCCCCTAAGCTCCGGGGCCCAGGTGCGATTGCAACCCCTGCACCTGTTGTAGTTATGCCTCTGATTGTCTGATCAGTCTCAGTGATTGAAAAATAGGAGAATGGAAAGATTAACACATCGAGCTCCAAATGAAAGATTATAAAATGGCTGGCAAAGGATCTCTTCTTATAGGTAGAGTAAGAATAATCTACTAAAAGTATGAAGAAAAGATCAGATTGCCAGGATCCTGAAATATTCTCTCTGTAGGTAGGTATATAAGATAGATTACATATTTTACAATATTCAAGAACCACTTACTTCCATTACGGTCACATATTGCTGATGTATAGTAGTCACCTGTGTATCCAGGATTACATGTACAGATATAACTTCCCTCTGTGTCATTAAAGGAGGCATCAGCTACACAGTTGTGTTTTCCTGTACATCTATTATAATAAAACCCTAAGGCAAGTTCGGTCAGGATGTAACGGTATGCTATGTCACATCCTGGCTGAAGTAGCCTCTACACCCACTCTGGGTGTTCCAATATGGCCGCCCGTTGCCGGGAGCGGGGCTTCCAAAGCCCCACTCCCGCCATCGGTACAAGCTGCGGCCCCACACACACTTCGGTCACACTACCCACTCCTCCACACACCCTTTGACACTACACTTCTCATCACACACACCCCCCCTCAGCTCCCACGTCCAGACACACACGTCCCCCCCCTTCCACTATCCTTGCGCCACCCTCCTCGCTCACCACTTCCACACTCATACCCCCACTTATATCTCCATGCACTATGTCGGCCATACTTACCACCGGCCCATCGTCTTCCCCGCCGTCGGCGCCACCGCATCTTCGCTCCGTCGTCCCCACCATCTTGGCTCCACTCCTCCATCCCAGCAAAATGTTTCTTCCAAAATGGCGTCCGGGAACTCTCGCGAGACTTTCCGGACACCATCTTGGACGAAGTATGTCGACGCCACAGAGGACTGGATCCAATATGGCATCCGGGAAGTCTCACGATAGATCCCGGACGCCATTTTGGAAGAAACATGTTGCCGGGACAGAGGATGGTGGGGACGGTGGAGTGAAGATGCGGCAGTGGGGAAGACGATGGGCCAGTGGTAAGCATGGCAGGCAGAGTGCCTTCGTCCTCTGCTGACCACTCTGCCTTTGCACCGCGCTGACCACTCTGCCTCCGCACCGCGCTGACCACTCTGCCACCGCACCGCGCTGACCACTCTGCCACCATATACACTGCTAACCACTGAGCCACCATAGAGTGCTAATCACTGAGTCACCGTGTACAGTGCTAACCACTGAGCAACCATATACTGTGCTAACCACTGAGCCACCATACTTTGCTAAATACTGAGCCACCGCACAGTGCTAACCACTGAGCCACCATACAATGCTAACCACTGAGCCACCGTACAATACTAACCACTGAACCACCATACTGTGCTAACCACTGAGCTGCCGTGCAGTGCTAACCACTGAGCCACCGTACAGTGCTAACCACTGAGCCCCTGTATACTCTGCTAACCACTGAGCTGCCGTGAAGTCTGCTAACCACTGGGCCACCGTACAGTGCTAACCACTGAGCCACTGTTCAATAATAACCACTGAATCACCATACTGTGCTAACCACTAAGCCACCTAGCTGTGCTAACCACTGAGCCACCATACAGTGCTAACCATTGAGCCACCGTACAGTGCTAACCACTGAGCCACCGAACAATGCTAATCACTGAGCCACCATATATTCTGCTAACCACTGAGCCCCTGTATACTCTGCTAACCACTGAGCTGCCGTAAAGTCTGCTAACCACTGAGCCACCGTACAGTGCTAACCACTGAGCCACTGTACAATACTAACCACTGAACCACCATACTGTGCTTACCACTGAGCCACCGTGCAGTGCTAACCACTGAGCCACCGTATACTCTGCTAACCACTGAACCCCTGTATACTCTGCTAACCACTGAGCTGCCATAGAGTCTGCTAACCACTGAGCCACCGTACAGAGCTAACCACTGAGCCACTGTACAATACTAACCACTGAACCACCGTACAATACTAACCACTGAGCCACCGTACAGTGCTAATCACTGAGCCACCGTATACTCTGCTAACCACTGAGCCCCTGTATACTCTGCTAACGACCGCACCATGATGACCACTCTGCCTCCGCACCGTGCTGACCACTCTGCATCCGCACCGCGCTGACCACTGAGCCACCATAGAGTGCTAATCATTGAGTCACCGTGTACAGTACTAACCACTGATCAACCTTATACAGTGCTAACCACTGAGCCACCATGCAGTGCTAACCACTGAGCCACCGTATACTCTGCTAACCACTGAGCCCCTGTATACTCTGCTAACCACTAAGCTGCCGTAAAGCCTGCTAACCACTGAGCCGCCGTACAGTGCTAACCACCTAGCCACTGTAGAATACTAACCACTGAACCACCATACTGTGCTAACCACTGAGCCACCAAACAGTGCTAACCACTGAGCCACCGTATAGTGCTAACCACCGAGCCACCGTATTGTGCTAATCACTGAGCCACCGTATACTCTGCTAACCACTGAGCCCTGTATACTCTGCTAACCACTGAGCTGCCGTAAAGTCTGCTAACCACTGAGCCACCGTACAGTGCTAATCACTGAGCCACCGTACAATACTAACCACTGAACCACCATACTGTGCTTACCACTGAGCCACCGTGCAGTGCTAACCACTGAGCCACCGTATACTCTGCTAACCACTGAGCACCTGTATACTCTGCTAACCACTGAGCTGCCATAGAGTCTGCTAACCACTGAGCCACCGTACAGAGCTAACCACTGAGCCACTGTACAATACTAACCACTGAACCACCGTACAATACTAACCACTGAGCCACCGTACAGTGCTAATCACTGAGCCACCGTATACTCTGCTAACCACTGAGCCCCTGTATACTCTGCTAACCTCCGCACCGTGCTGACCACTCTGCCTCCGCACCGCGCTGATCACTGAGCCACCATAGAGTGCTAATCACTGAGTCACCGTGTACAGTACTAACCACTGAGCAACCTTATACAGTGCTAACCACTGAGCCACCATGCAGTGCTAACCACTGAGCCACCGTATACTCTGCTAACCACTGAGCCCCTGTATACTCTGCTAACCACTAAGCTGCCGTAAAGCCTGCTAACCACTGAGCCGCCGTACAGTGCTAACCACCTAGCCACTGTAGAATACTAACCACTGAACCACCATACTGTGCTAACCACTGAGCCACCATACAGTGCTAACCACTGAGCCACCGTATAGTGCTAACCACCGAGCCACCGTATTGTGCTAATCACTGAGCCACCGTATACTCTGCTAACCACTGAGCCCCTGTATACTCTGCTAACCACTGAGCTGCCGTAAAGTCTGCTAACCACTGAGCCACCGTACAGTGCTAACCACTGAGCCACCGTACAATACTAAGCACTGAACCACCATACTGTGCTAACCACTGAGCCACCGTGCAGTGCTAACCATTGAGCCACCGTAAAGTGCTAACCACTGAGCCACCGTACAGTGCTTATCACTGAGCCACCATATACTCTGCTAACCACTGAGCCCCTGTATACTCTGCTAATCACTGAGCCGCCGTAAAGTCTGCTAACCACTGAGCCGCCGTATACTCTGCTAAGCACTCTGCTGCAGGCAGGAGGGGTCGGGGAACAGCGGTCGGGTGTGGGCAGGAGGGCCCCCTCCTGCCCACACCAGACCACTGTTCCCCGGCCCCCTCCTGCCCGCACCTGGCCACTGTCCCCCGGCCCCCTCCTGCCCGCACCCGGCCACTCTCTGCCTCCGCACTGTGCTGACCACTCTGCCTCCGCACTGCGCTGACCACTCTGCCTCCGCACTGCGCTGACCACTCTGCCTCCGCACTGCGCTGACCACTCTGCCTCCGCACCGCGCTGACCACTCTGCACCGCGCTGACCACTCTGCCTCCGCACCGCGCTGACCACTCTGCCTCCGCACCACGCTGACCACTCTGCCACCGCACTGATGCTGACCACTCTGCCACCGCACTGACGCTGACCACTCTGCCACCGCACTGCACTGACCACTCTGCCACCGCACTGCGCTGACCACTCTGCCACCGCACCGCGCTGACCACTCTGCCTCCGCACCGCGCTGACCACTCTGCCTTCGCACCGCGCTGACCACTCTGCCACCATATACACTGCTAACCACTGAGCCACCATAGAGTGCTAATCACTGAGTCACCGTGTACAGTGCTAACCTCGGAGCCACCATACTGTGCTAAACACTGAGCCACCGTACAGTGCTAAACACTGAGCGTCCATATACTGTGCTAACCACTGAGCCACCATACTGTGATAAACACTGAGCCACCGCGAAGCGCTAACCACTAAGCCACCATAAAGTGCTAACCACTGAGCCACCGTACAATACTAACCACTGACCCACCATACTGTGCTAACCACTGAGCCGCCATGCAGTGCTAACCACTGAGCCACCGTACAGTGCTAACCACTGAGCCACCATATACTCTGCTAACCATTGAGCCCCTGTATACTCTGCTAACCACTGAGCTGCCGTGAAGTCTGCTAACCACTTAGCCACCGTACAGTGCTAACCACTGAGCCACTGTACAATACTAACCACTGAACCACCATAATGAGCTAACCACTGAGCCACCTAGCTGTGCTAACCACTGAGCCACCATACAGTGCTAACCATTGAGCCACCATACAGTGCTAACCACTGAGCCACCGTACAGTGCTAATCACTGAGCCACCGTATACTCTGCTAACCACTGAGCCCCTGTGTACTCCGCTAACCACTGAGCTGCCGTAAAGTCTGCTAACCACTGAGCCACCGTACAGTGCTAACCACTGAGCCACCATACAATATTAACCACTGAACAACCATACTGTGCTAACCACTGAGCCACCGTGCAGTGCTAACCATTGAGCCACCATATACTCTGCTAACCACTGAGCCCCTGTATACTCTGGTAACCACTGAGCTGCCGTAAAGTCTGCTAACCACTGAGCCACCGTACAGTGCTAACCACTGAGCCACCGTACAATACTAACCACTGAACCACCATAATGTGCTAACCACTGAGCTACCGTGCAGTGCTAACCACTGAGCCATCATACAGTGCTAACCATTGAGCCACCGTATAGTGCTAACCACTGAGGCACCGTACAGTGCTAATCATTGAGCCACCGTATACTCTGCTAACCACTGAGCCCCTGTATACTCTGCTAACCACTGAGCCACCGTATACTCTGCTAACCACTGAGCCGCCATAAAGTCTGCTAACCACTGAGCCACCGTATACTCTACTAAGCACTCTGCTGCGGGCAGGAGGGGTCGGGGAACAGCGGTCGGATGCGGGCAGGACGGCCCCCACCTGGCCGCTGTCCCCCGGCCCCCTCCTGCCTGCACCCGGCCACTGTTACCCAGCCCCCTCCTGCCCCCAGTCCTCCTGCCCGCACCCGGCCACTGTCCCCCGGCCCCCTCCTGACCGCACCCGCCAGTTGTCCCCTCCTGGACTCCGGCACCACTGCACACTTGCACCGATGCACATTGGTACTGCTGTAGGTATCTATTATAATAAAACCCTAAGGCTACTTCCGTCAGGATGTAGCGGTATGCTACGTCACATCCTGGCTGAAGTTGCCTCTACACCCACTCTGGGTGTTCCAATATGGCTGCCTGTTGCCGGGAGCGGGGCTTCCAAAGCCCCACTCCCGCCATCTGTATGTGCTGCGGCCCCACACACACTCTCCACTCCTCCACACACCCTCCGACACTATCACACACACATACCTCTCCTCGCTCACCACTTCCACACTCATACCCCCACTCATACCTCCATGCACTCTGTCGGCCATACTTACCACCGGCACTGCGTCTTCCCCGCAGCCGCCGCCTCCAGACGATCCTCTTGCCTTCGTCGCCGACCGCACTCCTCTGTTCTGGCCCTGTGTCTTCAACGCCACCGCCGCCTCCAGACGATCCTCTTGCCGCCCACCGCACTCCTCCGTTCTGGCGACATGCTTATTCGAACATGGCGTCCGGGAACTCTCGCCGTCCGAAAAGTCTCACGAGACTTCCCGGACGCCATCTTGGACAAAGTATGTCGCCGGCCCCGGAGGACTGGATCCAATATGGCGACCGGGAAGTCTCGCAAGACTTCCCAGACGCCATCTTGGACCACATTTGGCACGCTTTTTAAAAATTTCACTTCAGCGCGCCTTTTTCCTGCTGCATTATCACTCCTCCTCCTGTGTGCACTCCATCTCCACACTTAACCTCTTCACTGCTGTCACTCCTGCTAAGTATATCTAAGAAGACGCTGTGAACATTTAACTCCGCCTTCACTATATTGCTTCTATATTCTCAACTAACCTCTTCAGTGCTGTCACTCCTGCTAAGTATATATAAGACGCTGTGCACATTTAACTCCTTCTGCACCGTATTGCTTATATATTCTCCTCAGTTAACCTCTTCAGTGCCCTGCTCAGTATAAGACGCTGTGCACACTTAACTCATTCTGTACCGTATTGCTTATATATTCTCCTCAGTTCTCCTCTTCAGTGCCCTGCTCAGTATAAGACGTTGTGAACATTTAACTCCATCTGCACCGTGTCTATTATAATAAAACCCTAAGGCTACTTCGGTCAGGATGTAACGGTATGCTAAGTCACATCCTGGCTGGAGTTGCCTGTACACCCACCCTGGGTGTTCCAATATGGCCGCCCGTTGCCGGGAGCGGGGCTTCCAAAGCCCCACTCCGCCATCGGTACAAGCTGCGGCCACACACACACTCCCGTCACACTCCCTACTCCTCCACACACCCTCCCACACTACACTTCTCATCACACACCACCCCCCTCAGTTGCCACGTCCACACACACACACACACACGTCCCCCCCCTCCACTCTCCTTGCACCCCCTCCTCACTCTGCACCTCCACACTCATACCCCCACTCACACCACCATGCACTCTGCCTGCCATACTTACCACCGGCCCATCGTCTTCCCGCTGCCGCCGCCGCATCTTCGCTCCGCCGTCCCAACCATCTTGGCTCCACTCCTCCGTCCCGGCGACATGTTTCTTCCAAAATGGCATCTCGCGAGACTTCCCAGGCACTATCTTAAGTGCCGCGCTCCATCCAACTCATGTTGACTGAACAAATTCTGTCAGTCACAGTATGTCAACTACATACATATTCTAGAATACCTGATGCGTTAGAATCAGGCCACCATCTAGTTCATCAATATCAGCACAATATGACCCATTACCTGATCACAATACAGATATTATAACTGGCTACAGCCTATGAGTAAAGGTACGTCACACGCTTGGATATCGCTAAGGATATTGTTAGCTATATCACGTGACTGCGATTGTTTTGACATCATTAGTGCGTTGTCACATGCAAGGATATCGTTAGCGATCTGACATTTGGCACCGCGCCAGGTATTTGGAGATAAACGTTTGAACGAATTTACAAAGCGGCAGGAATAGGAAAATTGTGAACGACATCATTCAAAAAGGTGTCACACTGAACGATGGTGCTGCTTCACAGAACGTTAATTGGGCGACGAATTATAGATTTGAGGTCAGGATTTCATTTTTTGGATGAACGATCCAACGATTTTTCCTTCCAATATCGTTTGTTTACACACAACAACGCACTAACGATATGGTTTGAACGATCACAAATCTGTGATGTTTCAACGATATTGTTAACGATATTCTTGTGTGTGACGGTGCCTTAAGAACTTATCTACAGTTGTTTTTTATATAGACATAAATTATCAATAGATTGTACTAAACTATGTAGGACAAACTGCAGTCAAAGTCTGTACTAATGAAGAGACAAATTACACAAACACAAATACAAATACATTAAGAAGAAAATGCTACAAGTCAAGTCAATCTATGAAATATTTAAAGGGAACCTGTCAGCCCCTTTATTCACCCCAGCTATCACTATCTGTACCTGTAGCTTTATAATACCAGTCTAATCATCCCTGTTTGAGCTCATAGTATAATGTTAATGGTAAGGAAAAAGCATTTATACACTTATATTTCTTATGTAAATGAGGCAGTCAGTCTACATCTTGGAAGAGGTAGACTGTCTGGCAGATTAATAGTTAAGTCACTATTAACTTCTCTTTCTAAAGGACCTGTGTGATGTCCCGATCATGTGACTATAGTGGGTGGAGCTAAGCAAGCAAACTCATTGTGCTATGGGGACTTAGCTCTGCCTATTGTAGCCACATGATTGTGACATCACATCAGGTCTCCCAGCATGTTCTGACATTCAGCTGAAATGTTAACTATTAACCTGCCAGATAGACTACATCCTTCAAGGTGTAGACGGACTGCCTCACTTACAGAACAAAATATAAGAGTAGAAATGCTTTTTTCTCACATTTACCATTACACTGTGAGCTCAGACAGGGATGGTTAGACTGGTATTATGAAGCTGAAGGGACAGATAGTGTTAGCTGGTGGGGGGCATAAACCAGCTGACAGGTTCCTTTTAATTGTGTATGATGTTATGTCTCCAGTGATAGGGATACAGTTATATTGACAGTAAAGGACTGTTATAAAGCAAAAAATAGAACTTACTGTTCTCTGACAGTGCGTATAGCTGAAACACATTTTCCTGTCATTTTACAAACTGACAGACAAGATGTTAAGATGCTAAGCTATAAGACATACCATTTGTAAGCAGTGTTATCATTATTCCTGAATAAATTTATATTCACTGTTGAGTGGCTGGAAAGTACAGAAATTAATCTGCTGCCAGAAGAGATCTTGGCAGACATACTCCAGGCTAAAGCCACTGAGCCTGCTCCGTACACCGACTCTCGACTTGTGTCGTACATGTATGGTGGAAATCAGAATCAGGTTAAAGGGAATCTGACCCCTAAAAATCAGCCCCCAGCCTATTAATACCTGTCCCTGCACCATCAGTATTGTATTCTAGCCATTGATCTATTCTGATCAATATTAAATTAATCACAGATAACTGAGGATATACAGATGTAGCATTTCCTAAAATGATGCAAATACCAAGATGGAAGAAGATATCTTGATGCAGAAAACTGTAACTTGACATGTGCACTGGCCATTGCTTTATAGCACCACTTTTTTTTTTCTTTATTTCACTGCTGGAGTGTTACTGCACATCTAAATCCCCTGCCCCTGTCTTATACTCACCTTCTGGTGGCTTTATGTTCTATCACAGCCACTCTGGTTGGTATCCTGTGACTTGTGACCTGACGGCTGCTCCAGTGTTATATGGAATATGCCTAAAGTCACAAATCAATACATTTCTATGAGGGTCTTGATATGACTCTCATAGAGATGGATTGGGAGCTTGTGATGTAACTTCTGTTTTTCAGTCAATCAGAAGTTACAGATACAAGATGGGGCCAAGGAACTGGAGTGGGATCGTAGAAGTATGAAAACACCAGAGACTAGGGAATTTACATTTACAGCATCACTTCAGTGCTGAAAGAAAACCCTGCTGGACGATTGCATTCAGTGTCCATTTACCGTCTTCTACATCATGATATATTTAGTGCATCGTGTGTTTCGATAAAGAATTCTACATCTTTAATATTAGACATCAATGTAATATCAAAAAAATATGAATGAACCATAAGTGCTATTATCATGCATGTTATGAATAACAAGTCCAACATCACAGGGCACAAATTAGAGGTAAAAAGTGTCGATAAGACTGAAATACGGTTTAGTCTAAAAGATTTTTCACATAGTTGTCATTTCTACTTTATCAAAGCAGATTAATTTTCTTAACAAGAGCCATGCATTTCTTATTATTTTCTAATAAAACTATGGTCCTATCTGTCTATAAGATGTGGTGTATGACAAGAAAGGCTAGGCTCATGTTATAAGGTATATCCCCTATATACAGTTGTGGCCAAAAGTATTGACACCCCTGCAATTCTGTCAGATAATACTCAGTTTCTTCCTGAAAATGATTGCAATCACAAATTCTTTGGTATTATTATCTTCATTTAATTTGTCTTCAATGAAAAAAACACAAAAGAGAATGAAGCAAAAAGCAAAACATTGATCATTTCACACAAAGCTCCAAAAATGGGTCAAACAAAAGTATTGGCACCCTCAGCCTAATACTTGGTTGCACAACCTTTAGCCAAAATAACTGCGATCAACCACTTCCGGTAACCATCAATGAGTTTCTTACAATGCTCTGCTGGAATTTTAGACCATTCTTCTTTGGCAAACTGCTCCAGGTCCCTGATATTTGAAGGGTGCCTTCTCCAAACTGCTATTTTTAGATCTCTCCACAGGTGTTCTATGGGATTCAGGTCTGGACTCATTGCTGGCCACCTTAGAAGTCTCCAGTGCTTTCTCTTAAACCATTTTCTAGTGCTTTTTGAAGTGTGTTTTGGGTCATCGTCCTGCTGGAAGACTCATGACCTCTGAGGGAGACCCAGCTTTCTCACACTGGGCCCTACATTATGCTGCAAAATTTGTTGGTAGTCTTCAGACTTCATAATGCCATGCACACGTTCAAGCAGTCCAGTGCCAGAGGCAGCAAAGCAACCCCAAAACATCAGGGATCCTCCGCCATGTTGTTCTTTTCTTTGAATGCCTCTTTTTTTCTCCTGTAAACTCTATGTTGATGCCTTTGCTCAAAAAGCTGTACTTTTGTCTCATCTGACCAGAAAACATTCTTCCAAAACGTTTTAGGCAAACTACAGCCTTTGCTTTTTTATGTCTCGGGGTAAGAAGTGGGGTCTTCATGGGTATCCTACCATACAGTCCCTTTTCATTCAGATGCTGACGGATAGTACGGGTTGACACTGTTGTACCCTCGGACTGCAGGGCAGCTTGAACTTCTTTGGATGTTAGTCGAGGTTCTTTATCCACCATCTGCACAATCTTGCGTTGAAATCTCTCGTCAATTTTTCTTTTCCGTCCACATCTAGGGAGGTTAGCCACAGTGCCATGGGCTTTAAACTTCTTGATGACACTGCGCACGGTAGACACAGGAACATTCAGGTCTTTGGAGATGGACTTGTAGCCTTGAGATTGCTCATGCTTCCTCACAATTTGGTTTCTCAAGTCCTCAGACAGTTCTTTCGTCTTCTTTTTTTTCTCCATGCTCAATGTGGTACACACAAGGACACAGGACAGAGGTTGAGTCAAGTTTAATCCATGTCAACTGGCTGCAAGTGTGATTTAGTTATTGCCAACACCTGTTAGATGCCACAGGTAAGTTACAGGTGCTGTTAATTACACAAATTAGAGAAGCATCACATGATTTTTCTAACAGTGCCAATACTTTTGTCCACCCCTTTTTTATGTTTGGTGTGGAACTATATCCAATTTGGCCTTAGGACAATTCTTTTAGTGTTTTTTCATTTAAGACAAAATTAAATGAAGATAATAATACTAAAGAATTTGTGATTGCAATCATTTTCAGGAAGAAACTAAGTATTATCTGACAGAATTGCAGGGGTGTCAATACTTTTGGCCACAACTGTATATGAAATGCGGGAAAAAATATTGTGCACATTTCTAGTAGGATCTCATTGTACTGAATGTCATAATCAATTTTGAATTGCAGCATTGAATAACGATAGAAAAAGGTGTAAATCAGAACTAAAGCTTAGAAAATTATTACTCACCAGAGAATCCATCCTTACAAGTACAGGTGAAACTTCCTATTGTGTTACTGCAGGTGGCATTAGGTGAGCAGATATTATTGGTCTCACATTCATTAATATCATCACACTGGGCCCCATTTCCTAATAATATAAATGTTTTACAGTTAACAATAGATGTAGATGTGATCATGAAAATGTATAAATCTACATACATTGTCTGATCAGTCTTAATGACTGAAAAAATAGGAGAATGGAAACATTAACACATCGAGCGCCAAAGGAAAGGTTATAAGACAGCTTATAAAGGGGTTTCCTATAGGTAGAGTAAGAAATATCTACTGAATGTATGAAGAAAAGATCAGATTGCCAGGATCCTGAAATAATCCTTTCTGTAGGTAGGTATATAATACAGATGACATACTTTCTAATGTTTCCCTAAACAACATGATCCATTATGCTGCAAAATTTGTTGGTAGTCTTCAGACTTCATAATGCCATGCACACAGTCAAGCAGTCCAGTGCCAGAGGCAGCAAAGCAACCCCAAAACATCAGAGAACCTCCGCCATGTTTGACTGTAGGGACCGTGTTCTTTTCATTGAATGCCTCTTTTTTTCTCCTGTAAACTCTATGTTGATGCCCTTGCTCAAAAAGCACTACTTTTGTCTCATCTGACCAGAGAACATTCTTCCAAAACGTTTTAGGCAAACTCCAGCCTTTGCTTTTTTATGTCTCGGGGTAAGAAGTGGGGTCTTCATGGGTATCCTACCATACAGTCCCTTTTCATTCAGATGCTGACGGATAGTACGGGTTGACACTGTTGTAGTGTTTCTGTAGGTTTCTGTAGTGTTTCTGTAGGTAGGTATATAATACAGATGACATACTTTCTAATGTTTCCCTAAACAACATGATCCATTCACTTACATTATAGTCACATATTGCTGATGTATTGTACTCACCTGTGTATCTGTGGCGCTCGCAATGCTGGCATCACAGAGGGGTACTGCACCCATAAAAGTGGTGCAGATACCCCAGCTGCAAGTGGATTTAAGGCTAATGGGTGGAACCTACACACAAGCACCCCCACACTAGATCACATGGTGGGACGTACCTGGGAGGGAATAAAACCACCTCTAGGGGGAAGAGAGAGGAGATGGGACAAGCAGTCAAACAGTGAGTCTGGATCAGATAAGGGGCATCTGAGACAGGCTCGCTTGAGGAAGGAGAAAGAACAGATCCTAGGCGCAGATAGCCAGTTGGGGAAAGGACGGACTTGAGAAGGTCTAACCGAAACAGCTTACTGGGCACCGGAGCCCGCACCTGTGGGATCCTCCAAGGACCACAGAAAATCCGGCGTTCTGAGGAGTATATCTATATACTGCCCAGGCTCTTAAGCGACCAAAAGAGGGAACCAAACACGGCATGGCGAAGCCACAGTGTTAAGAGAAGGTTACCCGATGGGAGCGAGGAGAGTGCGAGAAGCAGGAGGCCATATCCACTGTATGGGGTCAGACTTCACACCGACTACTGGGAAGCAGGGAAGAATTGAAAGAGAAAAGGCCCACGCTGAGGGTTCCATCCAACTACCTGTGATCCGCTTGCAGCCACCCGTTAGTTACTTGTCATTTAACATCTTACTGCACTGAGAACTGTAACGAATGCTGCTAAAGTTTCCAGTAAAGTACTTGGAGCGCAGTGAACTCGCCTCTGCTGCATCTTGCTTTGCATGAACTTGTTCTATTCGCAGGATCGCTGCCCCGGAGGTCCCAGTCCTGCCTGTGGAGGACTACAACATCTCAGCCGCAATATCACCGACCTCTGGAGTACTGTGGTGGCGCTGCTGCTACTTCACCAGAAACTGCAGGTGGTGTCACGACAACTAACTTTGTAAATAATCCCTTGTACATAATTCTTCTTTTCAAAAGAATAGTCCCCCGAGACACAGGATCAGGCACGGCCGCCATTCCCCGTGACACCGGTAACCCTTTTGCCGCCTGATACCCGAGTACCCCACACCCTGGAGCGACACATATCCAGCATTACATGTACAGATATAACTTCCCTCTGTGTTAGTACAGGAGGCGTCAGATGAATAGTTGTTCTTTCCTCCACATTCATCAATATCAGCACAATATGACCCATTACCTGATCACAATACAGATATAATGACTGGTTACAGCCTGTGAGGAAGAACTTATCTACAGTTGTCTTTTATATAGACAGAAAGCATTAATGGATTGTACTAAATTCTATAGGACAAACTGCAGCCAAAGTCTATCAGTCTGTACTAATGACAAGACAAATTACACAAACACAAATACATTAACAAGAAAATGCTACATGTCTATGAAATATTTAAAGGGAACCTGTCAGCTCCTTAATTCCCCCCCAGCTATCACTGTCCGTACCTGTAGCTTTATAATACTATTCTAACCATCCCTGTCTGAGCTCATAGTGTAATGTTAAAAATTAAAAAAAACATTTATACACTTACATTTTCTTCTGTGAATGAGGCAGTCAGTCTACATCTTAGAGGAAGTAGACTGTCTGGAAGGTTAATAGTTAACTCACTATTAACTTCTCTATCTAAAGGACCTATGTGATATAATGATCATGTGACCATAGTGGGCGAAGCTAAGCGAGCCAAATTATTATGTGCTTTGGGGACTTAGCTCCACCTATTGTAGTCACATGGTTTTGACATCACATCAGGTCACACAGCATGTTCTGATATTCAGCTGAAATGTTAACTATTAATCTGCCAGTCTACCTCCTCCAAGGTGTAGTTTGTCTGCCTCATTTACATAAGAAAATATAAGTGTACAAATGCTTTTTTCTCACCTTTACCTTTAAACTATGAGCTCAGACAGGGCTGATTAGACTAGTATTATGAAGATGCAGGGACAGATAGTGTCAGCTGGGGGGCATAAACGATATGACAGGTTCCCTTTAAGCAAACACATTGTATCAGACAATCTCATCCATCATTAATGGAAATTATATGGGTCAGTGTGATATTATCAGATATTAGATGGTGGCCCGATTCTAATGCATCAGGTATTCTAGAATACGTATGTAGTTTATTTATGAAGATTTAATAATAATGCAAAGCGAAGCTGGGTTTAAATCCCGCGCCAATATCGCTGATTGCTGGCAACCGGCCAGGCAAAACCAATCAGCAAAGCGTGGTTGAAATCCTGCGCCAATTTTCGGGCGGACTGTCCCTGTTGCTGATTGGTGAGGCCAGCCGCCCAATCTGCAACGCAGACTTTTGCGTTGCAGACAAACAGACAGAAGTAGACAATTATATAGGAAATACCTACAGCAGTACCGGTGTGCAGCGGTGCCAGAGTCCAGGAGGGGACAGCGGGTGGGTGCGGTCAGGAAGGAACCTGGGGACAGCGGCCGAGCGCGGGCAGGAGGGGGCCAGGGAACAGCGGGCAGGAGGGGGCCGGGGAAGAGCGGCCGGGTGCGGGCAGGAGGGGGCTGGGGAAGAGCAGCCGGGTGCGGGCAGGAGGGGGCTGGGGAAGAGCAGCCAGGTGCGGGAAGGAGGGGGCCGGGGAAGAGCGGCCAGGTGCGGGCAGGAGGGGGCCGGGGAAGAGCAGTCGTGTGCGGGTAGAAGGGGGCCGGGGAAGAGTGGTTGGGTGCGGGCAGGAGGGGACCAGGGGGACAGCAACCTGGTTCGAGCAGGAGGGGGCCAGAGGGACTGTGAACGGGTGCCGGCAGGAGGGGGTCAGGGGGCCAGCAACTGGGTGTGGGCAGGAGGGGGCCAGGAGCACAGCGGCCAGGAGGGGTCGGGGAACAGCGGCCGGATGCGTGCAGGAGGGGGCGCGGGGGGGTTACGGGGCAGAGTGCTTAACAGAGTATATAATGCGGCTCAGTGGTTAGCACAGTATATGGGGGCTCAGTGGTTAGCAGACTTTACGGCGGCTCAGTGGTTAGCAGAGTATACAGGGGCTCAGTGGTTAGCAGAGTATACGGGGGCTCACTGGTTAGCACAGTATACACTGACTCAGTAGTTTGCACTGTATACGGAGCCTCAGTGGTTAGCACTCTTTAGTGGCTCAGTGGTTGGCACTGTATATGGTGGCTCAGTGGTTAGCACAGTATGGTGGCTCAGTGGTTAGCACAGTATGGTAGGTCAGTGGTTAGCACTGTATATGGTGGCTCAGTGGCTACCACTGTATGGTGGCTTTGTGGTTAGCACAGTATGGTGGCTCAGTGGTTAGCACTGTATATGGTGGCTCAGTGGTTAGCACTGTATATGGTGGCTCAGTTGTTAGCACTGTATGGTGGCTCAATGGTTAGCACTGTACATGGTAGCTCAGTGGATAGAATTGTATGGTGGCTCAGTGGTTAGCACTGTATGGTGGCTCAGTGGTCAGCGCAGGATGGAGGCATAGTGACCAGCGCAGGATGGAGGCAGAGTGGTAAGCACAGGATTGAGGCAGAATGGTCAGCAGAGGATGGAGGCTCATTGCTCAGCGCAGGATGGAGGCTCAGTGGTCAGTGCAGGATGGAAGCAGAGTGGTCAGCAGAGGATGGAGGCTCAGTGTTCAGCAGAGGATGGAGACTCAGTGGTCAGCAGAGGATGGAGGCTCAGTAGTCAGCGCAGGATGGAGGCTCAGTGGCCAGCGCAGGATGGAGGGCCAGTGGTCAGCACAGGATGGAGGGCCAGTGATCAGCGCTGGATGGAGGGCCAGTGGTCAGCGCAGGATGGAAGGCCAGTGGTCAGCGCAGGATGGAGGGCCAGTGGTCAGCGCAGGATGGAGGGCCAGTGGTCAGCGCAGGATGGAGGGCCAGTGGTCAGAGCAGGATGGAGGCAGAGTGGTCAGCAGAGGATGGAGAGCCAGTGGTCAGCACAGGATGGAGGCAGAGTGGTCAGTGCAGGATGCAGGCAGAGTGGTCAGCACAGGATGGAGGGCCAGTGGTCAGCAGAGGATGGAGGCAGAGTGGTCAGCGCAAGATGCAGGCAGAGTGGTCAGTGCAGGATGCAGGCAGAGTGGTCAGTGCAGGATGCAGGCAGAGTGGTCAGCACAGGATGGAGGGCCATTGGTCAGCAGAGAATGGAGGCAGAGTGGTCAGCAGAGGATGGAGGCAGAGTGGTCAGCGCAGGATGGAGGCAGAGTGGTCAGCACAGGATGGAGGCAGAGTGTTCAGCAGAGGATGCAGGCTCAGTGGTCAGCACAGGATGGAGGCAGAGTGGTCAGCAGAGGATGGAGGCAGAGTGGTCAGCAGAGGATGGAGGCAGAGTGGTCAGCGCAGGATGGAGGCAGAGTGGTCAGCAGAGGATGGAGGCAGAGTGTTCAGCAGAGGATGGAGGCTCAGTGGTCAGCACAGGATGGAGGCAGAGTGGTCAGCACAGCATGGAGGCAGAGTGGTCAGCGCGGGAGGGAGGGCGAGTGGTCAGCACAGGATAGAGGGCCAGTGGTCAGCAGAGGATGGAGGCAGAGTGGTCAGCAGAGGATGGAGGCAGAGTGGTCAGCACAGGATGGAGGCAGAGTGGTCAGCAGAGGATGGAGGCTCAGTGGTCAGTGCAGGATGGAGGGCCAGTGATCAGCGCAGGATGGAGGCAGAGTGGTCACCAGAGGATGGAGGCTCAGTGGTCAGCGCAGGATGGAGGCTCAGTGGTCAGCAGAGGATGGATGCTCAGTGGTCAGCGCAGGATGGAGGCTCGGTGGTCAGCGCTGAATGGAGGGCCTGTGGTCAGCGCACATCCATCTCCCATCCGCTCCGGTCTCACCCACACCCGGTGTTTACATCGCCACTACAGCAGGTAATGAGCGGTCATGTGATAAGCGGGCTGCAGTGATGTGCACAGAACCTGTCACATGACCGCTTATTAACTGCTGTAGCGGCGATGTATACACCGGGTGCGGGTGAGACGGAGCAAGGGGTAGGAATGAAGCGGGGGGAGGGAATGGAGCAGCAGCAGGCAAGAGGGGGCCGGAGGTGGGCACACCCGCTCCAGCGGACGGGCGCAGGCAGGAGGAGGCTGACTGTCTGTGAGGGAAATTGCTCGCCGCTGATTGCATCGCGGCCGCGGCGCGCGGGCTGTTTTGCATAGTCCTCCAATTCCAATAAGCGTCCTGGAGCTGGCGCGCGATTTCGGTGTCAGACAGACACGATTAGAAGATTATATAGTAGATGAGTCCATGACTGTTTGGTCATTGTTATTGGAGAGTTACCAACTATAGATGGAGTCCACTGAATGGTTATATATAGAGACATATGTAGTGATAAGGGAGATTACCTTGGTATCCATCATTACATGAACATAAGTATCTCCCTGTTCTGTTAGTACATGTTGCCACAGGAGAACAGTCCCTGTCATCTGTACATGGTGTCAGTGCCTCACATTTATATCCATCACCTATGAAAAGAAATATAATGTAATAAAAGATGTAGAAAGATTGTCAATAATAAACAGTATTTTATGATTGTTTCTGTATAAAGCCACAGTCAGTCAATGAGAGCGTTATTTAAATAGCTTAATTGGTGAATGCAGAAAGGTTAACATGGCAGCTCAGAACCTGTTGAAGACTTTATCGCTGTCATGCTTGGTTTTGTAAGAAAGATAACAGTTACATCATGTACTTTAATACTGCAATATGTATTAAAAGCAATGAGGTGATACCAGGTTCAAGGTATATAAATGTTTAAAGCGTAACTGCCATTTACATATTTATTTAATAATAATGTAGACCAAGTGATTTAATAAACTTTGTAATAGAGTTTATTAGAAAATTCTGTCTGGTTACCATTCATAATTCTTCCACAAGGTGTCCTCAGTGCACTGTATATGAAGCTGATTCTGTGTCAGAGCCGTCTTCACAGTGAATACGGACATGTGAGGAGATAATGGAGAGAGGGCATGGCCTACACTGTGTGCCTGCAGCTCATGAGGAGACAATATATCACATTACAGCACATAGCTGAGCAATGTCAGTAGGATGTAAACAAGCTTCTCTGTGCTGTCATCTGTCTCCACACATCAATCTCTGTTAACCCCTTGTCTGTTGGCTCCCCATACAGCTCATTACCAGCCTGCTCTCACAGACAGTGCTATCAGCTGCTGGCCACTCCCACACTGACAGAAAATGCAGCTTTTAAAACACCAAGGAAAAATGTGTAAAAATAAGTCATCTGACACAAAAAAATCATTTTACTAGCTGTTATGTGACCCATCATTAACAACCAGTGCAGTATTGCTTTTTTTTTTTAATGAAATGTCATTTACACTTTAAATGAAATCTGTCAGTACGATCAACCCTCCTAAAACATTTATATTTCAATGTTGGTCATAGAAAGTTAAATAAAATGATATATTGAAATCTCTGATGTGAATGCTTGTTTTTTCAGGGAATCCTAATTTTTTTGTTAAAAGGAACCATTCAGGTCATTTATGCCCTGAAACCTATCCCCACCTGTCCCTGCAGCTTCCTAGTACATCCCTAACCATCCCTGTCTGAGCTAAATGATGAGTAAACACTGAGTAAAATCACTTTATTGCTTAGATGTCTCTATGTAAATAGGTAGGGTGTTATCCAGAGAGCAGATATTGAGGACGTTTTCTCCAGTTTCATGCCCCCCCCCCCCACTCCCTGGTTAACATGCCCCGGTGGGCATGATATCTTAATTCAAACGTACAATCCCGGCATCTGAAATGAATCTTCTTCTTCAGGGTATGATGCCATGGTTGCATCATTTTTGGTCCTGCGCAATGTGGGGATATTGGGTGTACTTTTTGGCTTCAGAATGCACAGTGCACATTCTCTGGAGCTAGACAAGTACACCCTGCTTATTTACATAGGGAAATGTAAGTAATAAAATGATTTCACTCAGCAATTACAGGACACATTTAGGTCAGGCAGGGATGCTTAGGGATATAGTAGGAAGCTGCAGGGGCAGGTAGTGATAGGTTTGGGGGCATAAACAACTTGAAAGGTTCCCTTTAAAAAGATTTTGGGAAGGACAATGCTTTTCCACTGAACCCATTGAGAAAATTGAGAATATACTAACATGGGTTAAATACATTGACGATATCTTTTTTATCTGGCAGGGCAGAGAAGAAGACCTAAAACTATTCATAAATCAAGTCAATGATAACCCATTCAACATACACCTGACGGGTCACTACAGTCAAGATTCCTTTAACTTCTTGGACATCACCATCTATAAAGGTGAGAATAATCTGTTACAAACTAAGATTTACAGAAAGGAAACAGCTATTAACTCCCTTTTACATGCCTCCTCTGCCCATCCCCAACATTTGGTAAATAATTTACCATATGGACATTTTCTAAGGGTAAGAAGGAATAGCTTGGATGACAGCGTATTTTTTAACCAACCCAAGGAGTTATCTAGAAGATTGCAAGAGAGGGAGTACTCTCAAAGAACAATCAGAAGTGGTGGAATAGAGCCAAGAATATGAATAGACATGAGCTCCTTGACAAGAGGGATCATAAGAAAGCTAACTATCAAGCAAATATAATGAGCTGATCCTATTTTGAAGAAGGGCATCCAAGACAGACCGTCAATAACATACAAATGAGCAGACAATCTCAAAGACAATCTAACCAGAAGCTATTATCAAGGAACTAGAACGGAGTGTCCTTAAAACAAAAGGACAAACAATGGGGATGTTACCCGTGCAGTAGCTGTGTAGCGTGTCCAAACATCAGGAGGAAAAGGATTTTTTATCGAAGGATTTTAAGGAAACCTATAAGATTACATATAACATGTAATACTGAAGGTGTTGTGTACAATGTGATCTGTCCATGTGGACTGATCTAGGTCGATTTAACAACCAGAAAACTTAAGATGAGAATATGACGGCATGTTTTGGACATTATGAAGGCCAAAGAAGAAAGAGATATTCATTCCCTTAAACCAATCTCGTATTATTTTAAAACTCATCACAATCGTGATGTTACATTATTACACGAATGGGGAATCGATTGGTGCCTTACGAACAGAAGGGGAAAAAACTGCATGAAGCAACTCTCGAGTCCAAATGGATTTGAAGCAGGGGCAGGCTGGGCCAGGGGGCAGCGTGACAGATGTGCCCCAGCCAGGTGCTTCTGGAGTGGTTTTGGGCCACCCGGCCTCTGCTGCCCGGAATACAGCTGCCGACAATTGTACATAGAACTGCAGAGCCTGACTGCTTGTCTTGCAGTGTGCCGTCTATTCCCTGAAGACTCCAATCCCTCAGTGGAAATCATTAATAAGGATAAAAACATACAGCGTATAAAACATACAATATTCACAAGTATCATGTAACATTAATCAATTAAAACTAACACAATCATAAATATATATAAAAAATATATATGTGAACTATATAAGAAAAATATTTTTTTTTCTTCCCCTTCTCTCCTTATGTGTATCAAACCATATATAATAATACACATGCATTTACCAAGAATTTGACTTGCATCGATGTTCAAAAACTGCACATACATTAACCATCAATAAAATGGTATTGAACGCACCTCATATTCCCCATATAAAATACACTTATGTATACCCTCATTAAAAATACACTTATTCTATCATTAAAATAGTGCAGGAACATGAAATAAAATAATGTACTAATACAAAAATCAGTGACCATAAAGGGAGAGTGGACTTATCAATAAGAATTGAAATAACCATGAAGAACTAGGATGTGTCCATTTTCACCATTTAATGAAAATCCACCTGAGGAAGACAACAATCCATTGTGGAAACGCGTAGTGGTAAATAAACGTATTAACCCATAAGTAATCTCCTTATTTGTGCTCCCCAGCGCTCCTAGCCAGTAATCTTCTCTTTCCTTAATCTTGTACAAACCAGCCATCCTGGATGTGATTTTACTGGAAGCTGCAGGGAGGCACATATATTCATAGCAAAGCAGCTCTGAGCTGATAGGACCTGTGGTGATGTCAGACCCTGTGACTAGTGACTCGTGAGTCACATGACTGTGATCCATTCAATCTGAGCAATCCAGGAGTGGGCCAGGAAGCCAGCGTGAGCTGTGTCAGAGAGGAGTCGATGCCCGAAGGTCTCCTGAGCCATTTGCTGCAATTTACAGGTGAGAGGTGACCCCTCATTCACCTTATAACTTGCCCCCATTAGACCACCAGGTTCTCCCTATGGGAGCACTTTTATCTTTTGGGTGTTGCAGTATGCCTGTACATTGGGCACTGCAACTACTGTGCTAGTAGTCCTAGGCTACTATACATGTACATTTTACTATATATGTAATAATAAAGATAATTCACACTGGTTACAAAGTGGCTTAAGGATAACAAATTCAATGTTTTGGAGTGGCCATCACAAAGCCTGATCTCAATTCTATTGAAAATTTATGTGCAAATCTGAAAAGGCAGGAGCGAACAAGGTGATCTACAAACATGGCTCAGTTACATCAGTTCTATCAGTTGGAATGGGCCCAAATTCCTACCAACTACTGAGAGAAGCATGTGGAAGGATATCCAAAATATTTGATGCAAGTCATACAGTAAAAGTACAATGGTGCCAAATACTAATGAAATATATGTAAGCTTGTGATTTTGCAGAAAGTAATAAAATGCCTTAAAACATTCACTCATTATTCTGGCATTTGGCAAATATAAATAACTAGACGGAGCCCGATGCTATCACATTGGGTGGGTGGTGAGACCACAATGCGGGGGTAGTGGGGTGTGAGTGGTGGCACTGGGGGTGAGTGTGGCATTGGGTGGTGAGCAGGAGCAGTTGGGTGAACAGTAGGATGGAGTGGCTCCAGTCCCCCTCCTGCCCCCTGCTCACCCCTCCTGCCCCCCCTCTCTTCCAGGCTCCAGTCCCCCTCCTGCCCCCTCTCTTGTCCCAATGCTCCTCCCCTTTCTTCCAGGCTCCATTCCCCTTCTGCCCCCCTGCTCCCCCCCTCTCCTCCAGGCTCCAGTCCCCCTCGTGCCCCCCTGCTGCCCCTCTTTCCTCCAGGTTCCAGTCCCCTTCTTTCCCCCTGATTCCCCCCTTCTTCTCCAAGCTCCGGTCCCCCTCCTGCCCCCCTGCTCCCCCCCTCTCCTCCAGGCTCCAGTCCCCCTCCTGCCCCCCTGCTCCCCCCTCTCCTCCAGTCCCCAGTCCCCCTCCTGCCTTCCTGCTGCCCCTCTCTCCTCCAGGTTCCAGTCCATCTCTTGCCCCCCTGCTTCCCCCCTCTCCTCCAGGATCCAGTCCCCATCTTGCCCCCCTGCTTCCCCCCTCACCTCCAAGCTCAAGTCCCCCTCCTGCCCCCCTGCTCCCCTCTAGGCTCCAGTCCCCCTCCTGCCCCCCTGCTCTCCCTCTCTCCTCCAGACTCCAGTCCTCCTCCTGCCCCCCTACTCGACCCCTCTCTCCTCCAGTCCCCAGTCCCCCTCCTGCCCCCCTGTTGCCCCTAACTCCTCCAGGCTCCAGTCCCCCTCCTGCCCCCCCTCTCCTCCAGGCTCCAGTCCTCATCCTGCCCCCTTACTGCCCCTCTCTCCTCCAGGTTTCAGTCCCCCTCCTGCCCTCCTGCCCCCCTCTCCTCCAGGCTCCAGTCCTCATCCTACCCCCTGCTGACCCTCTCTCCTCCAGTTTCCAGTCGCCCTTTTGCCCCCTGCTTCCCCCCTCTCCTCCAGGCTCCAGTCCCCCTCCTACCCCCCTGCTCCCCTCTCTCCTTCAGGCTCCAGTATCCCTCCTGACCCCTGCTTGCCCCTCTCTCCTCCAGGCTCCAGTCCCCTTCCTGCCCCCCTGCTGCCCCTCTCTCCTCCAGGCTCCAGTCCCCCTCTTGCCCCCCCTGCTCCCCCCCTCTCCTCCAGGCTCCAGTCCCCCTCTTGCCCAAATGCTCCCCCCTCTCCTCCAGGCTCCAGTCCCCCTCTTGCCCCCCTGCTCTCTCTCTCTCCTATAGGCTCCAGTCCCCATCCTGCCTCCTGCTCACCCCTCTCTCCTCCAGGCTCCAGTCCCCCTCTTGCCCCCCTGCTACCAACCTCTCCTCCAGGCTCCAGTCCCCCTCTTGCCCCCCTGCTCCCTCTCTCTCCTCCAGGCTCCAGTCCCCCTCCTGCACCCCTGCTCTCTCTCTCTCTCCTCCAGGCTCCAGTCCCCCTCCTACCCCCCTGCTCACCCCTCTCTCCTCCATTCACCAGTCCCCCTTCTGCCCCCTGCTGCCCCTCTCTCCTCCAGTTCCCTGTCCCACTCTTTCCACCCTGCTTCCCCCCTCTCCTCCAGGTTCCAGTCCCCCTCCTGCCCCCCTGCTTCCGCCCTCCTCCAGGCTCCAGTCCCCTCTCCTGCCCCCCTGCTGCCCCTTTCTCCTCCAGGTTCCAGCCCCTCTCTTGCCCCCTTGCTTCCCCCTCTCCTCCAGGTTCCAGTCCCCCTGCTCTCCCTCTCTCCTCCAGGCTCCAGTCCCCCTCCTGCCCCTTTCTCCTCCAGGTTCCAGCCCCTCTCTTGCCCCCCTGCTTCCCCCTCTCCTCCTGGCTCCAGTCCCCCTGCTCCCCCCTCTCCTCCAGGCTCCAGTCCCACTCCTGCCTCCCTGCTCCCCCTCTCTCCTCCAGGCTCCAGTCCCCTCCTTCCCCGCTGCCCGCCCCTCCCTCCTCCAGGCTCCAGTCCCCCTCCTGCCCCCCTGCTGCCCCTCTCTCCTCCAGGCTCCAGTCCCCCTCTTACACCCCCTGCTCCCCCCCTGTCCTCCAGGCTCCAGTCCCCCCTTGCCCCCCTGCCCCCCCCTCGTCTTTTCGAAGCTCCAGTCCACACTTCGGCTCACCTCTGCATTCTTCTTGAAATTGATGTCGTTAAGTGAATTGCCATGGGGGGCGGAGTTAACATAGGGGGTGTCACAATGGGTGTGGCCAAGGACACACCCACCACATCAGAGCAGAGCAGCACGCTCAGCCATGCCTGTTGCGACGCCCCCTCTGTTAACTCCGCCCCCGCAGTCATTCACTTTACAACATCAATTCCAAGAGGAATAATGCTGGGTTGAGCGAGAGTGTGGAGGGAGGAGTGGAGGGCAGGAGTGTGAAGGGGGGAGTGGAGGGCGGGGAGCAGGAGGGCAGGAGCTGGACTGAAGCATGGAGGGGGGAGCGAGCAGCGTGTGCGGCAGGTTTCTGCCTGGCCAGCCTGCACCATCGTCTAATTCTGTCTGTTTCTCTTCCCGCGTCGCTGATCGGTCGCGGCCGGCCAGGCAACACGGGTTTTCCGTCAAAGAGAGACAGACAGAAGCGATAAGACAATTATATAGGATTATAGTAATTCTAATTGACCTAAAACAGGAAAGGTTTATTCTGATTTCATCTCATATAATGAGAAAATATGCATACGTGTCTTTTCATATAGTGTATGAAAACTTCGGGTTTCAACTGTAACTGCATATGTCTGTTTTGACTAAGAAAATGTTCACAACATCATTGTAAGCTTTGTATCAGAATCCTGATGTATCAAACTGTATAATTATCAATAGTGTCAATATATTTAAAGAAATGGAAAACAGGAATCAATGACAACAGAACTCACCTGAGAATCCATCATTACAAGCACAGATGAAACTTCCTATTGTGTTAGTGCAGGTGGCATTAGGTGAGCAGGTATTATTGGTCTCACATTCATCAATATCATCACAATGGATCCCATTACCTGATCAATATAAAATTAATCACAGATAAATGAGGATATACAGATGTAGCATTTCCTAACATGACACATCTATATGATGGAAGAAGATATCTGGATGTAGAAAACTGTAACTTGACATCTAACTTGACTTGTTCATTGGCCGTTGTTTTATAGCACCACAGCGTTATTTTATTTTTATTGCACAGCTGGATTGTTGGTTTACATCTAAGGCTGGCTTCACACTGCAGTTTTTCACTGATCAGTGTCCATCAGTGTTTTTGTGCCAAAACCAGGAGAGGAACCAGGAGAGGAACTTGCAGAGAAAAACTATAATTGAAAGATTGACACCTGTTCTGGATTTTGGAGACAATCCTGGTTTTGGCAAACAAACTTGATCGAACCTGATCAGGGAAAATACAGCAGTGTGAAGCCAGCCTAAGTCCCCTGCCCCTGTCTTATACTCATCTTTTGGTGGCTTTCTGTTCTATCACAGCCACTCTGGTCAGACTCCTGTGATTTGTGACCTGCCAGCCGCTCCAGTGTTGTATGGAATACACCTAAGGTCAGAAATCAATGCATCTCTATGAGAGTCTTGTTCTGGCTCTCATAGAGATGCATTGGGGGCTTGTGATGTAACTTCTGTCTTCCGGTCTTCCGGACAATCAGAAGTTACACATACAAGATGGGGCTGTGAGACTGGAGCAGGGCAGTAAAAGCATGAAAATGTCAGAGTCTAGGGGCAGGAGACTTAAATTTAAGGTGAAACTCCAGTGCTGAAACATCCCCCCACTCTGCTGGAGTATTGCTTTATGTGTCAATTTACAGCTATCAACACCATGATATTTTTAGAGCCTTGTGTGTTAGGGTAAAGAATTTCTACATCTGTAACATTAGACGTCAATGTGAAAATGAAAAGTCATTAACGAAACTTATATGTCATCATACAGCACAGGTATCCCACTCCCACTAAAAATTGTTCAGTACAGCCTTGTAAGCTTTTATAGTAATTGTGATAATAAAAAATGATTAATCAAACATATAGTTATTATCACACAAGGAATAACAAGTCCACCATCACTGGGCACAAATTAGAGGTCATGTAAGAAGTGTCCAGAAGACTCAACTACAGTTTACACTAAATGGCTCAGTTGTCATTTCTAAGATTAGATTAATTTTCATTACTTAATTTTCTTTCTAATAAAATCCTGTCCTTACCTGTCTGTAATGGTGGGTTTACACGCTCCAACGTCTTTCTGATATTGGATCCGACAGCGCGGGAGCGCGCTTTCTGTGGCCGGTTTTCCAAGAATCGGATTGGCGGTTTACACGTCCCGATATCGGGATACAACGTCCCGACGATGTCTACGCCCCCCGACCCAGGAACGACCATTTAACATGGTGGTGAATGGGTGACAATTGTACTGCACATCGGAGTTGGGCTGTCACAAGGGACGATCCGGCTCCAACCGGCATCCGATATGGGGACGTTGAATAGAACGCTCATTCGACCCCCGATATCGGTTTGCCATCGTTCCTGCATCGTATTGCACGTTCACACTGTACAACGCAGGAATGATATCGGGTCCAACGCATGAACCACGTGACTTTTGGTCGGAGTTGGACGCCGATATCGCAACGTGTAAACCCACAATAAGATGTGGGGTATGACAAGAAAGACTAGGCTCATGTTATAAGGTATATGCTCTATATACGGTATGTTAAGTGTGGGAACAAATATTGTGCACATTTCTGGTGGGATCCCATTGTACTGAATGTCATAATCAATTTTGAATTGCAGCATTGAATGAAGATAGAAAAAGGTGTAAATCAGAATTAATGCATAGGAAATTATTACTGACCAGAGAATCCATCATTACAAGTACAGGTGAAACTTCCTATTGTGTTACTGCAGGTGGCATTAGGTGAGCAGATATTATTGGTCTCACATTCATCAATATCATCACATTGGATTCCATCTCCTAATAATAGAAATGTTTTACAGTTAACAATAGAAGTAGATGTGATCATGAAAATGTATAAATCTACATACATTGTCTGATCAGTATTAATGACTGAAAAAATAGGAGAATGGAAGCATTAACATATCGAGCTCCAAATGAAAGAGTATAAAGCAGCTGCAAATGGTTCTCTTCTTATAGATAAAGTAAGAAAATCTATTAAAAAAATCTTCCTTAACCCCTTAGTGACGAAGAAATTTGTCATTTTTCATTTTCGTTTTTTCGCTCCTCGGCTTCCAAGAGCCATAACTCTTTTATTTTTCTCTCGACACAGACATGTGATGGCTTGTTTTTCGCGGGACGAGTTGTACTTTCAGATGCAATAATTTGTTTTACCATATAATGTACAGGGAAATTGCAAAAAGATTCCAAGTGCAGTGAAATTGCAAAAAAAATGCAATTACACGTTGGTTTTTTTGGGTTTTTTAGTCGCCGTGTTCACTATATGGTAAAACTGACATGACCGTGTGATGCCTCTGGTCAGTACGAGTTTGTAGATACCAAACATGTATACCTTTACTGGTATCTAGGTGGTGGAAAAAAATTCAAAAGCATGAAAAAAAAAACATTGCACTTTTTGGGCCATGTTCTGCGACCCGTAGCGTCCTCATTTTTCGGGATCTGGGGCTGGGTGACAGCTTATTTTTTGTGTCTCGAGCTGACATTTTTAATTATACCATAATTAGGTGGATGCGTTGTTTTGATCGCCCGTTATTGCATTTTTTAGCATTGTTGCAGCGACCAAAAAAACTTAATTTCGGCGTTTGAACCATTTTTTGCGCTACGCAGTTTACGGCTCTCATTATTTGATTCTTTATATTGATAGATCGGGTGATTCTGAACGCGGCGATACCAAATATGTGTATTTTATTTATTTTTTTAATACTTTTATTGTGGATGGGAGAAAAGGGGGGTGATTTGAACTTTTATGTTTTTTGTTTTTTTTTTAACTTTGTAAAAACTTTTTTTGCTTATTGATTCTTACTTTTACACAGCCCCTGTGAGAGGCATGCAGCTGCACAGTCCGATCGCTTCTGACACATACAGAGGAGCTGTAGCCAACCACATCCAGGAAATGCTCAGTGACAGGCTCCGGGGTCAAGCCAGGACCCCGGCCTGTCACGTCAGCACGGGAGATCTTGCGATACTATCGCGAGATCTCCCCTGGAGCCGGGTAAGCGCGTGCTGCCCGCTCCGGCTCCCTAAGATCCCGCTCTCAGAGATTGAGGGCGGGATATAAGGGGTTAACAGCACCGATCGGATGGCCGGACTGATTGGTGCTGTTAGTCCGACATCTCAGCTAGTGAGATCAGCTGAGATGTCGGAGGTTTGAAGGGAGCTCCATGCCGGAGCTCATTTCAAACACCGGGTAAAGACAGCATGACGTCTAGAGACGTAAGGCTGTCATTAAGGCGTTAAACAACATGAACCATTCACTTCCATTACAGTCACAAATTGCTGATGTATTGTACTCACCTGTGTATCCAGCATTACATGTACAGGTATAACTTCCCACTGTGTTATTACAGGAGGCGACAGATGAACAGTTCTTCTTTTCTCCACATTCATCAATATCAGCACAATATGACCCATTACCTGATCACAATACAGATATAATGACTGGTTACAGCCTGTGAGTAAGAACTTATATAAGTTGTCTTTTATATAGATATAAAGCATCAATAGATTGTACTAAATTCTATAGGACAAACTGCAGCCAAAGTCTATATTGTGTGCAGAATTACGGTATTAGGCAAATTGTATTGTAGAGGATTATTTTTATTATTGATCAGCAACTATGTTCTCAATCAACCCAAAAGACTAAAATATCAAAGTTTAATATTTTTGGAAGTTGGAGTGTTTTTTTTTTATATATATAGATTTGGCTATCTTAGGAGGATATCTGTTTGTGCAAGTAACTATTACTGTGCATAATTATTAGGAAACTTAATAAAAACCAAATATATTCACATCTCACTTGTTTATTTTCACCAGGTAAACAAATATAACTGCACAAAATTTAGAAATAAACATTTCTGACATGCAAAAACTAAACCCAAAAAATTAGTGACCAATATAGCCACCTTTCTTTATGATGACACTCAACAGCCTTCCATCCATAGAATCTGTCAGTTGCTTCATCTGTTTACGATCAACATTGCGTGCAGCAGCCACCACAGCCTCCCAGACACTGTTCCGAGAGGTGTACTGTTTCCCCTCCCTGTAGATCTCACATTTTAGGAGGGACCACAGGTTCTCTATGGGTATCAGATCAGGTGAACAAGGGAGCCATGTCATTATTTTTTCTTCTTTTACACCTTCACTGGCCAGCCACGCTGTGGAGTAGTTGGATGCATGTGATGGAGCATTGTCCTGCATGAAAATCATGTTTCTCTTGAACGATACCGACTTCTTCCTGTACCACTCCTTGAAGAAGTTGTCTTCCAGAAACTGGCAGTAGGTCTGGGAGTTGAGCTTCACTCCATCCTCAATCCGAAAAGGTCCCACAAGTTCATCTGAGATAATACCAGCCTATACCAGTACCCCACCTACATCTTGCTGGCGTCGGAGTGGAGCTTTCTACCCTTTACTGACCCAGCCTCTGGCCCACCCATTTGGCTCATCAAGAGTCACTCTCATTTCATCAGTCCATAAAACCTTTGAAAAATCAGTCTTAAGATATTTCTTGGCCCTGTCTTGACGTTTTATCTTATGTTTTTTGTTCAAAGGTGGTCGTTTTTCAGCCTTTCTTACCTTGGCCATGTCCCTGAGTATGGCACACCTTGTGTTTTTTGACACTCCAGTAATGTTGCAGCTCTGAAATATGGCAAAACTGGTGGCAAATGGCATCTTGGCAGCTTCACGCTTGATTTTCCTCAATTCATGGGCAGTTATTTTGCGCCATTTTTGCCCAACACGCTTCTTGCGACCCTGTTGGCTATTTGCCATGAAACGCTTGATTGTTCGGTGATTACACTTCAAAAGTTTGGCAATTTCAAGACTGCTGCATCCCTCTGCAAGACATCTCACAATTTTGGACTTTTCAGAGCCAAAAAATCTCTCTTCTTATCCATTTTGCCAAAGGAAAGGAAGTTGACTAATAATTAAGCACACCTTATATGGGGTGTTGATGTCATTAGACCACACCCCTCCCCATTACAGAGATGCACATCACCTGATTTACTTAATTGGTAGTTGGCTCTTAAGCCTGTACAGCTTGGAGTAGGACAACATGTATAAAATGTATCGTGATCAAAATACTCATTTGCCTAATAATTCTGCACACAGTGTATATGCTGTGCAAATGAAGAGACAAATTACACAAACACAAATACAAACACATTAAGAGGAAAATGCTACAAGTCAATCTATCAAATATTTAACTAAACACATTGTATCTGACAACCTCATCCATCATTAGTAGACAGAATATTTATCAGTGTGATATTATTAGATATGTAGGAATCTATGACTGTAATTGTTATCAACTATAGATCACGTCCTGTGAATGGTTGTATATAGAGACATCTTTAGCAATAAGTGATTACCTTGGTATCCATCATTACATGTACATAAGGAATCTCCTGTTCTGTTACTACACACGGCATTGGAAGAACAATTAGCATCATCTGTGCATGGTGTCAGGGCCTCACACTTATATCCATCACCTATGAAAAGAACATAATGTAATGAATGATGTAGAATGATTCAATCATTATATTTGTGTCACTTATAGTGAAAATTATATTTAATACTAATAACAAATTTTATACAAATTGTCAATATTAAACAGATGATTGTTTCTGTTTAACTAGATAAAGCCACAGTCAATCAATGAGACCGGTATTTAAATAACATAATTGGGGAATGCAGAAAGGTTAACATGGCAGCTCAGAAACCTATTGATGACTTCATTGCTGCAATAATGATAATTTTTGTACAGAAGATAACAATTACATCATGTACTTGACAATGTCATGAGGGACTTGGTCGTGTTCTGCTAAACACCACTCTTATCACCGATACACATTTATGTATGTAGAATAAACACACAACAGCCGTATCTTGGAGTAAAATGGCCACAGCACCTTTTATTAATATTTACACCAACCTGGGGCGCCCGTTGCAAGGGAGACCCCACACATTTAACTAGCAACCATTTATAGATCTAGTCCAGAGGCAAACCCCCCTTTTAGTTCTTTTCCTGGCCACACATCCAACAGCCCAAGAAAATGGGTATTAACCCCTCACGGTTAATACCCTAAACCTTGCAGGACCTATGCTTGCTAATTCAATTGTTGTATCAGAAGCCACTATCCCCAATTGTGACCTCCACAACCTTACCAACCTCCCTGGCCGTCGCCAAACCAGCCTAAGGATAAAGGTATCAACACCTCACGGTTAATACCCCTAACCTTAGGTGGACCTACACCCACTAATTCCCAATCTCCCTGGCCATCGCCAGAACCAGCCCAGGGATAGAAGTATTAATACCTCACAGTTAATACCCTCATAACCTTGGCAGGACCTACACCTGCTAATTCGCCAATAGTGTCTTTTCACCGAAGGACATGGCCAATCATCCTGCCTCTGAACCAGACCTATCCACCCACAGGCCTGGCCTCGTGACACCTTGTGCAACCTGGCCCCTCCATAAACCCACGTTTGCGCGATACGGTTTTACTAACACGAAACTCAACATCTCCAAAATGAGCCAATGACGTTACCTTTGACATGAATTTTCTAACCGTTTACTTGCCACACTTGAACGTCACTTCAAAAACTGGACTGCCAACCAGCCCAATGCCCTTAAAATATTTCCCAACTGATTAATCCTCTGGCCCCCTGTATGGCTGCACCACTGTTAAACCTCCCCTTAGCAGCACCCATACGAAGCTGCCTCTACTGTTAGGTATCATTCCAATTAACCGTATAATTGTAACGCCGGTGGTCTGGTGTCTTGGTTCCCTCGGCGTTACTGCGCTTTCACCCAATGCTCCTTCCCCCCCCCCCCGTCCAGCTGGGAGACTGTAGTATGTTACCTGGATAGGATTCTGCTCAGTTCCCAGCTCCGCTGCGTAGCCGCACATGTGTTGTAGTGTCTTTGCTCCGCTTCTTACCATCCATGTGTGGACCCTGGCTCCCGCTGTGGAAGCTATCCGCGGGTTGTGAGGTCCTCTGCAGCTGGTGCATGACTTTCCACGTGTGTCTAGGCTTGCAGCCGCTGCCAGGTGCTCTGGGCATCGGTTCCTGTGCTGGCTATGCTGTATGGGTTCTGACTGTGCCTAGGGTGCGCGCCGCCACACCTTCCCCAGTTTAGTAAGATGGAGGGTGTGCGCTTGAATTGCTGTCCCCAGCCTATAGCTGAGGGTCAGCTCCTATTTAAAGTTCCTCTTCCCTGTTGGGCGTCGCCAGAGCCTCGCATTAGGTTTCTTGACCTAGCCCTGTGTGTTTGGTCCAACATGCTGCTCCTGGTCTGCCTTGTCTACAGCTCCTGTTCTGCCTGCAATCAGTTCTGGGAAAGCTGATGTCTGTGTCCCTGGACCTGTTTTATCTGTGTTGGTGCCAACGTCCTTGTCTTGTTCCTCCTTGTGTCTTGCTGTTCCCGGTCTGGAGCCGTGTCCGTTGCATGGAGTCCAGACGTCCTGACTGTCGGTGTCCAAGATGGACCTGAGGTTCTGCCTGGTGTCCGTGCCTGGTGTCCGAGATGATCCCGAGGTTCCGCCTGGTGTCCGAGATGGTCCTGAGGTCCTGCCTGATGATGTCTTGCCTTGTGTCCGAGATGACCCCGATGTCTTGCCTTGTGTCCGAGATGACCCCGATGTCTTGCCTTGTGTCCGAGATGACCCTGAGGTTCCCGCCTGGTGTCCGAGATGACCCTGAGGTTCCCGCCTGGTGTCCGAGATGACCCTGAGGTTCCCGCCTGGTGTCCGAGATGACCCTGAGGTTCCCGCCTGGTGTCCGAGATGACCCTGAGGTTCCCGCCTGGTGTCCGAGATGACCCTGAGGTTCCCGCCTGGTGTCCGAGATGACCCTGAGGTTCCCGCCTGGTGTCCGAGATGACCCTGAGGTTCCCGCCTGGTGTCCGAGATGACCCTGAGGTTCCCGCCTGGTGTCCGAGATGACCCTGAGGTTCCCGCCTGGTGTCCGAGATGACCCTGAGGTTCCCGCCTGGTGTCCGAGATGACCCTGAGGTTCCCGCCTGGTGTCCGAGATGACCCTGAGGTTCCCGCCTGGTGTCCGAGATGACCCTGAGGTTCCCGCCTGGTGTCCGAGATGACCCTGAGGTTCCCGCCTGGTGTCCGAGATGACCCTGAGGTTCCCGCCTGGTGTCCGAGATGACCCTGAGGTTCCCGCCTGGTGTCCGAGATGACCCTGAGGTTCCCGCCTGGTGTCCGAGATGACCCTGAGGTTCCCGCCTGGTGTCCGAGATGACCCTGAGGTTCCCGCCTGGTGTCCGAGATGACCCTGAGGTTCCCGCCTGGTGTCCGAGATGACCCTGAGGTTCCCGCCTGGTGTCCGAGATGACCCTGAGGTTCCCGCCTGGTGTCCGAGATGACCCTGAGGTTCCCGCCTGGTGTCCGAGATGACCCTGAGGTTCCCGCCTGGTGTCCGAGATGACCCTGAGGTTCCCGCCTGGTGTCCGAGATGACCCTGAGGTTCACGCCTGGTGTCCGAGATGACCCTGACGTTCACGCCTGGTGTCCGTGATGTTCCGTGTCCATGATGTTCCGTGTCCTTGATGTGTGTTCTTGTTCAGTAAACGTTACTTTTTGCTATACCTGAAGTGTGCGGTGTTGTCTTGTCCTGCAGGTTACCACCTAGCCCACATGCTCAGCTGCCACAGAACCCGGTTGCTGTTCTTCCCTAGTCTGGGCAGGCCCGGGTCCCCCCTGTGGTCCAGTGGGTCCACATTCCCCTTACCTCATGGGTCGCGAGCACGACCGTGACAGTAGGCTCTGGCCATGGACTCCGCTGAGCATGTGTGGACTGCAGGACATTCCCCGGATCCCACTTGGTATGTGGACTAGATTGCTCGAGCCCCGTGTGGTCAGCGGCTCTGATCACTCGAGTGATGGACTCTGCTGCTTTTTTGTGACCTGTGGGACGTACCGCCTAACCCAATTGAACTTTTTGTGGGACTTTTTTCTTTTGGGTTTTCAGAAGAGGGGGCCTGAGGAGGGGGATACTGTAACGCCGGTGGTCTGGTGTCTTGGTTCCCTCGGCGTTACTGCGCTTTCACCCAATGCTCCTTCCCCCCCCCCCCCTGTCCAGCTGGGAGACTGTAGTATGTTACCTGGATAGGATTCTGCTCAGTTCCCAGCTCCGCTGCGTAGCCGCACATTGTTTGTAGTGTCTTTGCTCCGCTTCTTACCATCCATGTGTGGACCCTGGCTCCCGCTGTGGAAGCTATCCGCGGGTTGTGAGGTCCTCTGCAGCTGGTGCATGACTTTCCACGTGTGTCTAGGCTTGCAGCCGCTGCCAGGTGCTCTGGGCATCGGTTCCTGTGCTGGCTATGCTGTATGGGTTCTGACTGTGCCTAGGGTGCGCGCCGCCACACCTTCCCCAGTTTAGTAAGATGGAGGGTGTGCGCTTGAATTGCTGTCCCCAGCCTATAGCTGAGGGTCAGCTCCTATTTAAAGTTCCTCTTCCCTGTTGGGCGTCGCCAGAGCCTCGCATTAGGTTTCTTGACCTAGCCCTGTGTGTTTGGTCCAACATGCTGCTCCTGGTCTGCCTTGTCTACAGCTCCTGTTCTGCCTGCAATCAGTTCTGGGAAAGCTGATGTCTGTGTCCCTGGACCTGTTTTATCTGTGTTGGTGCCAACGTCCTTGTCTTGTTCCTCCTTGTGTCTTGCTGTTCCCGGTCTGGAGCCGTGTCCGTTGCATGGAGTCCAGACGTCCTGACTGTCGGTGTCCAAGATGGACCTGAGGTTCTGCCTGGTGTCCGTGCCTGGTGTCCGAGATGATCCCGAGGTTCCGCCTGGTGTCCGAGATGGTCCTGAGGTCCTGCCTGATGATGTCTTGCCTTGTGTCCGAGATGACCCCGATGTCTTGCCTTGTGTCCGAGATGACCCCGATGTCTTGCCTTGTGTCCGAGATGACCCTGAGGTTCCCGCCTGGTGTCCGAGATGACCCTGAGGTTCCCGCCTGGTGTCCGAGATGACCCTGAGGTTCCCGCCTGGTGTCCGAGATGACCCTGAGGTTCCCGCCTGGTGTCCGAGATGACCCTGAGGTTCCCGCCTGGTGTCCGAGATGACCCTGAGGTTCCCGCCTGGTGTCCGAGATGACCCTGAGGTTCCCGCCTGGTGTCCGAGATGACCCTGAGGTTCCCGCCTGGTGTCCGAGATGACCCTGAGGTTCCCGCCTGGTGTCCGAGATGACCCTGAGGTTCCCGCCTGGTGTCCGAGATGACCCTGAGGTTCCCGCCTGGTGTCCGAGATGACCCTGAGGTTCCCGCCTGGTGTCCGAGATGACCCTGAGGTTCCCGCCTGGTGTCCGAGATGACCCTGAGGTTCCCGCCTGGTGTCCGAGATGACCCTGAGGTTCCCGCCTGGTGTCCGAGATGACCCTGAGGTTCCCGCCTGGTGTCCGAGATGACCCTGAGGTTCCCGCCTGGTGTCCGAGATGACCCTGAGGTTCCCGCCTGGTGTCCGAGATGACCCTGAGGTTCCCGCCTGGTGTCCGAGATGACCCTGAGGTTCCCGCCTGGTGTCCGAGATGACCCTGAGGTTCCCGCCTGGTGTCCGAGATGACCCTGAGGTTCCCGCCTGGTGTCCGAGATGACCCTGAGGTTCCCGCCTGGTGTCCGAGATGACCCTGAGGTTCCCGCCTGGTGTCCGAGATGACCCTGAGGTTCCCGCCTGGTGTCCGAGATGACCCTGAGGTTCACGCCTGGTGTCCGAGATGACCCTGACGTTCACGCCTGGTGTCCGTGATGTTCCGTGTCCATGATGTTCCGTGTCCTTGATGTGTGTTCTTGTTCAGTAAACGTTACTTTTTGCTATACCTGAAGTGTGCGGTGTTGTCTTGTCCTGCAGGTTACCACCTAGCCCACATGCTCAGCTGCCACAGAACCCGGTTGCTGTTCTTCCCTAGTCTGGGCAGGCCCGGGTCCCCCCTGTGGTCCAGTGGGTCCACATTCCCCTTACCTCATGGGTCGCGAGCACGACCGTGACAATAATGCTGCCCCAACTGTTAAGCAACACTTCGCAGCACCCAGAAAGGCTGTCACTGTAAGTACCTCCCAGCAGCCCCGGAAAATGCTGCAACCACTGCTTAGTATTACCCAACCGCACTAACATAAAGTTACAACAACTGTTAAGCAACACCAGCGGCACTCGAATAAAGCTGCAACAACTGCTAAGTATTACCAGCAGCACCCCTAAAGTACTCCCACTGTTAAAAAATCTCCCAGCAGTGCCAGTATAATGGTGCAACAACCATTAAGTATCACCAGCCGCACCAGTAAAAGACTGGCGCAACAAACGTCACAACTATTAGACATTATAAAGCCACCACGAATGTTGCCTGTTGCCCATCAGCGCACACCAAAAGCTGTTACAAACATTATCTGTCACCTAGCATCAACCGTATAAAACTGCAAAAACTGGCAATTGTCATCCAGCCACAACTATGAAATATCAACTCAACACCTGGATAAAGCTGCTGCCACTGTAACCTTCAGATCCTGTGCCACGCCACCACAAACGTTACCTGTCTCACAACTGCAACAGCAGAAAACTGCGACAGATGCTAACTGATGCCCGGCAGGAACCTTCCCCAAAACTGCCACCAGTGTTGGGTATTACCAGCAGCAACCATATGAAGACAGCAGTTAGGTCTTACCCTGCAGCACCCACATAAATCTGCAACACCTTGGTAACCACACCATACCGCACACCTATAAAAGTACCACCACCGTTAAAGGTCACTGTATAAAATTGCCACCACTGTTAAAGATTACCTAGCAGCTCTCATCAAAAGCTATGACAACTGTTAACTATCTTCTTGCTGCACTCCTATGAAGCTGTCACAACTATTAGAGATCACCTTGTGGCGCCTATCCGGAGCTGCCACACTGTTGTATATCACCTGCAATCCATTATACAGCTGCACCACTGTTGTGAATTCCCTACAGCTCTCCTATAAAGCTGCACAACCATTATATACCACCTTGTCTCCCACGGATAAAGCTGCACAACTGTTGTACATCACATTATAGCCCTCACATATTGCTGCCCAATTGTTATATGTCACCTTGCAGCCCTTGTATCAAGCTGCCCCACTGAATAATCCACTTGCAACACCCATATTAGCTGACACAACTGTTCCATAACACCTATTCCATACAGTGGGTACGGAAAGTATTCAGACCCCCTTAAATTTTTCACTCTTTGTTTCATTGCAACCATTTGGTAAATTAAAAAAAGTTCATTTTTTCTAATTAATATACACTCTGCATCCCATCTTGACTGAAAAAAACCCAGAAATGCAGATATTTGTGCAAATTTATTAATAAAGAAAAACTGAAATATCACATGGTCATAAATATTCAGACCCTTTGTTCAGTATTGAGTAGAAGCACCTTTTGAGGTAGTACAGTCATGAATCTTCTTGGAAATGATGCAACAAGATTTTCACACCTGGATTTGGAGAACCTCTGCCATTCTTCCTTGCAGATCCTCTCCAGTTCCATCAGGTTGGATGGTGAACATTGGTGGACAACCATTTTCTGGTCTCTCCAGAGATGTTCAATTGTGTTTAGGTCAAGGATCTGGTTGGGCCAGTCAAGAATGGTCACAGAGTTGTTCTGAAGCCAATCCTTTGTTATTTTAGCTGTGTGCTTAGGGTCATTATATTGTTGGAAGGTGAACCTTCGACCAAGTCTGAGGTCCAGAGCACTCTGAAAGAGGTTTTCATCCATGATATCTCTGTACTTGGCCATATTCATGTTTCTTTCAATTGCAACCAGCCGTCATGTCCCTGCAGCTCAATAACACCCCCCTAGAATGATGCTGCCACCACCATGTTTCACTGTTAGCATTGTATTGGGCAGGTAATGAGCAGTGCCTGGTTTTCTCCACATATACCGTTTAGAATTATCACCAAAAAGTTCTATCTTCATCTCATCCGACCAGAGAATCTTATTTATCTTAGTCTGGGAGTCCTTCATGTGTGTTTTTGCAAACTCTCTGCGGCTTTCATATGTCTTGCACCGAGGAGAGAATTCCATCGAGCCACTCTGCAATAAAGGCCCGACTGGTGGAGGGCTGCAGTGATAGTTGACTTTGTAAAACTTTCTCCCATATCCCTACAGCATCTCTGGAGCGCAGCCACAGTGACCTTGGGGTTCTTATTTACCTCTCTCACCAAGGCTCTTTTCCCATGATTGCTCAGTTTCGCTGGATGGTCAGGCCTCGGAAGACTTCTGGTGGTCCCAAACTTCTTCAATTTAAGGATTATGGAGGCCACCATACTCTTAGTAACCTTGAGTACTGCAGAAATTCTTTTGTAACCTCATCCAGATCTGTGCCTTGCCACAATTCTGTCTCTGAGCTCCTTGGGCAGCTCCTTTGACCTCATGATTATCATTTGGTCTGATATGCCCCTTGAGCTGTGAGGTCTTATATAGACAGGTGTGTGCCTTTCCAAATCAAGTCCTATCAGTTTAATTAAACACAGCTGGACTCCAATGAAGGAGTAGAACCATCTCAAGAAGAATCATAAAGAAATGGACAGCATGTGACTTAAATAGGAGTGTCTGAGCAAAGGATCTGAATATTTATGACCATGTGACATTTCCATTTTTCTTTTTTAATAAATCTGCAAAAATGTCTACATTACTGTTTTTTTTCAGTCAAGATGGGGTGATAAGTGTACACTAATAAGAAAAAAATTAACTTTTTTCAATTTACCAAATGGCTGCAATGAAACAAAGAAGGAAAAATGTAAAGGGGTCTGAATACTTACCGTACCCACTGTACCTACAAAATAGTTTTCTCCTTCCCATTCCTGATTCTGCTAACCCACACTGCATAGACTGCCTCATCACAAAACCAACCTACCCTTTTTCAGCACCTCCAATCCCTCCGGACGTACCACACCTGCCCAGTAGAGCAACAACCCTGTAAACCTTATCGTCATCCATCTAATCCTTGAGCTTCCTATGCACTGATCCACCATGCTCCTCCATCCGAATTGAAAACCAAATTTAATTCCCAGTAGGTCTTCACCATATTCATCACATTCACATTCGATTGACTGTTTCTTCTAATGGCCTCCTGACCCCCCTCTCTCAACCATATTATTCTTCAGAATGACCTTATATCTTACCCTGGCTATAGATAACCTGTGCTCTCATATCTAACAGTCATCAAGACAAACATCCGCTCTCCACCACCTTCAGAGCTCAGAACAATGCTTACACCTGAAAAACTGACCACATACTACCATTGTTGTTTTTTTTTATAATAGAGCAGTCATCCTATTCCCCTGACTGCACCAAACCACAAACACCCCTCTCCTCCTCCAGTTCCTGTTGATCCACTCCTCCAACTTGTCCATCTTGCAGACCCTATTGCACAATTAGACTCATTATACCTCAATGAACAAACCCGCTCATTTCATAAAACTTCAAAAAATGACCAACCAACTGTCTAGATGCAGAGCCCTGTAATTCCCGCTATCACCCTGAATAGAACACTCCGTCCACCTCAACCACATCACCAACGCAATTCCTACCATCGTGACAATAATCAAACTACCCCTCCTTAATGAGCATCCAGAGCTTTTGTATCAAGTTTTAAATTAATGATTGACCCGTTATAAGGTTTCCTAACCATTGGAACACCCTCGGTCCAGCTTACTCTGACAAACCGTACCCAACTGACTCCAGATGAATTGCAATAAAATACCCTATAGACCACCCGAATGGCTACCCTTCAAACGAGATTAATTATTACCCACTCCAAACCCAGATTTTTCATTTAATATGGTGCCACTAGTAATGAGTGAGTGTAATCGTTACTATTCGCTACTCGCACGGATAGTACGATATTTACGATACTTGTTACTCGGCTGGTGTGTGATGTGTCGATTGTGAATGATCTGACACAAATTGACAGCTCCCTTCAGTACACAAAGTGAGATGGCACCTCAGTGAGAGCCTCTTAAATGTTAGGGTCTCTCTGGGGGCACAGCAGGGCATTGAAATCTTAAATAATGTCCACCCTCCTGCCCTGTCCTGGAAAGACTCGTTTTATAGTCGGATGTGTGTAGGCAGAGCTTATCACTAATTGACTAACATTACACTCGCAATCTGCGAATCGGACAAATATGCGAGTATTAAAAACTACGCATTACGTTTATAGCGAGTGCGAATATTTTGCTACTCGCTCGTCACTATCTGCCACCCCAAATGACTTAAATAGCCCTCCCAACTGGTCAGGACTCCACCGGAAGCCAGTGTGAATGCAGGAACCCATGCCCAATTCCTAATACCACCACTTACCACCCCAGTATGCACCAAGCCACCCCAAACCCTTAAACACATGTGTCTAGTACTGTTAACCACTCATTTGACCACCCATCTTGTATAGCTCCCACTAACTGATCTCCCAAATCCATCCAGCCCCACCTTGGGGCCCCTAATACTTGCAGATAATTTACCACATTACCAACCCAATTCCGCTACACCTTGCACACAGGTAAATAAATTGCCGTCTCCTTACCAAGCTGCATCAGAGAAGATCTTGGATCAGTGCAGCTAACCTTTCTGTCATCGCTTCCCCTTTTGGCAGACTGTGTGACACCACTGGATTCTGAGCTCCTTGTGATTCCACGGGGGACCTCCGGAGGAACAAACCGCCACCATCGGTGATCTCACTCCTCAATCCTACCCTGGACACAAGCAGCCGCTTCACCTCTTCTGTCTGCCCATGACTGCACCCCATGGACCTGCATGGCATACCACCAGAAACTCTAGGCGCATTCATGCACCCCATAATCCTGCCCCATTGCTGGCTGCAGGAGGCTGCTCACTCCCCCAGTGCATGCCAGGGTTGACCAGCACCAGGGGGAAGTCGTCGGTTGCTGTAAGTGTCTAAGCTTCTGCCTCTTTGCCGACTGCAGGAAGGTTAAGTACTCCAGTTCCCAAAGCCGAAACTTGGCTGGTGCAGGCCCCACCATTCCTCAGCCCGCAGATTATACTGCTGTGGGCTTCTCTCAACACTGAGAGGTTCCCCCCACAATGTCAAGATGCCGGGCTCAACCCCCGGCCGGCACATCACTGGGGGTCGCCATATATGGTCCGGGGCCTGCAGGACGCAGACTAGAAGTAGGCAATGGAATAAAACGATGTTTGGGTGAGCGCTGGGATATGAAGACAGCTACACTTCAACAAGTATTTTACCTGTAAGTTTATTGTTCAAATCACACTAGGTCCTCTCCCACAACATGTTTCGACGCTCAGGGCGTCTTCCCCATACAACCGCTATTAACCCCTTCACTCCTTCCCCTCTGTAATTGTCATGAGGTCCATCTACCTCATTTAGGCTCCCCGGGCCTTTCTTTAATACTGCAGTATGTATTAAAAGCAATCAAATGATCTGAGGTTCAAGTCCCCTAAAGGGGATAAGAAATAAAGTAAAAAAAAGTACACAAAACTAATAGGTATATAAATGTTTAAATAGAATATGTCAGTGAGATCAACTCTCCTAAACCATCTAAATGGGAATGTAATTGCTAAGTACAATCATGTCCCTATGTAAATAAGCAGGGTGTCATCAAAAGTGCAGACACTGTGGCGTTTTCTCCGCCTTCATGTCTCCCCTTGCTCCCTGGTTAACACACCCCGACGGGCATGATATCCTAATTAAAATGAGCCACCCGGCATCTGAAATGAATCTTCTTCTCCTGCGTATGATGCCGTGGTCACATCATTTCCAGTGCTCCGCAGTGTGCGGTGTATTTGGTGAACAGGTCCGGCTTCAGAATGCACAGTGTGCATGCTCTGGAGCCAGAGCTTATAGGTATAGGTACATGTAAGTAATAAAATGATATTACTCAACCATTACAGTACACATTTAGCTCAGAAAAACGGAAAAGGTAAACCAGGATGTTGCACTAATACCACGACAAAAGGAAATTTAGCTGACGACTCACTGGAGTGATTATTGTAAGCGAATTCCGCCCAAGGAAGAAGACTGGTCCAGTTATCACGATGAGCATTGGCGAAGTGCCAAAGGTAGGTGGTGAGGACTTGGTTAATGCGCTCCACCTGCCCGCTGGACTGCGGATGATAAGCCGAGAGAAGTCCAACGTGATGTCCATATGCTTGCACAACGCCCTCCAGAATCGGGAAGTGAACTGAACTCCCCTATAGGACATGATATGACGAGGAAATCTGTGGAGCCGGAAGTTCTGTTCGATGAATATCTTGACTAACTCAGGAGCGGATGGTAGACCGGGCAAAGGAACGAAGTGATCCATCTTAAAGAAGCGATCCACGACTACCCATATGACTGTACAGTCGGAGGAGCAGGGGAGATCCGTAATGAAATCCATAGCTATGTGTTGCCAAGGAGCCGAGAGGCAGTAGACGTCCAGCCGGTAACTCTCTGGACACCTAATTCCTAGCACAGGACGGACATGAAGCAACAATGTCGTGTACGTCTTGACGGATGGTAAGCCACCAATAGTGACGAGAGAGACTTTTTAACTCCTACGTGACCCGCAATTCTCGATGCGTGTCCCCATGCCAGGACTGCCTTTTTATGATCCTGTGCTACAAAGGTCTTCCCCGGCGGAAGTCCAGCTACACGTAAGGGATGCACGGTGATTATCTTGGTAGGATCGACGATATGGAAGGCCTCCTTCTGCTGGAAGGACCTTGACAGAGCATCAGCCTTGACGTTTTTACTGCCAGGCCGGAAGTGTAGTTCAAAGTTCAAACAGGTAAAGAACAGGGACCACCGGAACTGCCGTGGGTTGAGCCTCTGGGCAGACTGGAGATAAGCCAGGTTCTTGTGGTCTGTGAAGATAATGAACGGATGAACGGCACCCTCAAGGAGGTGTCGCCACTCCTCCAATGCCAATTTGATGGCCAGCAATTCACGATCTCCAATAGAGCAGTTGCGCTCTGATGAGGTAAATTTGGAGTAAAATCCGCAGGTGACTAACCGACCTGAAGAGGATTTCTAGGAGAGGACTGCCCCCGCTCCAATGGAGGAGACATCTACCTCTACTATGAACTGTCTCTTTTCCTCTGGTCGGTGCAAGGCAGGAGCTTCGGAGAAGGAGCGCTTTAAGGTGGAAAAGGCGTTCTCGGCCTCTGGGGTCCAGTCGCAGGCTTTTGTTCCCTTACAGATGAGAGCCGTGATGGGCTTGATCAAGGACGAGAAATGGGGAATGAATTGCCTGTAATAATTTGCGAAACCAAGGAACTGCTGAATAGCCTTAGTCCCCACAGGACGGGGCCACTTCAGCACGGCTGAGAGCTTCTCGGGATCCAAACGTAATCCGGAGTCTGAGATGATGTATCCGACAAAAGGCAAAGAAGTCTGCTCAAAGACACATTTTTCCTTCTTGGCATACAACTGATTCCTCCTCAGTCGCAGGAGGACTTGCCGCACTTCCCGTCTATGAGAGGACAAATCCAGGGAGAATATGAGGATATCGTCCAGATATACCACCACACACGTCTACAACAGATCATGAAAGATGTCATTGATGAACTCCTGAAACACTGCGGGACCATTACACAACCTGTACGGCATGACCAAATACACGTAGTGGCTGTCCCGGGTATTGAAAGCCATCTTCCATTCGTCACATATGCGAACCAGGTTGTATACTTCTCGGAGGTCTAATTTCCCTTAGAGCCTTTCAAAGAGCTCTGGAATCAGTGGCAGGGGGTATTTGTTCTTGATGGTGATGGCATTCAAGCCTCTGTAATCTATGCAGGGTCGAAGGGTGCCTTTCTTCTTCACAAAGAAAAACCCATGCCAGCAGGGGACGTGGATTTTTGAATGAAGCCCCTAGCCAAGCTGTCCATGATGTACTCAGACATGGCTTGTGACTCGGCTGGAAACAACGGGTAGATTCGTCCCCTGGGTGGTGTAGCACCAGGAACCAGATCAATAGGACAATCATACGGCCGATGAGGTGGGAGGACCTCTGCCTCTGTTTTGTTGAAGACATCCGCCTACTGCCAATAGGCAGTTGGTAAACCAGGAAGAACAGAAGCTGGTTGCGGGGAACCGGGTGGCAGAACAGACTTCAGGCATCTCTCATGGCAGAGAGGACCAAACCGCAGCACGTCCCCTGAGCGCCAGTCCAGGACAGGTTCATGAACCTGATGCCAGGGAAGCCCGAGGAGCAGGGCATGGGAGAGACCAGGCATGACGCAGAAGGCAATCTTTTCTCGGTGTAGAGCCCCGATCTGCACCTCCACCTCCTTTGTCACTTTGGTGACGATCTCCTGCAGCGGTCTGCCATCCACCGATGCAATCATGCGAGGTGTCACCAGAGGTATTACAGTGATTCCAAGTCGAGTCACCGCCTCATGCCGAATAAAATTTCCTGCTGCCCTAGAATCCACGTAGGCTAGCTCAGAAAGCGTCTCTGCGGACGTATCACCTGCATGGGCAGGGTGAGGGGTTGAAAGGCATCGCTCTTGCCTAGGACGGTCTCTTTTACGTGACATAGGCGGAGGATTTCTCCAGGTCTTTCAGGACAATACCGGCAACGGATGGATCTCCTCTCCCTGGCGGTTTCACGGGAGCGCTCTTGGAAACGCAAGTCGATGTGAGTGGCCAGTGAGATCAAGTCCTCCAGCTCGTCTGGGATATCCTAACCCTCGAGGTCGTCCCTTATTCTGCCGGACAGACCGCGCCAGAAAGCTCTGGTCAGTGCTTCGTTATTCCATCTCCCCTCGGAGGAGAGGATGCGGAAACAAATGGCGTATTGCCCAACAGTGAGCGTCCCTTGACGGAGGTCGAAAAGTGACTCTGTAGCAGATGTGACCCGATCGGGTTTATCGAAGACCCTCTGGAATGTCTCCAGAATGGTCGACAAGTGGGAGACCGCTGGGTCATCACGCTCCCATAGAGAGTTAACCCACACCAGAGCCACGCCCTCCAGGTGGGACACCATGAAAGCCACTTTGGCCCGATCGGTGGGGTACTGTTGTGGCAGTTGTTCAAAGTGTAAGCAACACTGGTTGAGGAAGCCGCGGCACATCTTGGGGTCTCCGCTGTATCTAGGTGGTCTCTCGAGGCGAGGCGGAAGGTTCGGAACGCCACCCGGGGTCCGGTCATAGGATGCAGCCTGGGCCGAGGCCATTGTTGCAGACTGCACGGAGTCCAGATGATCGACCACGGAGGATATGTACGACAGCCTGCAAGACTGCATGTCTCGTTGTACTGACAGCTCCTGCTGTAGGCTCGCAGGCTGAGTGGCGGATGACGGATCGGAGGTTTGCAGGGAGGCTAACCGGATATCCATGGACTGAAGACAAGCGGCTATACGGCTCCGACTCTCCCGAATAAAAGCCAGCTCCTTTTGCCCTGGGAACAAGGTACCAATGGGGTCCATGGCCTGATTATTCTGTCACGCTTCCGGGGGAAGGCGCCCTAGAGTGGACCCACTGGGCCGGGGTACCGAACTCCCCTGGGTGAGCTGATCCTAGTTTAACCAACCACTATACAGAGATTGTCAGGGGCAAGCCCAGGGGGTCTAAATACCACAGTTACTAGTACCAGGGGGGCAGCTCGTAAGGTTAGCCTATGCTACCGCACAGCTAAGGATTCCAGGTGAACAGGGTACAAGGCTAGGAGAGCAGGAATGGTGCTACCGGAGAAGAGTACAAGGAACGCATGACCAACAGTCAGCAAGGCAGAAGAGCACCACTAGGGTTCCAGGTAACAGGATACAAGGCTAGGAGAGCAGGAATGGCTCTACCGGAGGAGAGTATAAGGAACGCATGACCAACAGTCAGCAAGGCAGAAGCAAACTAACTTAATAATCAGGCACCTCCCAGCAGTGGATGTGGCCTGATATACCAGAGGATGGACAGCTATTGGTCAAGGGGAGTGACAGGTTGAGCCATGTCGGCCCTTAGATTCACAGGGGAGGGGCGCGGCCGTGCCTAATGCACTGCTGATTAGGTTCATGACTGTGACCATTATAGCGTGCTGATGTGTGAGCTCGGTGGTCAGCTGACAGGAAGGGAACCCGGCGACGGCACCGAGACACAGTACACCTGGACACCGGATGCCCGGTCAGCAGAGAAGCAGAGGATGCAGACCGGGAGACGTGAGCTGGGGAGTGGGGCCAGGGGACCTAACAATAATCTTATATACCGTATATACTCGTGTATAAGCCGAGTTTTTCAGCCCAAAAATTGGGCTGAAAAGTCCCCCCCTCGGCTTATACACGGGTCATACGGTATGCTGTGGGGGGGGCTGTGACCGGGGGCTGGAGGAGGCAGGAGGGGGCCGCGGTGACCGCAGGCGGTCACGTGGGGCCGCCTCATTAGTGCAATGAATATGCACGGCATCCCCCCGTCCATCAACGGCGGGGGGATGCCATGCATATTGCAATACACAGCCCCCCCTCCTTATTATGGGTCCCCCAGTAGTAATAAACAGCCCCATCCCTTATCATGTCCCCCCCCAGGCTGCAGCAGCTGTCAAAATAACAAACACTTTATACATCACCTTCCGGCGCAGCTCCTCCGCTCCCGACTTCTTCTTCCTGCTTGTGCCGGTGTCATGTGACCTGGCGCAGGAGATGACGTCATTTCCTGCGCGCGGTCACAGAAGCCGGCACTAGAAGAAGAAGAAGTCGGGACCGGAGGAGCGGAGGAGCTGCGCCGGAAGGTGATGTATAAAGTGTTTGTTATTTTGACAGCTGCCGCAGCCTGGGGGGGGGACATGATAAGGGGGGGGCTGTTTACTACCACTGGGGCTGTATATACCTCTGGGGCTGCTGGATACTACCACTGGGGCTGTATATACCACTGGGGCTGCTGTATACTACCACTGGGGCTGTATATACCTCTGGGGCTGCTGTATACTACCACTGGGGCTGTATATACCTCTGGGGCTGCTGGATACTACCACTGGGGCTGTGTATACCTCTGGGGCTGCTGTATACTACCACTGGGGCTGTATATACCTCTGGGGCTGCTGGATACTACCACTGGGGCTGTATATACCTCTGGGGCTGCTGGATACTACCACTGGGGCTGCTGTATACTACCACTGGGGCTGTATATACCTCTGGGGCTGCTGTATACTACCACTGGGGCTGTATATACCTCTGGGCTGCTGCTGTATACTACCTCTGGGGCTGCTGGATACTACCACTGGGGCTGCTGTATATACCTTTGGGGCTGCTGTATACTACCTCTGGGGCTGCTGTATACTACCTCTGGGGATGCTGTATACTACCACTGGGGCTGTATATACCTCTGGGGCTGCTGTATACTACCACTGGGGCTGTATATACCACTGGGGCTGCTGTATACACCTTGGGGCTGCTGTATACTACCACTGGGGCTGCTGTATATACCTTTGGGGCTGCTGTATACTACCTCTGGGGATGCTGTATACTACCTCTGGGGATGCTGTATACTACCACTGGGGCTGCTGTATATACCTCTGGGGCTGCTGTATACCACACTGCTGGAGGCTGTATACCTGTGCTGGGGTCCACCCTCGGCTTATACACGAGTCAATAGGTTTTCCCAGGTTTTGGGGGCAAGAGTAGGGGGGTCGGCTTATACACGGGTCGGCTTATACATGAGTATATACGGTATATGCCCCTGCTATGTACTGTGTAATGAATGTGTCTGACCATACAGGGACAAGGTCTAATCATACCACATCTCCTATGCTGAGATAATCTTATATATGTGTCCCTGCTATGTACTGTGTTATGGCTGTGTCTGACAGGGACATTGTACTAGTCATTCCACATCTCCTGGGCATGGGAGGAAGGAAAAGAGTATACATTTATTACCACATGGGATCACAAAAAAATCTTTCTTTGACATAAAACATTTTTTACAAACAGCAGGGAAATGTTTTATCTCAATGTCTGTACACTCTTTTTCATCCTCCCCAGCCCAGGAGATGTGGTATGATCAGACCATGTCCCTGTATAGTCAGACACATCCATTACACAGTACATAGCAGGGACACATGTATAAGATTATCTCAGCACAGGAGATGTGGTATGATCAGACAATGACCCTGTATGGTCAGACGCATCCACTACACAGTACATAGCAGGGACACATGTATAAGATTATCTCAGCACAGGAACATTTTTTTAAATACATCAAATTGTGGAAATTATTCCAAGTTCTATTGATTAACATCAAGTGTAAGATTAACTTTGCTAGTGGGAAAAACCCTTTAAGTGTCCACTTACCGTTTTCTACATCATGATATATTTAGTGCATTGTGTGTCAGGCTAAAGAATTCTACATGTATAACATTAGATGTCAATGTGAAAATGAAAAATTATATTATTAATAAAACATATAAGTTATCTTCACACAAGTAAGGAATAACAAGTCCACCATCACTGAGCACAAATTAGAGGTCATGTAAGAAGTGTCCAGAAGACTGAACTACATTTTAGTCCAAAAATTTTTTCAGATAGTTGCAATTTTTTGTTTATCAAAACAAGATTATTTTTCTTAACAAGAACCATGAGTTGCTTCTTTATGCTAATAAACCCATGTTCTTACCTGTCTATAAGATATGGAGTATGACAAGAAAGGCAAGGCTCATGTTGATAGGCATATTCTCTAGATACACTGCTCAAAAAAATAAAGGGAACACTTGAAGGGATCCTGTCACCTCCAGAACGCCTCCTAAACTACCAAAACATGTCCCTGCAGCATATTATCACTAATCTCACACTCCTTTTGTCTCCTAAAAGCATCCTGTGAAAGTGCATAAAAACGCTTTAATACTCACTCATTAGTGATTATATTTAGCAGGGGCTATATTCTTTAGCTCTTAGGGCATGTTGTTTTGCAGGCTCCAAGATCCACCCTCTCTCTGTCTGTGTGCTCTGCTTGCGCAGGTTTTGCCCTCTCCGCTCTCTGCCACTCACAGAATGCAAATAATTAGTGCTTCCCTCAGCTCCACATCACAGCAGCACAGACAGAGAGAGGGCTGGATCATTTAGGCTTCAAAACAACATGCCCTAGGGGCTAAAGAATATAGCCCCTGCTAATTATAATCACTAATGAGTAAGTATAAAATCATTTTATCCACTTTCACAGGATGCTTTTAAGAGACAAAAGGAGTGTGAGATTAGTGATAGGATGCTGCAGGGATATGTTTTGGTAGCTTAGGAGGCGTTTTTGGAGGTGACAGGAACCCTTTAAACAGCACAATGTAACTCCAATCAATCACACTTCAGTGAAATCGACCAGTCCAGTTATGAAGCAACACTGATTGTGAATCAATTCCTCCTGGTGTTGTGCAAATGGAACCAACAACAGTAGAAATGATCAGCATTAGCAAGACACTCCCTATAAAGGAGTGGTTCTGCAGGTGGTGACCACAGACCATTACCTCTAGGGGTGAGAGCAATGATAAAATGCAAAAGTTTCAAAAACAACAAAAAGGATGAAAACAGAGAAATGGTCTGTGGTCACTACCTGCAGAACCACTCCTATAGGGGGTGTCTTCCTAATTGTCGGTCATTTCTACCTGTTCTTTTTTCCATTTGCACAACACCAGCAGAGATTGATTCACAATCAGTGTTGCGTCATAACAGATCAGGTTGATTTCAGAGATGTATGATTGACTTGAAGTTACATTATGTTGTTAACGGGATTCCATTTATTTTTTGAGCAGTGTATATGAAGTGTGGGAACCAACGATGGGCACATTTCTACATCATTGCTTACAGATAAAGAAAGGTATAAATGGAAATTAATTCATAGGAAATTAGTACTTACCTGAGAATCCATCATTACAAGTACAGATGAAACTTCCTATTGTGTTACTGCAGGTGGCATTAGGTGAGCAGATATTATTGGTCTGACATTCATTAATATCATCACATTGGATTCCATCTCCTAATAATATAAATGTTTTACAGTTAACAATAGAGGTAGATGTGATCATGAAATCTTATAAATTTACATACTTTGTTTGATCAAATGATTGAAAATCAGGACTATGGAAACATTAATACATCATGCTTCAAATAAAATGTTATAAAGCTTTTGACACAAGTTCCCTTCCTTTAGGCAGAGTAAGAAGGATGCAAAGTCTCTCTGAAGCCCAAATTGAAGTTCCTCCAGGTTTCTTCCTCTGTCCTACTCTCTCACTGCGCTCTCCTAACGTCCGTGCACTACCCTACACGGAGCCCTCTTACTACCAGGCCCACAGGTCTGCTGGAATTTACCCTTCTAAGGGGCTCAAACTCTGGATGGAGATCCTGGTGGGGGAGTTTGTTGGACCGGGTCGTAGCTTTATGAAGGCCTGCGACCCTCCGGTTTGGCGGCTCAGAGCTGAACTTTCCTGCACCGCACTCGGAGCCGGTTCTCCACTTTGGACTATGTTCCCTCCTGGACTGGCTATCAGTACAGTCCAGCACAGGGCTTGCACAAACCAGGGATCCCCCTTCTGTCTGGGTTGCCTTCATTTACTGGCACCCTCCACTGCGAGCCTCGCAGGGTCCTCTCCTCGACTTCCCTCACGGTTCTTTTCTCACTATGACTAACTGTCTGACTAACTGTCTGTCCTTCTCGCTCCTTTTCTCTCCACTTAAGCTCCACCCACCAGGACCTGTTACCCAGGTTACGGGTTTAGCCAATTCGTACCCCAGCTCTAAGTGTATGAATGTGGGGAGGAGGGCCTCAGGTTTAACATTACCATCCTCTGGTGACCGGGATACCACACACACTAATCTAGGTGTTGTACCCCTTTAGTGGCGCACTGACCAGTGGGGCACCACATTTTCACATTGTAGTTAAATTCTTCAATAAAATGGCGCAGGAGTTATCACGTGCGTATACCACCCACAACCTCTGGAGCCTTTTTATTGAAGACATTGTCTTTGTCAAATATCACCAGACTCCAGTTTGTTTCAGATGTTTTTCGCAGTGACATTGTCTTTAACCCTGCTGTTCTGTTCAGTCAAAAATGACCGAAGTAGAAATTTTTGATTTCATTTTTCATTTGTTTATGAACAACAATGTTCACATATAGTATAATAAGGCAACAGGCATTCATATAAAACACTTAAAATCAAGACTTTAATAGGTCTGGTCAAAAATAACCGGAACATTATAAGGCCCCTTTCACATCTATGTGTCAGCTGCGTTTTGCCTCATTAGAGTTTTCATGCGTTTTTACCGCCAAAACGCATCAAAACGCATGCGTTTTTGTCCCCATTGATTTTAATGGAAACGCATGAAAACCGCATGCAAAAACGCAAAACGCATGCGTTTTTGCAAACGCAGCCGAAAACGTCGTTTGCCACATTTTGAGCTGCGCACATGCGTTTTTACATGCGTTTTTGCATGCGTTTTTCATGCGTTTCCATTAAAATCAATGGGGACAAAAACGCATGCTTTTTGATGCGTTTTTGCGATAAAAACGCATGAAAACGCAAATGAAGCAAAACGCAGCTGATGCATAGATGTGAAAGGGGCCTAAGTGTATTGTAGACCCGAACAGAACTATAAAGGCCACTTCACACACACAGATATCTGAGTCCAATATCTGAACAGATCCCTGGTTGCAGTGAAATCATGGATACATTGCTCCATGTTGTACACAGCCACAAAATGGAGCAATGTATCCATGATTTCACTGCAACCAGAGATCTGTTCAGATATTGGACTCAGATATCTGTGTGTGTGTGAAGTGGCCTTAATATAACAGAGCAATTAAAGAAAGAAGAGGAAAGCAGCCAATGGAGGAATAGATAAAAAACAGCCAACCTACAAAGTCCCGCATAAACAAGGCAATTGAAATTAGTTTAGACAGAATTCTTTGCACAATAAATACATTTTGTTTTCTGCTAATGCTTCAACAAAATTAAAAACATGCCAATAATACTTTAAAACGGTATTGATTCGATATAAATGTTATCGTAACACCAGCAACTATCCTCTGAGGAGGAAGCTCAGGCGAGAGCTCAAAGGCTTCATAGAAGTAGGGTTATAGAACAGCAGCTTCAATTGCAGCATGACCCAATGCTGCCAGGAAAAAAGCCACCCATCAAAACAGACAGAAGAGCAGCGTCAACAGATGCGCATAGCTGAAAGGCATACAGTCAGGTCCATATACTGTATATTTGGAGGGAGACATTTTTCTAATTTTTGTTCTGAACATTACCACAATGGATCTTGAACAAAACTCTTAAGATGCTGTTTAAGTTCAGACTTTCAACCTTAATTTGGTGGATTAAGTCAAATAATTGAATAAAAATATGAGGAACTAAAGCATTTTTAACTCAATCCCTTCACTTCTGGGGCTCAAAAGTAACATATTTTTCAGATTATAAAACACACACTTGTTCCCCCAAATTTTGGGGGAAAGTGAGGGGTGCGTTTTATAATCCGAATATGGATTATACACTGCAGGGGAAGTTCGGGGCAGCTCTGGAGCGTGTACGGGGCTGGAGCAGGTTGGCTGCGGGGCTGCAGAGAGAGGGGGGAGATCTCCTGATCCCACTCATTTAATATGCACTGCCACTGTCCACCTCTTAGTGCTGAAGTTGCACTGAGAGATGGACGGGGAGAGGAGTGCATATTAAGTGAGCCTGCACTCACCCCCCGCTCTTCTCTCCACCACCTACATATGCCCCCCGTGTCCTGCATATGGCCCCCCCACGTAATACACCCACCCTCTCCATATGCTACCCCCACATAATACACCCACCCCCTCCATATGCTGCCCCCACATAATACTGAAGCGCCCCAGGGCTCGGGTACTCGGCTCTCGGGCTCTCTTCAGTCCAGGAAGTCACGAGTGGCCATCCCAAAGCCGTGGCCTTGGGGTCAGCTGAATAAGGAGAATTATTTACAGGGGATTATTAGTTACAAAGTTGTCTTCATGACGCCACCTGCTGAGTCTGGTGATGTTCACCAGCGCCACCTCAGTCCTCCGGTGGTCGGTGGTATTGCGGCTTAGATGGAATAGTCCCCGCAGGTGGGACTGGACCACCGGGGCAGTAATGCTGTAATAAAGCAGTTTTATAAGGAAAGGATGCAGCAGAGTCGACACTTCACTTCACCGGGTAACTTTACTTGAAAAACTTTCATCAGCAATACAGTCTTTCAGCAGTTAGTGATGGTATTACGGCAAATGCTCTGGATGCTGCAATTGGGATTTCTGGCTGCAGATGGAACCCTCCTTTGTGTTCCTTTCTTTTCCTTCTTTTCTGTTACCAGTGTTGTGAAGCCTGATCTCTTATAGATAACCTGGCCTCCTGCTGCTTCTGATTCTGTCTCCTCTCCCTTTTACCCGTCGGGTTAACCTTTTACTTGTCCTTCGCAGGATCTGACTGCAGGACTGGCCTCCCTCTTGTGGGTTCTTAGAGAGTCAGGGCCGTATTTGTAATATCCCTGTTTAACAGATTTTCTGTGAGCCTTGAAGGACCTCACAGTTGCGGGCTCCGGTACCCGGTTTCCTTCCTTTTGGGGCAAACTCTACTGTTACTCAATCCCCTTCTTAGAGTGAACTCTCCTTCTGAGTTTCTTTCCCTCTCTTTCTTTTCTCTGTTTCCTGGGATCTTTGCTCTCTTGGGGTCCCTCAGCCGAGGTGACCCTCCTTGCTCCTTCAGGCTGGCTGCCTGGCTCCTTCCACACTCCCTCCTCCTCCGACTCTCCTGACTGACTAGTTCTCCCTAGAGGCCACTATATACCCTCCCGGGGTCCCTCCCACCTACTATCCTAGTGTGTGGGTGTCAGCTCTAGGGTTCCATCTAGTGACCATAATCCCAACTGCAGTGGAGTACTACACTGCTTTTCTGGGTGCAGTACCCCTTTTGTGGCACCTATGTAGTGGGGCGCCACAAAATACCCACCCCCTTCATTAAGAAGATGGCCCCTCGCCCTGCACTCACCCCGTCCCTTACATGCCCCCACACTGGCCAGCAGCAGATAAAATAAAAAAAGCCTTCTTACTTACCCTCCGGCGATAAGCTCACAGCATCACCGCCGACTCCCGGTCTCCACGGTGCTCGGCTTCTTCCGCTCATGTGATCGGGAGACGATGTCTCTATGCCCGTGAGGTAGCACTCTGGTCATTGCAGGCTGAGGAAGGTGCCAGGAGGGCACTGAAACGCGTAGGAGGAAATAAAGGAGTTATGTTGAAGTTCCATCTTCATGTGCATTACTTTTGGAGCGTATGATTCTGGCAGCGCTGATTGTGATACACCATTTTTTTCCCTACAACTTGATGTGTTTCCACACTTGAGTGGACGGTGGAAATCCTGCAGCAGCCATCTGGTAATAAGCATTGAATACGCCTTCAAGCCAGTTGTGGGTGACACAACTGCCTCAGGTGAGTGAACCCCCTTTTTCACCACTTTGTACTCAGTGCCTTAGTGATAGGGCACTATTGCGCCTCTTGTTCCCCCTCCTTCTTTTATTAAGAACCAGGACTAGAGGTAGGTATCATTGAAATTCCTTTTGTGTGCATTGAAAATGGATCTATTGTTGATGCTGTCTTTCCTCAAATCATCCAACCACAAGATGAAAGCATTGGAAACTGTGCAATCCTGATTCGAAAAAAAACAAGATTCACATGAACTCAATGAAAATGTTCTTAGATAAATTCAGTCAGAACTAAAATGCTAAACCAGCATTGATTCAATTCAGCAAGACACTGCAAATGCCGAGGAGGCAGCAAACTATCCAAATGTGTTCTTAAACAGCTTTACGCCTTTTGGTATGCCTATTCATAGAGTAAATTTGAAAGTTGGTGTAGCAGTCATGCTATAAAGAAACCTTGACTCAACCAGAGGTCTTTGCAATGACACCAGAATGGTTGTCAAGCAAATGATGTAAAAAGTCATTGACTGTAAAATCATGACCGGATTATTTAAAGGTACGAGTTAATCTATTCCTAGAGCTATTCTGGACCAAGCAACCCTGATCTTCCTATTACTTTAAGGTGAAAACAGTTATCCTTAACACCTGCCTATGCTATGACTATCAACAAAACTCAAGGGCAAACATTGGATTCGATTGCATACATTTATCATCTCCTGGGTTCAGCCATGGGCAACTTTATGTAGCCTTTTCAAGTACAAAATTATTCCAGCAAGTTAAGATTAAGGCTTTTGCTACTAACCAACAAGCAATTTAAAAACCACAGAGTTTATACCAAAAATGTGGTTTACGGAGAAGTTTATTTTTTATTTTTTATTTTAGCACAATAACTACATTTGGTTTTCAGCTAACACTTCAAGTAATAATGTACAAATAAAAATGCTTTCCACCCTGGTGTGTAACGGGTTCAACAGCTAGTTTATTATAATAATGAAAGATGATAACAAAGTTGAAAGTCTTTACTGAAATAAATATTAAAACCAGATAAAAATGATCTTTACATAGTTTATAATCTGACTAGAGTCAATAGGTGTATGGGAAAGATGTAACTAGAGATGAGCAAACACCCGAGTGTTCGGATTTAGTTTGGTTCACTGAATCATGTAGTGTTTGCTGAATTATTCGCTGAACCCCATTGAAAGCAATGGCCGTCAACATCAAACACATAAAAACACCTTCAAAGGGGTCCAAAAGCTGCCAAATACAGCTCAAATAACATACACAAAGAGATCGATCTTACCAGTCTCCCGCTGCTTGCTTCTGGGGCCACTCAGTCTCCCACTCTCACACTGACTTGCCTCTGGGGCCACTCACAGTCTTCTGCTCTCCCAATCACTTGCTTCCAGGGCTGCTCACAATCTCCCGCTCTCTTACTTCCAGGGGGCTGCCCATTAAGCCTCCTGCATATTCACTGCACTGACCATCAACAGCCATTCACAGACACTTACACTCTGTGAGAACGTCTGTGATTGCAACAACCAATTAGATTGCATTTCCACAAACTGGATAGTGTCTGTGCTTGGTTTACCATACATATTATTGTATGACACCCAACCTGCCATCATAGTGTGTAAAATAAATAAATAAATAATGGGAAAAAAGTTATTTTTCAGTCTCAGCACAGATTAAGGGAACAGCTGCGAGCTACCACACTTGACTGAATATTTTTCCCTTGGCTGGCAATAAAAAATGTGTGGGCTTTGCTCCATTTTTAATTGCCAGCCAATGTAAAACTAAGCAGCTTGGGGCTGGTGTTATTAGTGTGGTGGGGGTTCATCGTTATTGGGCCCCCTCCCATGCTATAAAATAGCAGCCTTCAGCTGTCCTAGAAATTGGCACATTCATAACAAGCACCAATTCCTGGCACTTTACCTGGCTTTTTCCAGTTTCCCTGGTGTGGTGGCAAACTGGGAAATAAAGGGTTAATGCCAGCCTTGTATTGCCAGCTGGCAATAAGCCCGAGATTCATAATTGATAATCCATTAGGAATCTCAAGTAAATAGTAAAGAATAGACAACACAGAGAACACATTGTATTGGGGATAAAAACACAAACACATTTCTTGACTCCATATTTATTACTCCCTCTTCATACCCATCCTCGATCCTCTGCAACGTCTGCTCCCTGCCGGCCATGTTGAACTCTCAGCTCTGCTTTATCAGAGGCCCATGGAGAATAACACAGCATCTAGTCACCATGGTCTCTGAACACTGATTGAGAGCCTGGAGCGATGTGGCAGGGTAAGCAATGGCTCATTGAAGTCAACCGAGGACAGCTCAGGTGCCATAGTAACCATTACTATGGCACCTGTGTCCTTAGGTTACCATAGTGAGTCACCGTTAACTGGACTGCAGATCTTGGTGAGTGAGGCGGGCTAAGTTAGATGATGTGATTGCCATATCAGGTGATCCAGTCACCATTGTAATCGCATCACCTGACCTGACCGGATGCAGCCGGAGTGGGAGACTGAGTGATCCTGGAAGGAAGCAAGTAGTGAGAGACTGGTAATATCGCTGTTTGTCTGTGTGTGCATGTCTGTGTGTGTGTTGGTGTGTGTAGCATAACAAAGAAAAGAAGCAATAGTGGATTTGCTTTTGCACTAGTGCTTCTGTCCTAGTTAAGCTACACACACTTCTGAACAATTACCAAACAAAACCCAAATTTCTGACTTTTCAGCAAAAAGTGCCGTACGAACATTGCCAAATTTGGTCTGGACTTCAAATTGGCAAACATGTTTGGCCAAAGATCGCTCATCTCTAAATGTAACATCAACTAAGGACACCAGATGCAGAGCTGAAAAAGGCAAAGCACAAGATGACATTGAAATAAGAATGCAGATTCTGGCATATAATTTTTATATCAAAGGAAGAAAAATTTATTCCAAGAAAAAAGTCAGGATAATGCAGCATAAAGAATTTGAGACATGAACAAAAGGTAACATTACTTATTAAAGACTGCCCAATACTGCTTACAGACAGCCACAGCAAAAGAACAAAAAAGTATGTCCAAATGAAAGATATTGCAAGACGAATGAGAATTATTTTAATCATTTTTTTTCTTTGATCTATAAATTATTTGTCAAAATCAGCATTCTTATTCACTGTCTACCTGCTTTGCCTTTTCCAGCTCTTGAGACATCTTGTGTCCTTAGTTGGTATTACATCTTTCACATACAAGTTCATTTCAATAAATTAGTATATCATCAAAAAGTTAATTTATTTCAGTAATTCAATACATAAAGGGAAATACATCTATTATATAGTCATTGCATATAGAGTGATCAATTTCAAGTGTTTATTTATGTAAATGTTGATGATTATGGCTTACAGCCAATGAAAACCTAAAATTCCTCATCTCAGAAAATTAAAATATTACATAAGACCAACTAAAATATTGATTTTTAAATAATAAATATTGGCCTACTGAAAAGTATATACAGTAAATACACTCAATACCTGGTTGGGGCTTCTTTTACATGAATTACTGCATCAATGCCGTGTGGCATGGAGGCAATCAGCCTGTGGCACTGCTGAGGTGTTATGGAAGTCCAGGTTGCTTCAGCATTCAGCTCATCTGCATTGTTGGGTCTGGTGTCTCTCATCTTCCTCTTGACAATACTCTGACATTTCCTGGTAGTCTGCAGCACTGACCTTGGTCTTGATAAAACACAATGGACTCACACCAGCAGATGACATGGCTCCCCAGACCACTGATTGTGGAAACTTCACACTAGACCTCAAGAAGTTTGGATTGTGTGCCTCTCCACTCTTCCTCCAGACTCTTGGATTGTGCCTCTCCACTCTTCCTCCAGACTCTTGGATTGTGGCCTCTCCACTCTTCCTCCAGACTCTTGGATTGTGTGCCTCTTCACTCTTCCTCCAGACTCTTGGATTGTGTTCCTCTCCACTCTTCCTCCAGACTCTTGGATTGTGTTCCTCTCCACTCTTCCTCCAGACTCTTGGATCTTGATTTACAAATGAAATGCAAAATTTGGTTTCATTTGAAAACAACACATTGGACCACTGAGCAACAGTCCAGTTCTTTTTTCTCCTTGGCCCAGGTAAGACGCTTCTTGTGTTGTCTATTGATCATAAGTTACTTGATACAAGGAATGTGACAGTAGTATCCCATGTCCTGGATACATCTGTGTGTGGTGGCTCTTAGAGCACTGACTCCAGCAGCAGTCCACTCCTTGTGAATCTCCCCCAAATTTTTGAATGGCCTTTTCTTAACAATCCTTTGAAGGCTGTGGCTATCCCGGTTGCTTGTTCACCTTTTTCTACATCACTTTTTCCTTCCACTCAACCTCTCTCATTAATATGCTTGGATCCAGAACTCTGTGAACAGACAACCTCTTTAGCAATGACCTTTTGTGGCTTACCCTCCCTATGGAGTGTGTCAATGACTACCTTCTGGACATCTGTCAAGTCAGCAGTCTTCCCCTTGTTTGTGTAGGCTACTGAACCAGACTAAGGGACCATTTTAAAGGCTCAGTAAGCCTTTGCAGGTGTTTTGTGTTAATTATCCTAATTTTCTGAGATAATGACCTTTGAGTTTTTATTGGCTGTCAGCCATATTCACCAACAGTAATAGAAGTAAACACTTTAAAAAGATCACTCTGTTTGGAATGACTATATAATATATGTGCAACATCCTTAAGGGCTGGGGGTACTCAATAGCAGTGGCGTAACAATCGCGGTCGCAGGTGTCACGGGTGCGACCGGGCCCGGGACCATAAGGGGCCCAGGTCGCCCGCAGCCCGCACCCCCCCGCGACCGCCGATCCCAGCACCGGGCCCCCGCTTCACATGGATGTGCGTCTCCAAGGACGCACATCCATGTGACTTCATGGCCAGTGTGTCAGGAAGGGGAAAGGAGGCAGTGGTGCCGGCCTGCGTTCAAGCAGGCTGGTGTCGGCGGTGTGTGTGGCAACTCCGAGTCCCGGGCTCCGGCAATCTGGCTCACTCTGAGGCAGCGGTGAGTGACTGCTTGTTCTGTCAGGCCGGGAGCCCGAGCATGGCCATGTCCGCCCCTCCTCCTGTAATGCTGAGCCCGCCGGAATCTCTGCTGCTGGTCGCATACAGCCCGGCTCCCGGTTCCCGGGGGCAGCAGTGAGTGCCGGGTGTGCAGGAGGTTGGAGCTCATCTGTCTGCGGGTGCTGCGGGGGCTGGGGGCAGGGGGCCATCCAGCCGGGGATCAACCACAGCAAGCTGATCACCAGGAGAGACATTGAGACTCTATACCAGGACTGCGCCAGGTCAGACACTGTATTGTGTGCCCCATATACTGTGTGCCCTCTCCATATACTGTGTGTGCCCACCCCATATACTGTACCCCTTATTTCTCCCATCGCCTTCCACGACAGCATTGGAGGATGTCGTCCACGCCCTATTGGGGGACAGGAACACAGAGAGGTTAAAAGCCCCTCCCCTTCCTCCGTACTCCAGTGTCTTCCTGTCCCCCTTGGGGCATGGAGAGGTTCCAGTGCTGTCAGGCCGGCAGGGGCAGCATTGGTTAGACTTACGGCCGGGCCAGAGATGGTCGTCGGGGGCGTCCTCCTCCTCCTTCTCAGGGCTCCCATTTGGGACCTGGCGGCCTTCCTGCGTCCTCCGGGGCAAAGCAGGCCGGTTTAGGAACGCCGGAGGCCTGTTTCAGCTCTCCGGGCGTCTCCCTCCTCCAGCTGCGGTCCCGGGAGCGCGCGCCGAGAGTGCCGCGACGTCACTTCCGGTTTCGGATGACGTCACTTCCGGTTTTCGGCCGGCGGCTCCTGTGCGCGCGGCGGCGGCTTGGGCGCGGCTCCAGGGGCCCGGCAGGCCTATCGCACGCGTCTGCCTGCGGCCAGTGACCGGGAGGAGTGAGGGAACAGCTGTTCCTCGTTGGGGGCACGGTGCTTAGAGATAAGTACCCGCTGGAAGACTACACCCAGGTAAGGAGATCCCTGAAGATGGAGGGTGGTAGATCTTCCTCCTCTGCCTCTGCAGAGCCCAGCGTTCCCCCAGCTCCTGTAAGTGTATTGGGGGTGGTCACTGCGGTCAGGGGCTTAGATCCCTTCACTCACTCTGGGTCCCCTTCTCCCCCTTTTTCTTTAGGGAGACAAGGGCCCCCCTGTTAAAAGCAGCAAAACCCCATCCAGAAAATGTGGCATCTGCGGCATGAAACTTCCTTCTTCCTGCAAAAAGAAGTTATGTCAGCCATGTACTGACGGTGTGGTCAGGGAAGAATCCCCGTCCCTGCTTGAGGAACTCTGGTTCATGGTTAGACACGAAGTTCAAGCGGTTAGACAGGAGGTACAGGCTTCTATCTCAGCCTTGCCGGTTTTTGCTGCAGCATCCGGGCCTTCCCCTCCAAAAAAGAGGAAGCTCCAGGACTGTGATTCAATGGCTTTCATGGAGGCTGTCCAGAGCTCTGCGTCTGAGGACGGCGAGGATGTTGCCTCTGTTGCCTCTGCACAGGCACGAGATTCTGGACACTACTATTTTTCCTCTGAGTCCATGGGGGAATTGCTGGACGCTGTCCGTAGCACCATGGGAGTTGAAGAGGTGGAACCCCCTTGTTCAGTGCAGGACGCCATGTTCTGTAGCTTGAGGGCTAAGCGGTAATCGGGCTTCCCTGTCCATGAGGTCATCCGGGAACTCATCCTCCGGGAATGGGAGTTGCCAGAAAATAGGCTGATCACCCCTTCCGAGTTGAAACGGCGGTTTCCCTTGGAGGGTGCTGACTTTGTCGGGGATGTTCCGAAGGTGGACATCCAGGTAGCCAGGGTGGCGAAAAAGACCGCCTTACCATTTGAAGATTCCTCCCAGTTGAAGGACCCCCTCGATCGTAAGATGGAGAGTGTTCTCAAAAAATCCTGGGAGGCGGCCGCTATGTCTTTGAAGGTGAACATCTCATCGACATGTGTGGCCAGATCTCTCTTTAAGTGGATCTCCCAGCTGGAAGATCACATCCTGCAGGGTACTTCCAGGGAGGAGCTTTTGGATTCCGTTCCACTTCTAAGACGTGCGACAGGCTTCCTGGCTGATGCCTCGGCAGAGTCAGTCCGCATTGGCGCCAGGAGCGCAGTGTTGTCCAACACAGCTCGCAGAGCGGTGTGGCTTAAGATGTGGAATGGGGATGTCACGTCGAAACTTAAGCTGTGTGGCATCCCTTTTCAGGGGTCTTATGTCTTTGGTCCGGCACTGGATGACATCTTGGAAAAGGTGTCAGACCGAAAAAAGTGTCTCCCGGAACAGAAGCCCTTTCGGAAGCAGTCCTTTCGGGCCGAGCGTAGCCAGCCCTCCCAGTATAGGGGGAAGGGTAAGTCCGGTCGCTGGGCCTACCAGAAAGGTGACAAGAACCGTAATATCTTGCTCCCCCAGCACCGAAGTCAGGGGGCGGGGGGCCAGCCGGGCTCTAAGCAGTGACGCCGGGCCCATTGCGGGGCGGCTCTTGAGGTTTCTCCCTCAGTGGGAAGCAATCTCCTCATGCCCTTGGATCCTCTCGACCATTCGGGAGGGTCTACGATTGGAATTCGTAAGTCAGCCCCCTCCATGTCTGCGGATCACTCCCCTTCCTCTAGGGGACTCTCGTACACTGTTTTTGTCGGGTCTGCAAGACCTGTTAGGTTCCGGCGTAGTGTCTCCGGTCCCTCCGGGAGAAGTGGGTCAGGGGCACTACTCCAGGCTGTTTGTGGTACGAAAGCCCTCCGGGGCGCCCCGTATCATCTTCAGTCTGCAACTTCTCAATCGTCATGTTCTTTACAGGCGATTCAAGATGGAATCCGTCCGCTCGGCAATTCCCCTGATCGGTCAGGATTACATGATGGCCACCATCGACCTCCAGGACGCGTACTATCACGTCCCCATTCACCCGTCTCACAAACGCTTTTTGCGCTTCGCGATCTCCTGGGCAGGCGGGACGGTCCATTATCAATTCAATGTACTGCCGTTCGGGATCTCATCAGCCCCCAGGGTTTTCACCAAACTCATGGGGGAGGTGATGGCATTCATCCAGTCCCAGGGCTTATGCGTGGTTCCCTATCTAGACGACATGCTGGTTGTAGCGCCTTCGGCGGAGGTCCTGCGCTCCCAGGTCTCCAGGACTTTGGAGATTCTTCGGGGTCTAGGGTGGGTGCCGAATCTTCGGAAGTCGGAACTGGTTACGGCGACCCGCCGTCAATTTTTGGGGGTCTTGCTGGACTCCTCCGAACAGACCTCGTTCCTTCCTGTCGTACACCGGCTTCTGCTCCACGACAAACTGACCCGCTTCCGGGCTCGGGTGTGTCCCACCTTGCGGGAGGCGATGTCCCTGTTGGGGTCCATGACGGCCTGCATTCCATCAGTGGCTTGGGCTCAGGCTCATTCCCGTTTGCTTCAGGAACACATTCTGTGCTCCTGGGACAGGCACCAGGATTCCCTGAACACTCGGGTCCAGACCCCAGGGCGGGTGGTGGCCTCCCTTTCCTGGTGGATGAATCCCGGGAACCTCCAGACGGGGGTGGCCTGGCTGCAGGCTCCAGTGACCACCGTGACTACAGATGCCAGCGGATCCGGTTGGGGAGCAATGGTGGATCGTGTACCGTTCCAGGGGGTTTGGAGTCGCTCGATCAGTCGTCAATCGTCAAACTTCCGGGAACTTCTAGCGGTGGAGAAGACGCTTCATGCTGCAGTTCACGTCCTACGTGGGCATCACGTGAAGGTTCTGTCGGACAATGTGACTACGGTTGCCTTCTTGCGCCACCAAGGTGGTACTCGGGGCATCCACTTGCAGGTGCTCGCAAGACGAATATTTTCCTGGGCGGAACGCCATCTTCTCTCCTTGTCAGCCGTTCATCTGAGGGGAGCGGACAATGTACAGGCAGATTTCTTGAGCCGCACGGAGGTCCACCCTGGCGAATGGAGCCTCCATCCGGACGTGTTTCGCTCTCTCACGGACAGGTGGGGAGTCCCTTCAATCGACCTGTTTGCATCGGGAGCCAATGCCAAGGTGCCGACGTATTTTTCCCTGAGTCGGTCGGACCATCCTCTGGGGCTGGACGCCTTCGCCCATCGCTGGGACTTCCGGTTGGTGTATGCGTTTCCTCCGATCCCGCTGCTCCCCAAGACGTTGCAGAAGATTCGGGCGGAGGGGGTGACGGCTATCCTGGTGGCTCCCCTGTGGCCCAAAAGGGCATGGTACGGCGCTATCCACGACCTATGCCTGGAGGGTCCGATTCGGTTGCCCCACAACCTCGACCTGCTATCCCAGGGTCCTCTGTTTCACCCGGACCCGTAGTGGCTCAATCTGGCGGCCTGGCTGTTGAGGCCGAGATCCTGACGGCCAAGGGCCTCTCCCAAGTTGTAATCTGCACGCTTCAGCAGAGCAGGAAGCCCGTGACGAACGCCATTTACGGGAAGGTTTGGAAACGCTTTCTGTCCTGGTGTGCTCCTTCCATTCCGGATATCCATCATCCTAATGTGGCTCTCATTTTGGATTTTTTGCAGCGAGGCTTGGATTTGGGCCTTCAGCCGAGCACCCTTAAGGTCCAGGTTTCAGCTCTCGGTGCCGTGTTTGATCAGGATCTTGCTGGCCATCGATGGATCAAACGATTTTTTACCTCTGCTTGTAGACTGCGTCCCAGGCTTCGGCTTTCCGTCCCTACTTGGGATTTGAACATTGTTCTTCATGGGCTTTCTCGGGATCCCTTTGAGCCCTTGTCTGCTGCTTCCCTTCCATCTCTCTCTCACAAGACGGCGTTTTTGGTAGCCATTACTTCGGCCAGGCGAGTTGGGGAACTGCAGGCGCTCTCGATCCAGGCGCCATACCTCGTGGTTTCCGATGATCGCATTACGCTTCGGTTGGATCCGTCCTTCCTTCCTAAAGTTGTGTCGGATTTTCATCGGTCCCAGGAAGTGGTGCTTCCGTCCTTTTGTGATTCTCCTGCTAATGCAGCTGAGGCCGTGTTTCACACCTTGGATGTCCGTCGGTCCGTCCTCCACTATCTCCAAGTGACCGCTTCCTGGAGATTAGATCAGAACCTGTTTGTTCAGCATTTTGGGAAAAACAAAGGGAAGAAGGCTTCCAAGGCTACCATCGCTTCCTGGATCAAGAAGGCGATCTGTTCGACCTAAGTCGCTGAAGACCTTGCTCCTCCGGTGGGGTTGAAGGCTCATTCCACTCGGGCTGCTGCTACATCCTGGGCGGAGCGGGCTGGAGCTTCATCTGAGCAGATATGCAGAGCGGCTACGTGGTTGTCCCTCCACACCTTTTCTCGCCACTGTAGGTTAGATCTGTCCTCTAGTCGGGATCTGTCCTTTGGTAGGAAAGTCCTACAGGCAGTTGTCCCACCCTGAGGAGTATCGGTGGTATTCCTCCAATGCTGTCGTGGAAGGCGATGGGAGAAAACTGAATTAGTCCTTACCGGTAATTCCTTTTCTTGGAGCCTTCCACGACAGCATCAGTTCCCCCCCTTATTGTCGATTTTTGGATTCAGGTGTATCAGGTAATCCATGTCTTCAGGTGATCTTGGTAATACACTGGAGTACGGAGGAAGGGGAGGGGCTTTTAACCTCTCTGTGTTCCTGTCCCCCAATAGGGCGTGGACGACATCCTCCAATGCTGTCGTGGAAGGCTCCAAGAAAAGGAATTACCGGTAAGGACTAATTCAGTTATTGTGTGCCCTACTGCCCTATATACTGTGTTCCCCTTCCCACTATACTGTGTTCCCCCATACTGTGCCCTCCCCATACTTTGCGTGCCCACCACATGTACAGTGCGTGCCCTCCCCATATACTGTACCCCCCTATATTGTGTGCCCCATATACTGTGTGCCCCCTTCCCATACTGTGCCTCCCCATCTACTAATGCCCTCCCATATAATGTGCCACCCCATATACTGTGCCCCCTTGTTATACTGTGTGCCCCATACACTGTGCCCACCTACCCATACTGTGTGTGCACGCCCACTCCTTATACTGTGCTGCGTGGCTGTGTTGAGTGGCTGACTATATGTCTGTGTGGCTGAGGCTGCGTGGCTGGCTGTGTGTGGGAAGCTGTCTGTGTGGCTGACTGTGTGTGGCTGTCTGTGTGGCTGTGTCTGTATATGGCTGGGGCTGCATGGCTATGTGGCTGGCTGTGTATGTCTGACTGTGTATGTGTGTGGCTGGGGCTGTGTGTCTGTGGCTGGCTGTGTGTGGCTGGTGCCACGTGGCTGGCTGGGGTTGGCTGTGGCTGGAGCTGCATGACTGTGGATGGCTGTGTGTGTCTAGCTGTGTGTGGCTGATGTTGAATGGCTGTGTGGCTTGCTGTGTGTGGCTGTGACTGTGTGGCTGACTGTGTCCTGTGTGTGGCTGGAGCTGTTTGGCTGTGTGTGGCTGACTGTGTTTGGGTGTGACTGGGGCTGCTTGGCTGTGTGTGGCTGGTGCCACGTGGCTGGCTTGGGTTGGCTGTGGCTGGAGCTGCATGGCTGTGTGTGGCTGATGTTGCATGGCTGTGTGGCTGGCTGTGTGTGGCTGACTGTGTCTTTGTGTGGCTGGGGCTGCTTGGCTGTGTGTGGCTGACTGTATGGCTGTGTGTGTGTGTGGCTGGTTGGATGTGTGGCTAACTGTGGCTATGTGGCTGGCTGCACCTGTGTGTGGCTGTTTGTCTGTGGCTGGTGGCTGTCTATGTGGCTGTGTGTGGCTGTTTGTGTGTGGCTGTGTGACTGGCTGTGTGGCTGGCTGTGGCTGTGTATGTGTGTGGCTGTGTATGTGTTTGGCTGGCTGCATCTGTGTGTGGCTGTTTGTGTGTGGCTGGTGGCTGTCTATGTGGCTGTGTGTGGCTTTTTGTGTGTGGCTGTCTATGTGGCTGTGTGTGGCTGTTTGTGTGTGGCTGTCTGTGTGTGGCTGTCTGTGTGACTGGCTGTGGCTGTGTGTGTGTGGCTGTGTATGTGTTTGGCTGGCTGCATCTGTGTGTGCCTGGCTGGTGGCTGTCTATGTGGCTGGCTGTTTGTGTGTGGCTGTATGTGTGTCTGGCTGTGTCTGCATGTGGTTGTCTGTGTGGCTGGTGGCTGTCTATGTGGCTAGCTGTGTGCGGCTGCCTGGCTGTGGCTGGCTGTGTGTGTATGTGTGTGTGGCTGGCTTTGTTTGTGTGGCTGGCTTTGTGTGTGTGGCTGGCTGTGTCTGTGTGGCTGGATGGCTTTGGCTCTGTGTGTGGCTGGCTGTGGCTCTGTGTGTGGCTGGCTGTTTGAGTGTGGCTGGCTGTGTGTCTGTGTGTCTGACCACTTGGACCCCACAATCCTGAGAAACGGAGCTTTGAAGAGCACCATGTAAATGGAGCTGTGGTTGATTATTCCCTCTGCTGCACCATTCACATGTGTCTCTTCAAATAACGTCTTTAAGAAAGTGGCGAGGGCCACAACAGGGTAAAAGCAAAATTTACGTATTGGGGCTGATGGGTGTTATAGTAAATGGGCTGGTGGAGCTTGTTTTCCAGGGCTACTTCTTGGTACCAGTCCGGCCCTGGTGGTGGGAGGGAGGGGGGGGCCCAGGTCTAAATTTCACACCGGGGCCCACCAGACTCTAGTTACGCCACTGCTCAATAGCCTGGCCGGATGACTTTCTGGGAGGTCATGATGGCTGTGTTCCAGCTCTGTGGCCCTGGCTGTGCAGTAATGGGGCTTATTTACAAGGGTTTATGAGTCTTTTGTGATGCTACCAGTGGTATTCGACCAGGGATAGCCAACGCTGCTTGGATGAGCCCCAGGGGATGATATTGTGAAAGATGGGATGATAATGCTTCCCACAGGTGGAGCAGGGCCCTGGGATATAATGTGAGAGTCTTTGGTGATGATTGTAGTTGTAGTTGGGGTGCAGGAGAGCTTGAGCAATAACAGGAGGACATACAGGGTGCAGTTCTTTTACCGTTACTTGTAATTCAATAGTTCCAGTCCAGCAGGGGCACCATGTCTTTCAGGTCAGCAATCCGGACAACTCTCAGGCAACTCGGGTCCACTCCTCCGAGACACCTTTCTGTAAGCCTTTCCAGGTTGTCCTTCCTGCGCTATTGTTCTTGTCTCTCCTGTCTAGCGCCTTCATGCTACAGGGTCCCAAGCAGGTGGCATGCGGGCCCTGTCAAGTGATGGTCGACACGTCATCTGACCCTAGGTATAGCCACCGTTTTGCAGATTGTCCATGGTAGTTGGCTACTGTGCATACAGCTCAGCAGCCTCTGGTTTCCTGGCTTAACCTTGCAGTGTTGTTGCCAGATCAGGGCCGGTCCCCTCTTGCAACCAGTTCCTCCACCACGACTGGAAATCGGGGTGAATTCGGGGTACACACTGACCTGGGTTCAATGGGCGACCTACACACTGGTCCCCACTCCTCCCCAGCGCCAGAGTTCCCCTAGAACACCATCTTTCTTGGTCGTCTCCTCTGTCCAACTCTTCTGATTCACTGTCTGTCCTGAATTGACTAACTCTTTCTCTCTGCTTTTCTACTCTCTATTCCCACACCCTCTGCCTACCCCCTGCTCCTGCCAGCAGATGGGGTCCCTCTTATGAGGTCACTTCCACCCCCTGTATCTCCTAGACAGGAGTAAGGATGGGTGTTGGGTGCAGCTATGTGTGTCTCGGGTTTGTGTTTCCTTCCTACCTGGGAGTGAGATACCATAACTATGGATTAGGTGCAGTATCTCTGTGGCAACCAGACCACAGGGGGCCACATATGCACTTCACTTTATGTATTGAATTACTGAAATAAATTAACTTTTTGATGATATTCTAATTTACTGAGATGCACTTGTACACCTATTGATGTTTGGCAGATTATATGATATATAAAGATATATTTTACGGTGGTTCAGTATATGGGTTTGCATTTGAATTTTCTTCATTCTGCAAATTTTTCATCCAAAAAGGCGTTATTTGTCATCATTAATTCCATATATATATTTTGTCTGCTTTTGATATTTTTTCCAATAACTTACATTTTTTATCTTCTGTGATTACTTACTCATTTCTATTTAGGTTTTCTAGCTTTTATTGAGTAAAGCTATTTCTGTCTAGTTGCCACATGTAAGGTAATGATGGCTGCACAATACATGAGAAGCACTTTCTAGTAGGGATGAGAGAACTTTGAAGTTCAGAGTTTGTATCGAACACAGATTTTGAAAACATTTTTATTGTTCAGATTCGGAGTTCGTGTGCTTTACATACGCAAATCACTGTAGCAAGCATCGCTCTGCTCGGGTACACTCGGTGTTGGCTCAGCGCAAGTCGCTTGCAGCGTTTGAACACTTGGGGTAAAATCAGCATTGATAGTTTATACCAAAAAATGAAAATGACAAACCCTCCCTCTTCTGGAAGTGTTTTACTTATGGCTGGCTGTATGTGAGCAGAGAACAGAACTGCCCAATCATTGACTTCCAATGAAGTTTGGATCAAGTTTGGGTCCAGAAAAAAATGTAACCCCTTCCCGACCTTTGACATTGTACAACGTCATGAAAGTCTTTGCCTTCACAACCCATGACGTACAACGTCATGGTGGTTACCGCGGCACCATTGCAGTAACCGCCATCGGGCCCCGGTGGTCAGTGATCCTTATCACTGAACACTGGGACTTGAGGTCGGGGGTGAATTCCCCACATCGTCCCCAGGATCACGGTGATTGGCTGTTTGAACAGTCAATCACTGTGATCCTCTGCCACCTATGGAAGGGACTGTGGAGCAGGTCTGATGGGAGTGATCATCACATCAAATCGCTTCCATCAGAGTTGGAGGGGGGCATCACCCCCTCCAACTATAATGGAAGCGATCTGATGGGATGATCACTCCCATCAGAGTCGCTCCACAGCTGCCCGCCGCCGCCGGTAATTATCTCCCCCTGCTCCTGCTCCCTGCTCCTTCCTCCTCCCCCTTCCTTCTCCCATTCCTGATCTCTCCGCCCCATATCCCGTCCCGTTCCTCCTCCCACCCTGGATCAACCACCCCGTCCCCTTCCTCCTCCGCTCCGGTCCTGTCCCTCTTCCTCCTCCCCCACACACTCTGGTCCCTCCACCACCCTCCCCCCCGTGCTGCTCCCATACCTCCGTTCCCCGCCGGCCACACTCATCCACCGCCGGGCTCCTCCACTGTGCAGCTCCTCCTGTGTGCAGGCTGATCTGATACAGGAGGAGCTGCCAGACACCGGGCTGCTGCATCTGTCTGTGAGGTGAGTATGGATGGATGATGGATGGATGATGGATGGATGAATGGATGATGGATGATGGATGGATGGATGGATGATGTATGATTGATGGTTGATGGATGGATGGATAAATGTTGGATGGATGGATGATGGATGGGGTCAGACTCATGGTGCACGGTACGGCAGATCATTGCCATACAGTGCTCCATGACTCTGACCCCAGATACTACAACAAGGGATCAAGTGTCCACTTGTAGTGGGCTGTAGTGTACTAGTGCAATGGGCTTCACTGTATTTTTGGTTGCCAGCCAGGTACAAATTGGCAGTTGGGGGGCTGGAATCCTCAGCGTGGAGAGACCCAAACATTGTGGCTCCCCACGCTGCGAATTGTAACCCACAGGCACCCCAGAAAATAGCGCAATCATTAGAGGCGCCATTTTCTGGTGCTGTACCCCAACTCTTCCAGTTGCCCTTGTGCTGGTGGCAATGCTGGTGGCACACGGGTTCTCCATAGGCGACATGGTGTCCACTAACAATTTCAAAGGAAAATTAGCTCCAATTGTTAGTGGACACCATGTTGCGTATGGAGATCCCCTGTGTGCCTGAACATTGGAGCTCCCCCACAAGTGATCCCATTTTGGATACTAGACCCCCCAAGGAACTTATCTAGATGTATAGTGAGTACTTTGAACCCCCAGATGCTTCACAAATTAGTCCGTAAAAGTGAAAAAAGAAGATTTCTGTGAAAAAAAAAGTACTTTTTAATTATTACGGATCAACTTGTGAAGCGCCTGGGGGTTTAAGTGCTCACTATGCATCTAGATACGTTCCTTGGGGGGTCTAGTTTTCAAAATGTGGTCACTTGTGGGGGAGCTCCAATGTTTAGGCACACAGCAGCTCTCCATATGCGACATTGTGTCCGCTAACAATTGGAATGGAAAATTAGCTCAAATTGTTAGCGGACACCATGTCACCTTTGGAGAACCCCTGTGTACCTAAACATTGGAGCCCCCCCTACAACTGACCCCATTTTGGAAACTAGACCCCCCAAGGAACCTATGTAGATGCATAGTGAGTACTTTGAACCCCCAGGTGCTCCACAAATTGATCCGTAAAAATGAAAGAGTACTTTTTTTTCACAAAAAGTTTCTTTTAGCCTCAATTTTTTTCATTTTCACATGGGCAACAGGATAAAATGCATCCTAAAATTTGTTGGGCAATTTCTCCTGAGTACACTGATACCACATATGTGGTCATAAAACACTGTTTGGGTGCACAGTAGGGCTCGGAAGGGACTATGACTAAAATTATAATTTATTATAGTCTGGTCAGCACATCATTTGAAGTGCATCATTTAAAATGTGCTATAAGGAATTAGGCGAGAATTAATTTGATGCACCTGACCATTTATCATCTACCATCATCACACTCTGATCATCATCTAATCATCAGCTTTACTTTCCTGCAGGTATGACTTCAATCAGACCTAGCTTACTTTGAATTGAATCATTCCTGTGTACAGGGCCGGCGTCAGCACCCGGCGCACCTGGGCAAGTGCCGGGGCCTTTACCTGTCTGGGGGCCCACGCTGTCTGGAGCAGGACAGTGTCTCCTACCCTCACTTAGACTAGCGTCACATTTGCATTATAAATACAAAGCTTAGACATGTCTGCCTCAGCGCACAGCGTTAGCAGCAAGTAACGCTGTGCGCTGCGATGCTATTGCTCCCTTGACAGTACTTTAGGACAGTGCACAGGAAACGTACATCCGGGAGCATTGAATGGAGCCGGTTGGCAAGGTAAACATCGGATTGTCATGGGAGCAATAGCATCGCAGCGCACAGCGTTACCTGCTGCTAACATTGTGCGCTGAGGCAGACATGTCTAAGCTTTTAGCCTTACATTGCCTCTCCCCCCTGATGACTGGGGGCCTCTGGGCGCTGGGTATTTCCCCTGTCAGAGGCCCCCTGCTGCCCTGTGTGTAGCCTCCCCCCCATTCTCCCTCCTAACCTGATGTGATCGCAGTGACTGTCTGTACTGAGACTGTTACTGATCTCTATCTCCTTCACTTCCTACTCTTCCTGCAGATCATAGAGATCAGCCGCTCGCTCAGTGCAGGCTCAGTACAGTCGGCCACAGCATCAGGTTAGGAGGGAGAAGGGGGGGGGAGGCTGCACATAGGGCAGGGGGCCTCTGTCAGGGGAAAATTCAAAGGGTCTAGCCCAGGAGCCCCCAACCATCATACAGCGCGTCAGCACATCACCCGACATGCAGGGGAGGGGGCACCAATGCTCTGCAAATCACATGTGCACGGTGCTCTGCAGACTGCAGATCATGTGTGCACAGTGCTCTGCAGATCACATGTGCACAGTGCTCTGCAGACTGCAGATCATGTGTGTACAGTGTTCTGCAGATCACATGTGCACAGTGCTCTGCAGACTGCAGATCATGTGTGCACAGTGCTCTGAAGTTCACATGTGCACAGTGCTCTGCAGACTGCAGATCATGTGTGTACAGTGCTCTGCAGATCACATGTGCACAGTGCTCTGCAGACTGCAGATCATGTGTGCACAGTGCTCTGAAGTTCACATGTGCACAGTGCTCTGCAGACTGCAGATCATGTGTGCACAGTGCTCTGCAGATCACATGTGAACAGTGCTCTGCAGACTGCAGATCACGTGTATACAGTGCTCTGCAGATCACATGTGCACAGTGCTCTGCAGACTGCAGATCATGTGTGCACATGCTCGGCAGACTGCAGATCACGAATGTACAGTGCTCTGCAGATCACGTGTGCACAGTGCTCGGCAGATCACGTGTGCACAGTGCTCGGCAGATCACGTGTGCACAGTGCTCGGCAGATCACGTGTACACAGTGCTCTGCATACATACAGGGGAGAGATAGACGCAGGGGAGAGACAGCGCACAGAAGGAGACGGCAGCAGAGGGGAGACACAGCACACAGGTTGACACAGTGCACAGGGGGGAGACAGGCAGAGAGGGGACAGCGCACACAAGGGGGAGACAGCACACGGGGGGAGACACCGCACACTGGGGAGTCGCAGCACAAGAGGGATTATATTTGTGGGGAATATATATATGTTATGGCTTGCAGCCTTTATATTATATATATAATACAGCCTATATGTTTAAAGGGGCGACACTGAGACTCTTTCGCCCAGGGCCCACAAAAACCTGGAGCCGGCCCTGCCTGTGTATCCTGCATTTCCCATATTAGTATGAATCCATTTCTCACTCAACCTCCTCCTCACTTTGTTTTTATGACTTTTTGTTTACTCTGGTTCTGGTATTCCACATCTGGTCCCTCTGATTATGTGGTCAAGAGGAGTTCAGGCCTCCTCTTCTTCATTTTTACACCTGATTGCATATGTATCTGTATACAGTGTGAGGGGTAAGTCTGGTCATGACTTAGTCTGGTCAGCACATCATTTAAAGTGTATTACTTATAGTAAGCTATAATGAATCAGACGAGAATTGGACCAGAGGGGACCTGAAGGTAACTGGATACATAGTCACTATAAACAATGTTTGTTTCTTTTCACTTTTACCCCTGTAATACTTTACTGGTTACTAACGCTCCCCCCTCCCCCCCAAAATCCTTTCATCTGGTAAGGAACTGGTCATCTCTCCCTCCATCCTCCCCACCAGTCTCTCCTCCTCCTCTGAACTGTTCCTCCACATAAAATAGTTGGTCTCCAGTCATACATATCCACCTCCTACCCTCTTCTTGCTCCCATCTTTAAACACTCACTCTGCTTCTCCTCATTGCTGGTGCTATCTCTCCAAATCCTGGCCCACCTCACCATATCCCCACAATCATTACTAACCATCATCCATGATCCATCACAAATTTTTGAACACCTGCTAACCTTTTACACATTCAATCAGCCCACACTTCTCCAGTCCTTATAACAGGAGCCCTATGGAACACTTGCTGTGCCTGCAACAAACTTTTATACATCCATGAAATTTTCTTCACCGAAAAAACTTTCCTTTCTTGGCTTCACTGAAACCTGGCTTACCCCCTCTAACACAGACTCTCCAGCTGTAGTTTGTTATGATGGATTTCATCTTTCTCACACCCCCTGCCCCAGCAACAAGCATGGTGGGGGGTTGGTATTCTCTTATCGGATAACTGCTTCTTCAGATTAATTCCACTTCCACCCTCTGACACTCTCCCCATCTACAAGCTTCAACTGGCTGTTATTTACTGCCCCCCAGGACCAACCATCACCTTTCTTGACAACTTCACCACCGGCTACTTCATTTACTTTCCGCTGACATCCCCACCATCATAGGTGACTTCAATATCTCCATTGACACATCCCACTCAGCTGTCTCTAAGCTCCTAACACTAACTTCATTCTTTAGTCTCACACAATAGTCTGCAGCTACTCACAAAGATGGACAAATGCTGGACCTCATCTTCACCTGTCTCTGTTCCCTATCTAACCTCTCTAACTCAACTCTCCTCGTGTCTGACCACAACCAACTCACATTCACTTCCCTCCCCTTTCCCAGTGCATAAGCTTACACACCCTCACAGAAATCTCAAACACCTTGATTTACACTCATTCTCTGAGTCCCTTCTTCCTCTTAAAGGCAATGGTTCCTTACACCTTGCAGATGCTAATGCCAGTTTATATAATAGCAACATAACTGCAACCCTTCATTTCGGCCTCTTCCTCACGTATACCAAAACCTGCACAATCAACAGGCATCCGTGGCACACCACCCTAACAAAAGAACTGAGGTGGGTTTCCAGGGTTGCTGAGTGGACATTGAAGAAATCTTGCTCCAACAAGCATTTCATCACATACAAAAAGTCTCTCACCAACTTCAAGTCCACATTGACTGCTCCAGAAAATACCTACTTCTTATCTCTCATATCCGTCCTGTCTCACAACCCTAAACAGCTATTAAACACTTTCAACTCTCTCCTCAATTCCCAGCACCCCTCCTTTTCCTCTCATTTCACCTAGAGACTTTCCCTCATTCTTCAAGCAGAGAATTGACCACATCAGAGAAAGCTTTGGCCCACATTCCCTTCTCACAACTACTCAGCCCTCTTTCTTCATACCCAGATTTTCTGCCATGACAGAAGATCAGATTTCCTCTCTACTCTCCAGATCACATCTCACCACCAGTGCCCTTGACCCACTCCCATCATACCTTATCCCAAACCTTACCACATTCTTCATCCCAACACTAATCCATCTCTTCAACCTTTCACTAATAGTGATGAGCGAGTGTAATCTTTACTATTTGCTACTCACACGGATAGTACACTATTCATGATTTTCGTCACTTGGCAAGTATTGCAGGTGCTCGTGAGTGATGTGTCAATCATTATCGATCTGACACAAATTGACAGCTCTCTTCAGTAAACAATGGAAGCTGGCACCTCAGTGAGAGCCTCTTTAATGTTAGGGTTTCTCTGCAGGACACAGAAAGGTGTTTTATGCAGTAGAAATGAAAAAATGCCCACCTTCCGCCCTGTCCCGGAAATGCTTGTTTTATGGGCAGATGTGTGTGGACAGAGCCTACCACTAATTGACTAATATTAGACTCATCATTTAGATGAATATGTGAGTATTAAAAATTACTCTTTCCGAGTATAGCGAGTGCAAATATTTTGTCACTAATCACTAACAACTGGCATCTTCCCTTCATGCTTTAAACATGCCTCAATCACACCCATCTTCAACCAACCCCTCATGATCCAATCTCTTGATCTAGCCATCGCCCAATATCATTTCTTGCATGTTCCTCAAAACTACTGAAACAATGTGTCTATCTTGAACTTTCCTCCCACCTCTCCTCCTGCTCCCTATTTGACCAGTTACAATGTGGCTTCTGATAGCATCATTCAACTGATACTGCTCTAAATAAAGTAACAAATAACCTACTAACTGCCAAAACCAAATGACACTAATCTGTCCTCCTCCTGGACCTGTCTTCAGAATTTGATGCTGTTAACCATTCCCTCCTGCTACAGATTCTCTCATCTCTTGGTGTCACTGACAGGTTTCTATCGTGGATCTCTTCATACTTAACAGACCAAACTTTCAGTGTCTCCCTCTCTTACACTACCTCCTCCTATCACCCTCTATCTGTCGGTGTCACAAGGGTTCAATTCTTGGACCCTGCTCTTCTCTATCCACACTTTTGACCTGGGCCAGCTCAAAGAGTCCCACAGTTTTCAGTATCATCTCTACACTGATGACACACAGATCTACCTCTCTTAACCTAATATCATCTCCTTACTAATCAAAATCATACACAGCCTGCCTCTTAATACATCTTTTTTCTCTGCTCGTTTTTTAAAACTGAACATGGACAAAACAAAATTAATCATCTTTCCCCTATGTTACTTCACCCCTCCACCAGACCTTACCATCAAAGTCAATGGCTGCTCACTCCCCCTAGTCCCGCATGCTCACTGCCTCAGGGTATCCCTCGCCTCTGCCCTATCCTTGAAGCCACATACCCAAACCTTTACCATCTCCTGCTGACTCAAACTCAAAAATATTTCCAAGTATTAACCAAGAATCTGCAAAAACACTATGCACTAAAGCACTGCATGCTCTCATCATCTCCAATTTTACAATCTATCCTAACCTCTGCTGCCTGACTAATGCACATGTCCCCCTACTACTCCCCAGCCTCTCCTCTTTGCCAATCCCTTCACTGGCTTCCCATTTTTCCAAAAACTACTGTTCAAAACCCTAACCATGACTTAAAAAGCCATCCGCAGTCTTCTTCATATACCTGTGACCTAGTCTCCTGATACTTACCTGTATGTAGCCTCCGATCCTCACAAGACCATTTTCTCTCCTCCCCTTCCACAATTGCATACAAGATTTCTCCAGTGTATCCTCCATGCTCAGGAACTCTCTGCCCCAATACATCAGACTCTCGCCTATCATGGAAACCTTCAAAAGGAACCTTAAAACCCATCTCTTCTGACAAGCCTACAACCTACAGTAACTCTCAGCTCATTATACCACCACATGACCAGCTCTACCCTCTTCCTAGTGTATCCTCACCCTTCTCTTGTAGACTGTGAGCCCTCATGGGCAGGGTCTTCACTCCTCATGTACCTGTTTGTGCCTTGTATTGTTCATTACTTTACCTGTCTTTGTATGCCCCTGATTCACATGTAAAGCCCCATGGAATAAATGGCACTATAATAAATAATAATAATTGATTACATTTGTTTACCTGAGAATCCATCCTTACAAGCACAGGTGTAATTTCCTATTGTGTTACTGCAGGTGGCATTAGGTGAGCAGATATTATTGGTCTCACATTCATCAATATCAGCACAGTGGATTCCATTTCCTAATAAATATAAAATGTTTTACAGTAGACAGAATATATAAGATTGGAGGTAGATAGATATGAAAGAAAATACTACTGAAATATAAAAATTATCTACCAAGTCAGAACAAAATATACCACTATTATTGGGCATAACTTAGTGGTCATTTTGTGTATGAAGTGTCAATTAGACTGTACTATAATTTATTTTGCCAGCATTTGATGTGGCATGTTAGTGCATTATTTTTGAAGAAATTAGAGTAAAGAGGTTTTCCACTACCTATTTCACCCCCTTTCATTTGTCCTAAATAGAACTCACCTGTGAATCCATCATTACAAGCACAGATGAAACTTCCTATTGTGTTACTGCAGGTGGCATTAGGTGAGCAGATATTATTGGGCTCACATTCATCAATGTCATCACAGTGGGTCCCATTACCTGATCAATATAAAATTAATCACAGACTGATTAATAACTGATTAATAACTGGAGATATACAGATGTAGCATTTCCTAACATGATGCACATACCATGATGGAAGAAAATACCTTGATTTAAAAACTGTAACTAAGGCCCCTTTCACATCAGCAGTTTTCGCCGATCGCGGCAGTTGCCGTGAAAAACCCGCAACTGTCGCGATTATCGCATAACCGCTGCACTTGCGGCACAGTTGCGGCAAGCCCCATGCAATGTCTATGGGGCTTGCGGTAAGTGTGCGGCAGGTGCGGCAAGTGCGGTTTCGGCACTTACGGCAGGTGCGGCCGCGAAAAATAAACGCGGTCAGCCGCGTTTTTTTCGTGGCCACATCTGTTGCAAGTGCTGATACAGCACTTGCCGCACCTGCCGCAAGTCCGCATAGACATTGTATGGGGCTTGCCGCAACTGTGCCGCAAGTGCAGCGATTATGCGATAATCGCGGCAGTTGCGTTTTTTTCACGGCAAATGCCGCGATCGGCGAAAACCGCTGATGTGAAAGCACCCTAACTGTAACTGTAACTGACACCTAACTTAACATGTTCATTGGCCGTTGCTTTCAGTGTCTTTTTCTACATCATGATATATTTAGTGCATTGTGTGTTAGGGTAAAGAATTCTACATCTGTAACATTAGACATCAATGTGAAAGTGAAAAATTCTATGAAACAAGTTATTATCACACAAGTAAGGAATAACATGTCCACCATCACTGGGCACAAATTAGAGGTCATGTAAGAAGTATCCAGAAGACTCAACTACAGTTTGTTCCAAAAGAATTTGAAGTTATTGGTCATTTTTAATTTACCAAAACCAGATTAATTTTCTTAACAGGAAGTGTAAATAGTTTTTTTTAGTTTAACCTTTATCCTTACTAGTGATAAGTGAATATTGAAATATTCAGATTTGGATTATCAATGCCAAAATTTTTTAATAATCATTTATTGATACCGAATAATTCAATGCAAGTCAATGGAAATCCAAATATTTTTCATCTGAATACAACAAAAAGGTCTGGGAGGCTGACAATAAGGCTGAAGTGGATGGGAAAATGTTTAAACTGAATGCAAACAAAAATGAGAATTTGCCTGCATGCATTCCTGACTCACATATGGTTTCTGGGAATAATGTCAGAGTATTAAGCAAATTTATGGACAAGTACGCTGACAGCACACGGGGTGAACCTGGTGGAGGCTGTGACAGAGTCAGAGCCTGGGACATCACACATCTTAACCTTGCTAAGGCCCCTTTCACATCAGCGTTTTTATCTGATTGCAGCAGATCGGGCAGATTTACCTCATCTGCTGCCTAATGGCCGCACTTGCGGCACACTTGCGGCAAGGCCCATGCATTGTCTATGGGGTTTGTGGCAGGTGCGATCCAGCACTTGCAGCAGTTGCGGCCATGAAAAAAACGTAGCTGACCGCGTTTTTTTTCGCAGCCGCGAGTGCCAGATCACGGCAATATCGCACTTGCCGCACCTGCCGCAAATCCCATAGACAATGCATGGGGCTTGCCGCAAGTGTGCCGCTAGTGCGGCCATTAGGCAGCAGATGCAGTAAATCTGCCAGATCTGCCACAATCAGTGAAAAACGGTGATGTGAAAGGGGCCTTAGAATAGCGGGACAAAGGTCCATCAGGGTTTCTGCATACTCACATGCCACTTCCTGTCTCCCTGCCCCCTCCTCCTCCTCCTCTGGTAAATTACTCTCCTCATCACTCCTAAAATGGGAGCTCTGCAGCACTGCCTCAGTGAAGCAGCAACACGCTTTGCTGAAACTCATATGTTTAGGTGATGAACCACACACTACAGCAGAGCTGTTGAAAGGGTTAAAAAAAAATAGACCAATCAGTGGCTCTCACCACTGAACCTCCAACCAGGTCTGGTCATGTACGAAAATGGGCCTAACCTCATGGCGGCTTTGAGTCTCGGCAAGCTTGTACACATTGCATGCACGGCCCACGTGCTCAACTAAGTTGTAGAGTGGTTTCTGAAAACATACATTGACTTGCCGGACCTACTTGTCAAGATACGCCACATTTGTGCCCATTTCAGAAAGCCACCTCCTGCTTCCGCCGGTCTGGTAGTTCTGCAGCAGTACTTTTAAGCTGAGGTATTACTTACAAGTAGTCCTATACAAATCAGTACTTTTAAACTGAGGTATTACTTCTAAAATATAACTTTTATTGATTAGTTTAAAACAAAGGAACGATATGTCCGGTCCCAACCTATACAGTCGAACAATTGACACATAAGAAGGGGGAAAGAGGTAAAAAGACAGGTGCTGGTAGTGGGGGACTCAATTATTAGGGGAATAGATAGGGCAATCTGTCACAAAGACAGGGATCGTCGAACAGTGTGCTGCCTACCTGGCGCTCGAGTCCGGCACATCGCTGACCGGGTTGACAGATTATTGGGAGGGGCTGGTGAGGACCCAGCGGTCATGGTGCACATTGGCACAAATGACATAGAGGTAGGTGGAAGGTCCTTAAAGATGATTTCAGGGAATTAGGCTGCAAGCTTAAGGCAAGGACCTCCAAGGTAGTATTCTCTGAAATACTGCCTGTACCACGTGCCACACCAGAGAGGCAAAGGGAAATTAGGGAGATAAATAAGAGGCTCAGGAATTGGTGTAGGAAGGAGGGGTTTGGGTTCTTGGAGAACTGGGCCGACTTCTCTGTTGGCTACAGGTTCTATGCTAGGGACGGGCTGCACCTCAATGGGGAGGGTGCAGCTGTGCTGGGGGAGAAAATGGCTAGAAGGTTGGAGGAGTGTTTAAACTAGGGATTGGGGGGAAGGGTATTCATTGTATAGGAGGGGAAGATAGTGTAAATAGTAACCTGGGCACAAGTAATAAAATTGGGGGTGGCATGGGGGGTGGGGTTAGAACAGTCAATCTAGTAGGAAGGAATAGAGGTATAGAGAGATGCATAAAGTGCATGTACACTAATGCCAGAAGCCTCACCAACAAAATGGAGGAATTAGAATTGATTTTGCTGGAAAATAATTATGACATGGTGGGGATTTCGGAGACTTGGCTGGACGAGAGCCATGACTGGGCTGTTAATTTACAGGGCTATTGTCTGTTCAGAAATGACCGTACAAATAGGCGAGGAGGAGGTGTATGTTTATACGTAAAATCATCCTTAAAACCCATCCTGCGTGATAATATAGGTGAATCTAATGGAAATGTAGAGTCCCTGTGGGTGGAGATAAGGGGAGGGGAAAAAATAATAAATTACTGATAGGGGTTTGTTATAAGTGCCCAACAATAATGGAAGTGGAGGAGAATATCCTCATAAAGCAAATAGATGAAGCAGCGACTCAGGGAGAAGTTATTATTGTGGGGGACTTCAACTACCCTGAAATACATTGGGGATCAGAAACCTGCAGTTCCAGCAAGGGTAATAAGTTTTTGAAAACTATAAGAGACAATTACCTTTCATAACTGGCTCAGGACCCAACAAGAAGGGGGGCACTGCTGGACCTAATATTAACCAACAGGCCGGACCGCATATCAGATATACGGGTTGGAGGTCACTTGGGTAATAGTGATCATAACTTAATAAGCTTTCAAGTATCCTTTACTAAGACGTGTAGTAGAGGGGCTACAAGGACACTAAACTTCAGGAAGGCAAATTTCCAACGGTTGAGAGATGATCTTAGTGCAATAAACTGGGACGATGTCCTGAGACATAAAAGTACACAACACAAATGGGAAATGTTTATTAGCATCCTGAATAGGACCTGTGCACAATATATACCCTATGGGAATAAGCATGCTAGAAATAGGAGGAAACCACTATGGCTAAATAAAGCGGTAAGAGGTGCAATATGTGACAAAAAGAAAGCATTTAGGGAATTAAAGCAAGTAGGTAGTGATGAGGCATTAAATAAATACAGAAAATTAAATAACATTTGTAAAAAGCAAATCAAGGCAGCAAAGATTGAGACAGAGAGACTCATTGCCAGAGAAAGTAAAAAGAATCCCAAAATATTTTTTAACTACATAAATAGTAAGAAACTAAAAAATTGATGGTGTTGGCCCCTTTAAACATAGTCTGGGTGAAATGGTGGATGAGGATGAGGAAAAAGCCAATATGCTAAATGACTTTTTTTCAACAGTATTTACACAAGAAAATCCCATGACAGACAATATGATAAGTGATAACAAAAATTCTCAATTAAATGTCACCTGCTTAATCCAAGAAGAAGTACGGCATCGTCTAAAAATCACTAAAATTGAGAAATCCCCGGGCCCAGATGGGATACACCCCTGAGTGCTGCAGGAATTAAGTACTGTCATAGATAGACCATTATTTTTAATATTTAAAGATTCCATAATAACAGGGTCTGTACCACAAGACTGGCGTATAGCAAATGTGGTGCCAATATTCAAAAAGGGGACAAAAACTGAACTTGGAAATTATAGGCCAGTAAGCTTAACCTCTACTGTGGGTAAAATCCTAGAGGGTTTCCTAAGAGATGCTATACTGGAGTATCTGAAGAAAAATAACCTCATGACCCATTATCAACATGGTTTTACGAGGGACCGTTCCTGTCAAACTAATCTAATAAGCTTCTATGAAGAAGTAAGTTCTGGACTGGACCAAGGAAATGCAGTGGATGTGGTGTATATGGACTTTTCAAAAGCTTTTGATACGGTGCCACACAAAAGGTTGATACATAAAATGAGGGCAATGGGAATAGGGGAAAATATGTGTAAGTGGGTTAAGAACTGGCTTAGTGATAGGAAACAAAGGGTGGTTATTAATGGAACACACTCAGAATGGGTCACAGTTAACAGTGGGGTACCACAGGGGTCAGTGTTGGGCCCGCTTCTATTTAATATATTTATTAATGACCTTGTAGGGGGCATACAGAGTAGAATCTCAATATTTGCAGATGACACTAAACTCTGCAGGGTAATCAATACAGAGGAGGACAATTTTATATTACAGGAGGATTTATGTAAACTAGAAGCTTGGGCTGCTAAATGGCAAATGAGCTTTAATGGGGATAAATGTAAAGTCATGCACTTGGGCAGAGGAAACAAAAGGTATAATTATGTGCTTAATTGTAAAACACTGGGCAAAACTGTCACTGAAAAAGACCTGGGTGTATGGGTAGATGACAAACTCACATTTAGTGGCCAGTGTCAGGCAGCTGCTGCAAAGGCCAATAAAATATTGGGATGCATTAAAAGAGGCATAGATGCTCATGAGGAGAACATAATTTTACCTCTATACAAGTCACTAGTGCAACCACACTTAGAATACTGTGTACAATTCTGGTGTCCGGTGTATAAGAAAGACATAGCTGAACTAGAGCGGGTCCAGAGAAGAGCGACAAAAGTCATTAGAGGACTAAGGGGTCTGCAATACCAAGACAGGTTATTAAACTTTGGGTTATTTAGCTTGGAAAAACGAAGGCTTAGGGGTGATCTTATAATAATGTATAAATATATGAGGGGACAGTACAGAGACCTTTCTAATGATCTCTTTACTCTTAGGCCTGAGACTGGGACAAGGGGGCATCCTCTACGTCTGGAAGAAAGAAGGTTTAATCATAATCACAGACGCGAATTCTTTACTGTAAGAGCAGTGAGACTATGGAACTCTCTGCCACATGATGTTGTAATGAGTGAGTCACTACTAACATTTAAGAAGGGCCTGGATGCCTTTCTTGAAAACTATAATATTACCAGTTATACATACTAGATTCTTTGATAGGGCGTTGATCCAGGGAACTAGTCTGATTGCCGTACCTGGAGTCAGGAAGGAATTTTTTCCCCCAATGTGGAGCTTAGTGTTGCCACATGGGTTTTTTTTGCCTTCCTCTGGATCAACATGTTAGGGTATGGGTTGAACTAGATGGACTTAAAGTCTTCCTTCAACCTTAAAAACTATGTTACTATGTTACTATGTAAAGATGACCCTGTTCTTTCCCTAGCTCGCCCTACCTGGCAACAGAGTTTTATACACGTAAAAAAAAACTGGTGTCCCCGTACATCGGCGGCTAACCCTACTGACCTTACTTTATGTCTAAAAGGGGCCAACCATACAACATTCACCCAATTCCCCCTATATAGAAAAATCACTGAGGGATCATTAAATAATGAGGTTGTTCCTTGGAATTCGGGTCTATCCCTGGAACTCGGTGGTGAAAGAAAAAAACACCACCCAAGACATGTCTGCCTTATATATAGAGGGATTTAACTCTAACAGTGTGGAGTCTTATGGGAGTAAGTGTGGATAACTCAAAGTATTATCTAGTCACATTCCAACAATGATGCTCTTGGTGCTGTTGGTGCATGAATACCTAACCAATGTTAGCAATTCATCTATCAAAAGAGCATATCCAGACTTCACAAAATGAAGGCTTCCTACCATACAATGAAACCGAGTTCCAGGGATAGACTCGAACTCCAAGGATCAACCCAATTATTTCCTGATCTCTCAGTGATTTTTCTATACAGAGGGAATTGGGTGAATGTTGTATGGTTTGCCCCTTTCAGACATAAAGTAAGGTCAATAGGCTTAGCCGCCTATGTACGGGGACGCTAGGGTTTTTTACACGTTGCCAGGCAGGGCGAGCTAGTGAAAGAACAGGGTCATCTTTATACTTCTTTCCCCCTTCTTGTGTGTCAATTGTTCAACTGTATAGGTTGGAACATATCTTTCCTTTGTTTTAAACTAATCAATAAAAGTTATATTTTAGAAGTAATACCTCAGCTTAAAAGTACTGATTTGTATAGGATTACTTGTATCTATTTTTTCGATGAGCAAATAGTCCTGCGGCAGTACATTAATTTGTCATGTCACCGACTGATTTGCAACCTGCCAATAGGAACTCAACACTACATATGTTGGCAAGGCATAGTGAGCAGCAGAGGGCAGTAGCTGAATACTAGCATCAACATGCCTGTCTGGCGGACACTCGGCCACCACACATAACTGCCAAGTGTGTGTGGATCGCTGACTTTTGTGAGGTTCTTCAAAACTTTGGGTACTGCACCAAATTGTAATTATACTATTATCAGCATAACCATCCTACTACTCTATGAAACATTTACTGCGCAATCTGAAAGAGGAACCTTTGAATGCAGAGCAGGTGACTATGGAGCAAGATTTCACTATGGGTGATACTACCCAGTAATGCCTCAGCCAATTTTCTCAGCCCATGTTTGGTGATGATAATGAGAAAGAGGAGTAAGCAACTGAGGAGGAAAAAAAGTTATTCATCTGGGCTACAGAGGGGAATACCAATCCCAGCTTCTTATCTGTCCAGCATGGATGGCCTGAGGAGGAGGAGAAGGAAAGGAAGGGACGGGAGGAGTGGATGGCTAGTGTTCGTCCTGGTGGGAAGACTGAGCGTTTGCATCTTTGTATACTGTAACACATAGCACATTTCATGTCCAAATGACGTTCTCAAGACCCTCGTGTGATACACAGTTTGGTGACTAACAAATACTGGTTGTGCACCTTTCTCATCCCCTGGTACAAAGAGAAATTTCTTTCTCTCATTTTGGAGTCAGAAAAGGGGTTGTACAATGGAAGAATTTAAGAGGGCCATGGTTGAGCAGTCGCTCCTAAGATTACCTTCATAAAACGCTGACTGCAGAGGAACAGCCTCTGTTCACCCACTAGGATTACAGAGAAGGGATACGCACACCAGGTGCTACACAGGTGGGATAAAATGTTAAAAATCAGAGTCACTTTCATTAAAGTATTACAGCACCATGGACTATCTATGATGAGGGATCTGTCAAAGAGGGATATGTTGACCAAGATGGTGATGGAGTACTATTGGGTGTCCAAGATGCACACTTGGCCTGACATTTCCTTGTATGCCTTGGAGGTGCTGGTCTACCCTAACTCTAGTGTGTTGTCTGTGCGGGTTTTTTTAGTTTTCGGCAATCATAACAGATAGGCACACAAGTTTGAAATGCAGACAGGCTGACTGATAGAATTGAAAAGGATTGTTCATCACACGACTTTGCAAGCACACTGGATGACAGCCAGACAACCTAAAGAGACCCAAAATGTTGAGTTTTGAAACTTAGCTTAACGTGCATCCCTTACCATGCAAACCCATTTTGATCTTAAAATCACATCCTACACCTCCTGCTTCTGTAACATGTACTTCATGGTGATATTGGTATCCTTTAAGGTACCGTCACATGCGGCAATTTTGCAAGCAATTTCACTGGCAATTTGCTGGTTGCAGTGAAATCATGGATACATGGTTCTGTTTTGTTGCCGTGTAGAAATGGAACCATGTATTTACAGAGCTAATATATGGTCTATATACAGAAAATATAAATATTTGATTTACACCGGAGCAAGCGTCTTTCATAAATTAAATTAAACCAGAGTTGCAGCTGTTAACCAATTGGTGTCACCGCAGTAATTACACCTATGTATTTGGATACTTTTTATAAATATGGTTATGGTCACGTGCTAACTCAATTAATCTATGGCTCCCAGTCTCGTAATAAATGAAAACCAACAACATAATCCTAATTTATGCTAACCTTTGATCAATAGAAGAAGAATTAACAAAGAATAAAGGAATCCTATGGTTCTGTTACCATTTTATCATTACCTCATTTACCGTAATTTTAATTTTACATTTTAATAAAATACAAATTGTTATGGTGTAATATTATATAGAGTAACATGTTTAGTGCAATATCCTATTACATAAACACACAATTTGAAGTAGACTATAGTGTAAGAAATATATTTATGTACTAATATTGTGATTCAGGAAATATATTAAATTAAAATAAACCAAAGAAAAAGGTTAACAAAGTAGTAATATATCGTTTGTGTAGTTCATCGTTTTTGTAGTTCATTATTAGATTGGGAGCCATAGAACAAGTTAGTTAGCGCATGACCATATCTATAAAGAATTACCTGGGGATCGGTCAGTGAGCTCAGCCTGAAGAGTCACCTGAAGATCTATCAGTGAACCCAACCTAAGCAGTCACTTGAGGATCGGACAGGGAGCTCAATCTAAGGAGTTACCTGAGAATCTGTCAGTGAGCTAGATCCGGAATCACCTGGTGATCTGTCAGTGAGCTCAATCTGAGGAGTCACTTAAAGATCTGTCAGTGAGCTCAGCCAGAATAGTACCTGAGGATCTGTCAGTGAACTGATACGGAAGTCATCTGAGGAATGTCAAGGAGCTCAGAAGGAGGAGACATCAGAGAATTGTCAGTGAACTCAGGTATTGATCAAAAGTTAGCATAAATTAGGATTATATTGTTGATTTTCATTTATTACGAGACTGGGAGCCATAGATTAATTGAGTTAGCGCGTGACGATAACCATATTTATAAAAAGTATCCTAATAAATGGTCTGTCTCTGCCCTTTCTGGATTGGCATGACTAATCTAGGTGTCCCAATCCTTACCAATGTTTTATTATAAGTCTCTTTATGAGTGTTTCACACAGCGCCCGGGGGTAATGTTTAGTACAGGCCCTTACTTGCCTTAACTGTATTCTCAATTTATTTCAAGGCTTTTGGTTGTCTGGTAGTATCCATTTTCAGCATACAGGGGTTTCAGGTCTAATGGTACCGTCACACGCCACAATCTCGCCTGGCAATTTGAAAGGCGATATGTCACTCCTGCGAAATTGCCCTGAAATTGCCTCATGGTGGCGGCGTGGGATTTGGCGATTTTGCGGCGATAAATCGCCCTTTTGGCCGTCGCCTGCTTGCTGAACAGTGCTCAGTAATCAGGCGATGACACCAAGGTGATTTTTATGGGTTGTGGCGTGTGACAGGGCGATAGTGGTGGAAAGAGCGTTGTCTGTGATTTCCCGTAGGCGTGCCTCAGCATGCTGTATTCCACACCCCATCTGAGATTATTGGTATTAGATACTCTGCTCCCATTGGCTGTCAGTTGTCAAACTTCAAGACACAATTGGGTCATGTATTAGCCAGCCTTCCAAAGCAGGCTGACCAATCGTAACGCAGTTGCGTTGTCCAATGAGCGTGTATGGGGCGCGGTGTAAACCACTGTGGCACGCCTATTTCCTCGTCGTACAGAACATGTACGCCCACATTGCCTTTGGGATTGTGGCGTGTGAAGCGAGGAAATTGTACAATGTTGCTTCCGCTATAGGTGAGGCGATATCCGGAGTGACACATCGCCTTAGTTTCAGGGCGATATTGCAGCGTCTGAATCCGCCATCAGCAATCTGAAAAAAGGGACCGCGCACGTCAGATCGCCACAGATCGCTAGGCGAGAATGCGGCATGTGACGGTACCATAAGAGACTGACCACAACATAGGCCCTCACTTGCCTTAAAGGGAATCTGTCACCATGAAATTTATGAGTAACTGACAGTTGTGTTTACATAAGTGTGTATACAAATATAACTGTCAATCACTGATAGCCCCGCCCAGTATCAGTGATTGACAGTTATATTTGTATGCACACTTATGTAAACACAACTGTCAGTTACTGATAGGACCGTCCCCTTGGCCTATAGTCCCAGAAAGAGCAGAAGTATACATTTCATGGTGACAGGTTCCCTTAAAGTTGGTAAATTGTAAAGAAAATTATTGGCTGTGTTGTAGGATCTATTCTCATTACAACAATGCTTAATTTTACTTAGATAGTGCATACTTATTTTGTGGCAACTTATAGTGTCTGTCACTGGCAAAACAAAACTCCAAGGTTGCCCAGTGGCATAATTTAGACTACTACTGGTAAAAAAAAGACAGCATGTATTTTTAAATTCACTGGATTACAGCGAGATGTGGGAAAGGTATATTTGGTTTATAATACCTTTTTACATGGCACAACAAAGCCACTGAAATAGGTGCAAACTATTCCTGTCTGTATATGTGACCAGTTTACAGTCAAGTCATTCATCTGGTAGACAAATTTACAATATATTTCAGTGCCACAACAAAGGAATAGAAATTCCTGCTTAGTATTTGTTGCTTTCTATATCACTAATATTTATGTTAGGGTGCGTGCACACGACGGAGGAGCTGCGTGTTGAACGCAGCTCCTCCGGACCTGAGAGAAGCCGTGGGTGGCCGCAGGGAGACCGCAGCCACCCTGTACTCACCATGTGCTGCGGGTACGGGGCGGCTTCTCCCTGCAGTCACCCGATGGGAGCCGCTTCCGACTGCGCAGCATGAAATAAAAATGCTGCGGAGGAGCGGACTCCTGGCAACCCGAACCACAGCTCCAAACACACTGCGGGCAGGTTACACATAGTGAGGATGGGATTTCTTGAAATCCCATCCACTATGCTAGTACTGTATTACGCAGCGTTTTGGACGCAGCGGCAAGACGCTGCGTCCAAAATGCTGCGAACACTGATCATGTGCACGCACCCTTATGGCCCCTTTATATGCAGCTACAGGTGACAGGTTTTCCACAGGTAACTTACTGGTTGCAGTGAAATAATGGAGACATAGTTCTATCTTGTTGCTGCGTACAAATGGAACTATGTCTCCATGATTTCACTGCAACCAGTAAGTTACCTGTGGAAAACCTGTCACCTGTAGCTGCCTGTAAAGGGGCCATTAGTGTCACAGGACAGTTATGTACAAATGTGCCGTATCTAGCAATGTGTGGTGAAAAAAGTTTAGATGTATCAGATATATTTCAGATGTCAAAACATAAGTGACGTAAATTTCTGCAAACTATTCACGTATATTCCAGATACCTCAACAAAGGCACAGAAATTCCTGCTAAGAATTTGTGGCTTTTCATGTCACTAGTATTTCTGTTAGGGTCACAGAGTAGTTACTTACAAATTTGCTATATCAAGTAATGTGTGGTGAAAATGTTTTGATATATCAGATATATTTCAGGTGCCAAAATGTAAGCGATGTAAATATGGGCAAACTATTCATGTGTGCCGATGTCACTAGTTTTTGCAGTTCAGTAACAGATGTGGTAGACAAATTTACAGTATTTCAGCAATGTTTGAGGAACATTATCTATTATATAATTACGAATGGATTTCGCGCACCAAACTCGCATGCGACTCGCCGTGGTCATGTGGATACGAACGAAGCATTGGCCGCGCAGCGGCCATTGCGAGCAGCTCTAAGGCGACTCGCTATGCCCGCGCACCGGCATGGCGAGTCGCCTTAGCAGCGCGAAGCATTGGCCGCGAAGCGGCCATTGCGAGTCAGGGACTCGCTCTGCTAGAATCCCGATGCATTGTGCATCGGGCACCCATCTAGTTTAGTTATAAAAGGAGCTGGCTCTCCCTACACTCACTGGTTCTGGATCGACTGTATGCAAAACGGCAATGGAAGGGCTTATATAGGTCCTATGATGCAGAGCAGCCAGCCAATCACAGTAATACCACAACACGGATGGCAACAGCATTACTGCAATTAGTAAGCAAACCCAGCATGTTTAGTGGCTGCAAATCAAGAGCCAAACATGCTGGGTGAGACACTCGAATCTCGAATGAGGTGAGGTGCCAAAAACTTAACGAGTAGCCAATAGCCCAAATACTTTATTATTCCCATGAGTAATGAACAGTGACAAGTACATTCTCTCAACACTAGTCCTTACCTGTCTATAAGATGTGGGGTATGACAAGAAAGGCTAGGCTCATGTTATAAGGTATATGCTCTATATATATGAGGTGTGGGAACAAATATTGTGCACATTTCTGGTGGGATCTCATTACACTGAACGTCATAATAAACTACAGTATTAAATGTAGATAAAAATAGACACAAATTGGAAACAATGCATAGGAAATTATTACTCACCTGAGAATCCATCATTACAAGCACAGGTGAAACTTCCTTTTGTATTAGTGCAGGTTGCATTAGGTGAGCAGATATTATTGGTCTCACATTCATCAATATCATCACATTGGATTCCATTTCCTAATAATATAAATGTTTTACAGTTAACAATAGATGTAGGTATGAAAATGAGAAATTATTCATCTACCTTCATTACTTAACTACTAATTGAAAAATAGGAAGTGGAAGCATTAACACATCGAGCTCCAAATGAAAGATTATAAGACAGCTGACAAAGGATCTTTTGTTATAGGTAGAGTAAGGGTGGAAGCACATTGGCGTGTGGAAAAACAGTCCGATTGACGTATCCGAGAGTCGGACAACTATTGTCCATTTTTTGGTAAAAAATGTCCGGCACTCGAAAATGTGCTCTCGGATAGTAATGGGCGAATCCCCCGAAACTCGGGATCGGCGGGGTCGCCCAATTTTTTGTAAAGTTCGAGCTGGGGCCGGGGAAGACGCAAAATTGCGTCCGAACCCCCTGAGCTTGAACTTTACTGACATGGGGTATGGGGGCTGTAAAAAAAAACATAAAATATTAATAAACATCACCAGAAATTCATGGCGGTCATGTCTAATATTGGCGTGACCCCATGAATTTCGGCTTAGGGCCAGCTGATAATACAAAGCTGGCCCTAACCCCTTTTAGGGACTGCATCTTTATTAACACCTCAAGTGGAGGGCTTAATAAAGATGCAATACCTAAGGCTACGTTCACACATTTGCGTATTTTGTTGCACTTTTCTGCGCGCGCTTTTGGCGCGATTTAAGGCCGTGTAAAAGAGTGCAAAATAATACATGGGTGCTTTCACACACTGCGCTTTCTTCTCCCCATAAGCGCAGGTGATGTCACAGAGGAGAGGAAGAATCCTGGTTCCTCTTTCCCTCTGTGACATCTGTGACCGCCCCCATTAGATTTCGCAGTGTATTAATATACACTGCAAAATCAAAGTAGAATAAAGGCAAATGTATGTAAAATAAATAAGAATTAAATACTTACCCTCTGGCGGCTGTTTGTGCGATCCGGTGCGGAGAGAAAGGCAGGTACCAGATCAACAGGGCCTTGCGTGATGTCAGAGTGACATCATGAGCGCTGATTGGCCGCTCGCTCATATCACATAACCGCGAGCGGCCAATCAGCGCCCCGAACGTCACTGACATAACAACAGTTCCTAGCAGGTCAATACTTGCGACTGCTCCCGGATCTCGAACACCCTGCGGACAGGTAAGTATTCAATCTTTATTATTTTTCATACATTTGCCTTTATTTAACTTTGATTTCGCAGTGTATATTAATACACTGCGAAATCTAATGGGTGTGGTCACAGATGTCACAGAGGGGAGCAGTAACCAGGATTCTTCCTCCCCCCTGTGACATCAGATGCAGCAGCGCCGCCCCTATAGGAAAAAGCACGGGCGTTGCTGCATAAAGAATTGACATGGTTATTCTTTTACGCCGACTCTTTTTCCTATAAAAGCGCTGCATATTTTTACGCAAAGTCTGTATGGCAAAGTGAAATTCCCATTCACTTTGCCGGCAGGCAAAAGGCACATTATGCATTTTAAAAAGCGCTCGTAAAAAAAGCGCTCAAAAATGCGCAATGTGTGAATGTAGCCTAAATGTGTAAATGTGTTTTTTTTTATTTTTAATGGATCTTTCAAAAAAAATTTGACGTGGGCTTCACCAAATTTTTGTATGCTAGCCAAGTACAGCAGGCAGGAAGAGGCTGTGCCCAACCACCAGCTGCCTATTTGGACCTGGCTGGACACAACAATATAGGGAAGCCCTTTCTATTTATTATTTCAAGAATTTCATGAAATAATAAAAAAAAAAAATATGTGGGGCTTCGCGCTATGTTGGTGTCCAGCCAGGTACAATGAGGCAGCTGGGGGCTGGAATCCACAGCGCAGGGGGGCCCAAGCTTTCTGGGCCAATACACTCCCCCCCTCCCCCCGCTGCAAATTGCAATGCACTGCCGCCCCATAAAATAGCTCATTCATAGAAGCATCATTTTGTGGCGCTGTACCCGACTCATCCAGAGCCCTGGTGTGGTAGCTCACTGGGTAATAAAGGGGTTAGGGCCAGCTTTGTATTATCAGCTGGCCCTAAGCCTGAAATTCATGGGGTCACTCCAATATTAGACGTGACTGCCATGAATTTCTACTAAAATGTTAAAGAAAAACACAACACAGAGAAAAATATTTTATTAGAAATAAAACAAAAAACACACTTAGAGACTCCATCTTTATTAAAAAAATAATCTTCACTCCCACGTAGTCCAAACGAGAAGCAATCTCAGCACTCCTACATTGCTCTGCATAGACGACACACATCTATGCAGAGCGAGAGCAGGCTGAATCTGACTGTGACAGTCAGGGTTCACGCGAGTTCATAGCCCGGGCCATGACCATGTGTGAACCCTGCAGTCACAGCCCGAATACTGACGACGCCGGCAGGAAAAAGCCGAAGACTGACGAGCACCGGCAGAAATTGACGAAGACCGTCGACAGTGCGGTGAATAATACCGGAAGTTAATGAGTGGCCCCGGATACAGAAGCGGCCACGAGAGGAGATGGCAGAACGCGTTGCTGGACAGGTATGATTATATTTATTATTTTATTATTTTAATTGGCCCAAACTGTAACACGGGTTTCCCATGGAGACCCATGTTCAGGACCTTGTTACCAAATAGTATGTATTCGGTGCGGGTCCCAAATTTTACAGCTCGGGTTCGCCTACTCTCGGACATTGAGAATAACATTGGTCCGATTGCAATGCGATTTTTACTCGCATTGCAGTTGTCCGAGTTTCACGCCAGTGAGTTCGTACCCTAAGAAAAATCTACTAAAAATATAAAGAAAAGATCAGATTGCCAGGATCCCGAAATAATATTTTTTGTGGATAGGTATATAATATAGATTACATATTTTACAATATACATGAACCATTCACTTCCATTACAGTCACATATTGCTGATGTATTGTACTCACCTGTGTATCCAGCATTACATGTACAGGTATAACTTCCCTCTGTGTTATTACAGGAGGCGACAGATGAACAGTTGTGTTTTCCTCCACATTCATTAATATCAGCACAATATGACCCATTACCTGATCACAATACAGATATAATGACTGGTTACAGCCTGTGAGTAAGTAATTATCTACAATTGTCTTTTATATAGACATAAACTATCAATAGATTGTACTAAATTCTATAGGATAAACTGCAGCCAAAGTCTATCAGTCTGCAGTAATGACAAGACAAATTACACAAACACAAATCAAAGTAACCTTATATCAGTCATTGAGATGACAAAACTGCAAATCAAAATAATAGATAAAAAAATAATCACACATATATTGTATCTGACAACCTCATCCATCATTAATAGATAGAATATGGGTCAGTGTGATATTATTAGATGTGTCCATGACTGTTTTGTCATTGTTACTGGAGATGACAATGAAGATGGCGTCCTGTGAATGGTTGTATATAGAGACATCTTTAGCAATAAGTGATTACCTTGGTATCCATCATTACATGTACATAAGGAATCTCCTGTTCTGTTACTACACACGGCATTGGAAGAACAATTAGCATCATCTGTACATGATGTCAGGGCCTCACAGTTATATCCATCACCTATGAAGAGAACATCATTTAGTGAATGAAGTATAACAAATTAATCTTTATATTAGTGTCACTAAATATGAAGGTTTTCAGTGTGAAACATGTAATGTCTAACAGTCTGCGCTCCTAATCTCACTGCAGGGATTTGTGTAGCTGCAGACATACCATTGGTGCAACCTGTCAGATACACTGGCAGGGCCATCTTAATGCTTTGGCCCAAAGGACACTTGCCTGGGGGCCCACGTGCATAGGGGCCTTTGCTAACATGCATATGTTAAAGCATAATAAACCTTTGGACAACTTTGCACTAAAAGAACCGCCACATTTAGCTGAGCAATTTTCATGCTGATGACCTGGTAGTGCGCTGCCTCCTTCACCCTTAAAAACAGCAACAAGAGCTTAAAAAATAATTTTTTTTTATCTCATCTAAGAGATGTCAGATGAAATTCCAGCTTCAATCATCTTCCTACTAACACAATAGATTACTGGATTTGAAGTGGACCCTCATCCTCTTAGAATCATGATAGTGACTTTTCAAATTTGCACAGAGTATATAAAACATATGAAGTAGACTCCGGACATCCTAAAGAGAATGGACAATTCTATTTCTCCCCTTTGTTGGAGTTGCAGCAGAGAAAGAGGTACTCAAACACACATTTGGGTAGAATGCATAAAAATCAAACAGTTCTGGTTAAATATCAAAGAATTCATAAAAAAAAGTTCTCAACACAGATACCAATAACACCCGGCTTCATTCTTTTCAATTTTGGCCCCTCCAATATACACCTAAACAGAAAATCGCTGATACCTCATCTGATCAATGCGGCTAAAATTACCTTTGCATGGCATTGGAAAGATGTTAAAGCCCCTACATGTAAAGAATGGTTAAAAGCAGCAAATCAAACAGGAATATAGGGAAAGCTTAGTAAGAGAGTGTGAGTGTGCTCACCAATAAGGTGGTGCTCAAGGGCAAAAAATTTGTAAATAAAGTGAAGAACCCTGGCAACTCCAAAAACAACTCCAAAAACTATTGACTTCTGGACCCTGTGGTCAAATACATCAGAGAAACCTCCAAGAGAAACAATCTATACTTCTTAAAACATAACTCTTTACAATTTTATCACTTCTTCACGTCTATTCCAAAATCAAATGTTTATACTCTAATTTGAAGGACTGAACTATCTAACTACTTAGTCAACATCATCACTCTGAGCAGGACACCTTGGAATCCTTTATCCAACCCACCCACCCCCAACCTCAGCAAACTATATAGCGAGATTCACAGAGCTAAAAGCGTATGGCTGCAATACAGCCGAATGTACGCTGTTTTACTAATACACATGGCTGCTGCTCAAAGCAGAACTACGCTGTTACCAGCCAAACCCTGCCGCGATCAGAGCCAAAAGGGAGTCCAGGAGACCAGGGGGAGACACAGCAATGAGGTGAGGGGGTATCAGGGTACAGATGGCTGCAGCACCAGCAAGCACCAGATTCCCACCCTGCTGTAGTTATACAGCATAACACGGAGCAGGGCGGGCAAAGGCGATGACATCAGGGGCATAAGGCAGGACAAGCGAGGATGGTCCACACACATGAGGCAGGGGGTGGGAATGGCCCCCGTGAATTGAGCTGCCTCCAGCACCAGGGAATGCCCTTCTGACTTTTTGCAGTGAGGTTTCCTAAATAAATATATCGGGGTACAGAGCAGCCAGACACATGAGGGACCCCTTGCCTGAATGCAGCATACATGCTACATTCAGTGCTGCATTCATTTAGATTTCAATCCTGGAGGGGGGGGGGACAGGTCCTCTTTAACAATGTTTTCAAAAGTGAACTGCGAAATGGTGAGTCTGTAAAGCATGAGGCATTACTCCACTCGCTATCCCAAGGTTGTACTGCTTTGTATGTCGCCGATTGTCCAAGAAAGAATCGCCATCAGGGTTCAATAACTGGAAGCACAACGTTATTGTAGAACTAGTGCATCACAGCATATTTGATAAGGCATAAACAAACTGGATGTGTAGATCCTTTATTTTTTGAGCAACATCACTCAGAGCACGAATACTGGCCTGAAGTGTGACAAGTGTTGTTTGTGTAATTCCCTTTCTTGCCTCCAGAGGTTTGCAATTTCATAGAGACAATCAGAATATTAGATCAGTAAAATATGGCAACTTTTTAGGCATATTAGAGATGGAGAGAATTTGACCCTTTCTTGGAAGAACATCTCAAAAAGTATGGAAATCCTGGAAAAGGGAATCCATATTTATCTGCACATATTTGTAAGGAAATTAATGATTCAATATGACAACAAGTTCCTTGTACTATTCCTAAGGAGGTAAAAGAGTCAAAGTATTATTTCATATGTGTAGATTCCACTACAGACATCTCACACATAGATAAACTGAGAATTACTACTCAATTTATTAAAATCTGTGAGCCTGTGGAACAGTTTATCACAATCTTTTCTCATGGAGCAAAGGATCTAAAAGACACTGTAGTGGATTTTTTTTTTAATGAGAACAAAATTCCACTATCAAATCATAAGTGCAGTAGGAAACCGGGCACTGGTCTATGGGCTGATATCTCCTTGTTACCACAGCAACTACTGGTGAGTGCCGCTCCTTCTTTATCTAAATATTCCACTATCAAACTGCTATGGTCAGTCATACAATAATACCTCAAATATGTCAGGATGATAAACTGGATTGCAGGCTCGGATTCATCAACTTAATGAGTTTGCCATCCCCTCTCTGCTGGACACAGCCTGAACTTTGTGGGAGTAAAAGCAGCAGTGCTGTCTACAGACTGTAAATGTCTTTGACTTTGTTCAGGTTCTGTATTCACATTTTCTGGGTCTACTCTAAACTGGAATGTATTGAAATCAAATTTAGGAAAATATTTTGTGAGCTGTGTAACACACGATGGTCAGCACATTTTGATGCAATTCATGCTCTGTATGGGGGTTTTGAGAAAATAAAACACACTAGATTCTCTATCATTTGATGATGAACAGCAAGTGATAGGATAAGAGGCAGAAGAATTGAGCAAAAAAATGGAAAACCTGATGACAATTTTTCTCACAACTCTTTGAAATGACAAAGGAATGAATATAATAAGCAAGACCCTGTTATCAGAGGATGTGAACATCCTTGTTGCCACAAATCTTCTTGAGTCTATGAAAACCTGTATTCAGGAAACCACAGGAAAATATATTGAATAGTAATTCAAAGCCAGGAGAAAGTGTACAGATACAGATTACAATGATGGGAAAAACTGAAATGAGAGCAAAGTGTTCATCTTAGTAGATATTATAATGATGGATCAGCAGAAGGACAGGTACCTCTCAGTAAAACTGAAAAGTTCAAGTTGGAAACTTTCCTCCCTGTTCTGTACGCTCTAATCTTTGAGCGGAGAAGACATGGAGAGATGTATTCACAGATCAAAAATGTATACATTTAAGGGCAGGTTAATTTTAAGAGTGACAGATAAAATATCAAAAATAAAACCAAGAAAATCCCATTGTCTAAGTCAGGGGTCTCAAACTCCAGGCCTCGAGGGCCGCACACAGTCCAGGTTTTCAAGATTTCCATGGCATTTAGCAGTTGGTAATCAAATGACCAACTGTCAAATTCTAAGGAAATCCTGAAAACCTGTGCGGCCCTCGAGGCCTGGAGTTTGAGACCCCTGGTCTAAGTTATATAAAGTTATTTGCATTTAGCAGCGAGAAATATGTATTTGATCATTCTGGCAAACAAGACTTAATACTTGGTGGCAAAACCCTTGTTGGCAAGCACAGCAGTTAAGACATTTCTTGTAGTTGATGTGGTTTGTGCACATGTCAGGAGAAATTTTGGTCCACTCCTCTTTGCAGATCATCTCTAAATCATTAAGATTTTGAGACTGTCACTTGGCAACTTGGAGCTTCAGCTCCCTCCATATGTTTTCTATGGGACTAAGGTCTAGAGATGGCTAGCCCACTCCATGACCTTAATGTGCTTCTTTTTGAGACACTCATTTGCTGCCTTGGCTGTATGTTTTGGGTCATTGTCGTGTTGGAAGACCCAGCCATGACCCATCTTTATTGAGGGAAGTAGATTTTCACACAGGATTTTATGGAACATGGTTCATCCCATTGTCCTGTTAATGCGTGGAAGTAGTCCTGTGCTCTTAGCAGAGAAACACCCCCAAAAAATTATGTTTTCACTGCCATGCTTGACTGTGGGGACGGTATTCTTTGGGTCATAGGCAACATTTCTCTTTCAAACACAGCAAGAAAGAGCTCAATTTTTGTCTCATCTGACCCCAGTACCTTCTCCCAATCACTCTCAAAATCACCAAGGTGTTCATTGGCAAACTTCAAACATTCCTGCACATGGGCTTTCTTGAGCAGTGGGACTATGCCAGCACTGCAGGATTTTAATCCATTACTGCATAATGTGTTACCAATTTTTTTTGGTGACAGTGGCCCCAGCTGCCTTGAGATCATTAAAGGTAACCTGTCAGCTCAATTTAGCCCCCTAACCTATCACTACCTGTCCCTGCACCTTGCTAGCACGTCCCTAACTATCCCTCGCTGACTACACTATAATGTTTGTAAAAAACTACTTATTAACTTACATATTTCCATGGTAATGAGGGCTCCAGTCTACAGAGTAGTATGACTTGGGCAGTCTCCAGGGCTCCGTCTCCCCTCCCTGCTCTTATCATGCCTCGCTGAGTGTGAGCATTGATTACCCTGGCGTGCCCCTGTGATTTAAATCTCCCCCCTCTGTGTGTATGATGTGGTCTAATGAACACCTGTGCCTTGTGAAGTTTTATGGGGTGCCCTGAGTGGCTTCATTATGCTCAATGTGCATGCCCAGAAAGCCCGAGCCATCATGTAGGATTCCTGAGCATGCACACTGAGTATTATGAAGACGTTCAGTGCACCCCGGAATACTTCACAAGGCGCACGTGCAGTAATGCCTCATTACCATGGAAATATGTAAGTTACTAAGTCGTTTTTTACAAACATTATAGTGTAGCTTTAGGTCAGACAGGGATGGTTAGGGATGTGCTAGCAAGGTCCAGGGACAGGTAGTGGTAGGATAGAAGGCTAAATCGAGCTGACAGGTTCCCTTTAACAAGTTCCCCCATGTAGTTTTAGGCTGATCTCTTACCTTACTCATGATCCTGGAAACCCCACGAGGTGAGATTTTGCATGGAACCCCAGATGGATGTCGATTGACACTCATTTTGTATTTCTTCCATTTTCTTACTATTGCACCAATAGTTGTCTCCTTCTCACCCAGCGTCTTACTTATGGTTTTGTATCTCATTCCAGCCTTCGGCAGATTTAGGATCTTTTCCTTGACATCCATAGAAAGCTCTTTGGTTTTTCCCATATAGTAGAGGTTAGAGTCTGACTGATTAATTGAATATGTGGATAGGAGACTTTTATACAGGTGACAATTTAAGACAGCTGTCTTTAATGCAAGTAACAAGTTGATTAGGAGGGTCTAACTGGTCTGAAGGAGCTAGAACTCATAATGGTTGGTAGGGGATCAAATACTTATTTCTCTCCTCAAAATGCAAATAACTTTATATAATTTCGACAAGGTTTTCAACTGGATTTTATTTTTCATATTCTATCTCTCACTGTTAAAATTAACCTACTCTTAAAATTATAGACTGTACATGTCTTTGTCAGTGGTAAAACTTACAAAATCAGCAAGGGATCAAATAAATATTTTCTCCACTCTGTTACTCTTGAACAGAAGCCTTCTTCTGTCTGTACACTCGTTTGTGTGTGTGATTTCAAAGCATTTAAAATATAGCAGAGATGCGTGTGACTACATACACCATTTAGCTTTCATCTTGCGGTGCTCACCACAGCACTGATATCCCTGCAGTTGGGAGTCCAACGGCTGCGGCTTACTCACCCATCCAGCGGCTCCGTGCCATCTGCCAGTCGCCTGTCCTAGATTTTCTATCCCTGCGTTTGTGTCACAGGCGTTCCAGGTACATGCTTAGGCTGCAAGCACTAAATGCCCTCTTCTTTTAAATGGCCAGTGTGCCTTACCTTGGAGGTGCTTCTCAGCTCACGGCTGAGAAGTACAATGTTTTTAAGGCATCTTTCCTTATTCAGAGATGCCTAAGCAGCAAAGACATCCAATAGAGATGTTGTTAGTACTCAGGTCCACGTAATTGTACCCTGTACCCATATACCTTGGCCTTGTGCCTGTGATTCTGTTCCTACTCTCTAACATGTTTCTCATCCATGGGTACGCAACAGCCTGCACTAGTCCACATCAGTCTTCACCTGTTGGTACCAGTCTCCATTAGCCTGCACCAGTCCACTACAGTCTGCACATGCTTCATCTGATACTGACTTACATCTACCCACTTCTGCTGAGCCACTCTGGCCACAACTATTCAGAGACTATGCTTGTCCTGCCCATAAAAGTTGATCCTTGGAGTCAGCTGTTGTAGCATCTAGACCTAGCTGGTACTGCTCCTGGTGACCACTTAACAGGTAAAACAATTGCAACCTCCTGTGGTTGTAGTAGAAGTCTCAGTGGCCATCCCAGGCTCACTCCTGCAGTCAGCAAGGGTGTCTCGACCTAGTGGGTCCACTCTCGGATGCCTGACTCCTGCGTGCATGACACATCTCACATAGACAGTGAAGGGGAACGGTAAAGAACAGCTGACAACAATGTGAGGAATGCTGCTTGAAGTGTTTACAATGAGATAATCTCAGTGATGACAGCAAACTGCCTGTCATTACATGTCTCAGAAAGGAGAATCTGAATTACAAGTAACATTTCCTCAGCTTCAATCCCATAGGCAGCCAAAGTAAGATGGGTTTACAAAGATAGAGAGTTTTGCTGTCCCTCCCCAACACTTACTACCAATTAGAATACACTTAAACAAGTGTTAGTTGTAATTAGCAGAGCTGACAGCAGGGCCAGAAGAGAGCTATGACTGCAGATGTGTTTGTAATGAGATATAGCTCAGCTCTACAGTATTGTGTAAGTTATACTTACACACAGCTTAATCAGTTATAGTCAACCTTAGCCCTGCAGTGGGTTCAGCAGAGCAGACTGTCAGTCATTACATGTCTCACACTGGAACCTTTCCATTTCAATTAAAATAAGCTCCAGAGGAAGATTCTCAGGGAGATCTTTATCAGTCTCATAGATCTTAACTGCTTATTTGTAAGTTAAGGAAATATAGATTTCACTGGAATAAGATATAAGATCACAGACTCCACACTATCATTTTATGAACCCCTTCATGACCTTGGAATTTTTCATTTTTGTTTTTTGCTCCCCTGCTTCCTAGAGCCATACCTTTTTTTAGTTGTCCATCAGTATAGACATATGACAACTTGTTTTTTGCGGGACGAGTTGTACTTTCATATGCAATAATTTACTGTACCATATAGTGTACAGGGAAATTGCAAAAAAATTCGAAATGCAGTGAAATTGCAAAAAAAAGTGCAAGAACACGTTTGGTTTTGGGTATTTTAGTCGCCATGTTTACTATATGGTAAAACCGACATGACGGGGTGATGCCTCGGGTCGGTATGAGTTCGTAGACACCCAACATGTATACCTTTACTGGTATCTAGGTGGTGAAAAAAAATTCTGAAGTTTGAAAAAAAAAAGTGGACTTTTTGCGCCATGTTTTGCGACCCGTAGCATTCTCATTTTTCGGGATCTGGGGCTGTGTGATAGCTTATTTTTTGCGTCTTGAACTAACGTTTGTAATGATACCATGTTTGGGTGGATCCACAGTTTTGATCGCCCGTTATTGCATTTTATAGCAATGTTGCGGCGACCAAAATAAAACGGAATTTTGTCGTTTGGACCATTTTTTCCGTTACGGAGTTTACGGCTCTCATTAACGGATTTAATACGATGATAGATCGGTCGATTCTGAACGCGGCGATACCAAACGTGTATTTTTTAAAAATTTTTTTAATACTTTCATTGTGATTGGGGGAAAAGGGGGGTGATTTGAACTTTTATATATATATTTTTTTTTTACAGGTTTTTAAAAATGTTATTTTTTTATTAATTCTTATTTTTACACTGCCCTTTTAGGCTATGTGCGCACTTGCCGGGTTTTGGGCGGTTTACCTGTGTAAACCGCCGGTTTGTTTACATTAGTTTTATGTAAATTTATGTTAATCCAAACCGGCGTTTGGATTAACATTAAAACCAATGTAAACCGACCAAGGCTGTGCACACACCGGCGGTTTACACAGCCTCATCCGTTGCTAACCCACAGGTTTCCCAGCGGGTTAGCAAAGAATGAGCATGTTCTATAAAACGCCGGTTCTTCAGCGGCTGCAAGCAGAATCATGTGCTGCTTCCAGCCGCTGCAGAATCGCCGCCGAGAAGCCGCTGTGCAACCGCCGGCTCCCGCCCGTCACCCGCCCGGCTCCCGCCGCACATACCCGCCAGGAAGCCGGTGGACGGCGCCGGAGCTTCCTGGCGGGTTCCGCCCAGCCGCCGCCGACCAACCCGCCGGTAAGTGTGCACTTACCCTTAAGAGGCACCTTGCTGCACAGTCCGATTGCTTCTGGGAGATACTGATGAGCTGCAGCTCCTCAGTATCTCCCAGAATTGCGGACATGTTGTGGTTGGCAGCGCCTGCTAACCACAACATGGAAGTGCTCAATGACAGCATCCGGGGTCTAGCCAGAACCCCGGGCTGTCACGTGAGCGCCGGAGATCCCATGATATTATTGCGGGATCTCCGAAGCAGGCGGGGAACAGTGAGTTCCCCACCGCGGCCACCTTGGATCCCGATGTCAGTGATGAGATCAGCTTAGATGTTGCGGCTTTGATATGAGCTCCGCGCGTGAAGGGGTTAAACTTTCTGTAATGTGCATGTTCATGTCAAAATTTTAGAAGGGCTGTTTGTAATGACAGTCACTTTAAACTACCTCCCTTTTTCCCATTTTTTTAAAAATAAAAGATAAACCTGTTTGGTAAATATGTGATCATAAATATCCCATTTATCAAAACCTACATTTATTTCAACTATAAAGCTCGATGGAAAAAAAATACAGCTCTCAGGGTATGGCGACCAAACCAAATGTTTATATAAAGCTGAATGTGTGTATGTGTGTGTGTATGTCCAGGATTGGCATCTACACCGTCGCAACTACAGCCACAAAATTTTGCACAGTCACACGTCTGGACTCCGAGAGCATCATAGGCTATGTTGTGAGGCGAAATTTTAACCCTGCGCGTTCCAATTCACCAAACAATTTTGCCCCTATCTACATAATGGGGAAAAAGTGAAAGGAAAAGTGTTGGAGGCAAATTGACAGCTGCCAGATGGGAACAAGGGGGACTTAAAGAATGATAGCAATGGCGCCAAAGAGTATATACAGTACAGTTGCTAAGGTGGGGCCTCGACATAGGATACTCACCACACACGGGAATATGAACACACACACTACCACGTGCTTGATCACATATACCACCCTCAGCACACATTTCACCACACATATACTAAGCTCGCCACATAATCGCCCTAAAACACACACAAGTCTGGTATTATCCTGCAAAAATATAAATCTAATTAATAAGCAGCAAAACTACAAGAGAAACAAATGTACCATATCTAATATATAAAGCTGAATGTGTGTATGTGTGTGTGTATGTCTGGGATTGGCATCTACACCGTCGCAACTACAGCCACAAAATTTTGCACAGTCACACATCTGGATCTCGAGAGCATCATAGGCTATGTTGTGAGGCGAAATTTTAATCCTGCGTGTTCCAATTCAGTAAACAATTTTGGCCCTATCTACATAATAGAGAGAAAGTGACAGCTACCAGTTGACAGTTGTGAATGAGAGGGGCTTAATGACAGCACCAAAGAATAACAGCATATACCAGCATATAGTCACTAAGGTGGGGCCCTAACATGGAATATTCACCACGTACGGGGACATGTATACACACCACATGCACACAAAGAGTAACAGCTAAGGTGGAGCCCCAACATTGGATACTCACCACGCACCAGAACACAAACATACACACGACAAAGAGACACACACAACACAGAGACACACACCACACAGACACCCCACTCACAGGGACACACATACACACCCTATAGGGACACATGCACTCACCCCACAGGGGCACACACACCACAGGGACATACACACATACACCCCCCACAGGAACACAGAGACACACACACACCCCACAGGAACACACTGACCCCATAGGGATAGACACACACCACAGAGACACCCCTCCCCCCACAAGGACACTCACCACAGGGACACCCCTCCCCCTCCAAAAGGACACACACCACAGGGACCCCCCCACAGGAATACACACCGCTGGAACACACACCAGGGACACACACCCCAGGGACACACACACCAGACAGACAGACACAGATGTGCACAAATGGCCTCACACATCTCGCCTCATACGTCTGGTATCTTTAATTTCCAAAAATAAACATCTGATTAAAAACAGCCAATGTGCAACACACGTGTCATATAGGAATTAAGGCAGGTGTCAGTCACATGAGCTGTCTTTTATGTGTATGGGTGAGGTAATTTATACTGCTCGACCGGGGGGAGGGTTTACTGTTGGCTGGAGATTTATTAGGCTGCCTATAGCAATCAATCACAGCTCAGCTTCTATTTTCCTACAGGTCATTAATATGACATATTCAAATTCTATTTTGTTATAACAGCAGTTATTTATTAACCCGGGCGTAGCTGGGTAGTAAAACTAGTGTTTATATAAAGTTCTAACTTTACTGTTAGATTTAAAAAAAAAAAAAAATCTAACCTAAAAAAACTAATTGTGTTAATTGATCTGAATTGAAGATCCATATTGCTGGGTAATTGTCACTGAAAGAAAAAGCGCAAAATAAAACAAAGCCTGCAAACAATGGAGGAATTCGTTTTTCATAATTTCTCATCACTTGAACTTTTTTCACCTTTTCATTATATGATATGGTAAGGTGAATGATGTATTTCAAAACTACAACTCATCCTGCAAAATAAATGCCCTCATACTGTATGTCTATACCAAACATAAAAATAAAAAATAATGACGGCTCTTGAAAGAGTTGAAGAAAATTATATAGCCAGAAAAATAAAAAAATTGTCTGGCCCTGAAGGGGTTAAAAGAAAATAAATCTTAAAACAGGAATAAAATTACGTCAAAGCTCACCTGAGAATGTATCATTACAAGTACAGATGAAACTTCCTATTGTGTTACTGCAGGTGGCATTAGGTGAGCAGTTATTATTGGTCTCACATTCATTAATGTCATCACATTGGATCCCATCTCCTAATAATACAAAATGATAAAACATTTTACAGTTAACTGAGGATATGACATTAGAACAAGATGTGATCATGAAAACATGTGAATCTACAAACATTGTCTAATCAGAGTTTGAAAAATAAAAGCTGCAAACACTAACTCATCGAGCCCCAAAAGGAAATTATTTAAATAAGGTTTAATATGTGTAATTCCAATGTACTCGCAGGGATGCCGACATACCTAATGCCGCGGCTGGGGCACATGCCTCCTCCCTCCTCCTAGGCCATCCACGTGCTCTGCTGCCTCCAGTCCCTGGTCCCTGTGCTGTGCCCACTGCAATAGCTTCCAGGAGTCTGCCTAAGGAACGCTTCTCAGCATGTGCTCTTCTCCTAAAGGGCCAAAATTCTAGTACCCAGAAGAGCCCCTCAGCCTATGGCTGAGAGTTACTTGGTATTTAAGGCATCCTCCAACTAGAGGAGGTACTTGAGCAATGTATTAGTTTAGTTAGTTAATTTCTGCTGAGCTTGTTGTCAGGCCCTGGGTCTACTACCTGTCCTTGTGTCCTGCCTTCCCATACCAGTCCGTATCTGCCATGCCCTCTGCACCTGCCTAACATTGAATTGGTGTAAAAATAATTTCAATTCTCTATTTGGCTTCTGGCTCATCTGTCCCACTGCCATTACTCATTTGATCATCGCATCTGTCATCCATCTGTATTCTTCTATTTTCCTCCTAACCATGTCTTCTATTAGGTCACTCTTTATGATGAGGAGAGCAACAAACATTAATTATGTGTGTTCCAATGAATGGGTTCATGTGGGGCATGACACATGGCATTGATGTGTGTCGCACCATATATTACAGTGTGGGGCATAGTAATTTGTACATCCGGTTGGAACAAAAATAAAACATTGAAGATGGAACAAAGAAGCAAGAAGAGATGATTGATCGACCAATAGGTTTAGGACAGCATGGAGAAGGCTAAGGAGAAAACCTACAAAAATAGACTACACATTGGATACTGAATTATTAGAAACACCTTTATTAATACATAATATATCTGAAATGTTTTATCTATAATAAACAGTACTTTGCACTGAATATTGGAGAAAGTATATATATATATATCACCAGCGATCACATAGCGATGTTCCAGCGATCCCAATCATTGGTCGGGTCGCTGGAACATCACTACGTGTAACCCAAGCTGTACACGGCGTAATATATATCTTAGAGCATGTATAACAACTCTCTTGTGTATATATATATATATATATACATACATATATATTTATTTATCTATCCAACATTCTGTGCAAAGTACTATTTACTATATATAAAGAATGTCTGATATATTATGTATTAATAAAGGTGTTTCTAATAATTCATTATCCGATGTGTAGTCTATTTTTGTAGGCTTTGTGCATTTGCCAGATAGGGTTCAGAGTACATTGGTATGCCTTTGATCTGTGTTTACCTAGAGTAGCTCTGTGGTGGTCTGGCTACCACATATATAGGTTTTCACTTGAAGGCTAGGGAGAAGTGACGTTTTTTGGTTCCCTTCTGTTCCTCATAATATAGAAAATTGTCAATCAGTTGACCACCACTTTGTCGAATTCAATAAAATAAATTGCAAAAAAAAGAATTCAGGGTTTTTTGTAAAGTTCATGGTGAATTCGATGAGCCTCAAATTGATTTCCTTTTCTTACAAAGCATCTGACACTGGTTCTCTTGTTAGGGGCAATTTACTGAAAAACCTACTGAAATGTCTCCAAACTCCAGAATAACATCAATAACTATAATATCAAGGAGTTAATATAAAGTGATCAATTCATTTACTCACCTGAGAATCCATCCTTACAAGCACAGGTGAAACTTCCTATTGTGTTAGTGCAGGTTGCATTAGGTGAGCAGGTATTATCGGTCTCACATTCATCAATATCATCACAGTGGATCCCATCTCCTAATAATAGAAATGTTTTACAGGTGACAGTGGATATAAGATTATAAGAAGGTAGATATACAAGAAATACTTACTATACAAATATATAAATATCTTACAAAACAGGATCTTCTTTTTTCTTTTTTCATTTTTTCCTTTTTTTACATAGTTTTATCTCTTCATCATTGTAATTAATGTTTTTATTAAAGTTTTTCTTTCACACACATAGCAGCACACAATTTTACTTTTTCATCCAGGATATGATATTTGTGTTTTTTTTATTTTCAACAACCTTTACTCAAATGGACAAATAATTTGTCACCTGACGCCCTCGTGATTCTCTCTCGTGCTTTGATTTTAATGTCGCCTATTTAAACATGTTTGTATTCCTTTTTCCAATGCAGTTTTGTCCTGATGAAGAAGTCTGTCTGTCTACTTTGAAATGCATTGACCAATAAACCAGTTGTCCACCTGTCCTGCCTCCTGCTCATCTCTGGATCACTGACAACGTGGATTTTACCACTTCTCTCCATTTCCTTACATGGTTGGACTTTTTATCCTAAGTCATGAGGCAAGGCTAAATAAATGGTCAATATTAACTTGTATGATCGCTTCCCCCCAAATAGGTGGCCATGAAGAGGGTATTTCCATATTTAATTTCCCAAAAGACCATTGCATGGTCACTGCCTTTCTATTGCACAGCAGTGTATCAAAGTATTGTATGACAAGCTTATCTGACTACTGTCACTTTCCATCATATGTTATGTGCTTCACAATGAAGCCAATACAAGTTTTTATATTTTATCCGCCTCTACTTTTAAGAGTCAATACACTTTTTATGTTTCCATCCACATAGATATCTGTTGGCTTGATTTTCACAGGATAAGTTGTCCTTTTGAATGACAGTAACCGCTGTGGCTTTGATGTACTGGATAACGGGGAATAACTCCAAGTATAGTAAAAGTGCAAAGAAAATATTCAATACTGAGATTGTATATGGGGTATTGTTTCTCTGTTAAATGTTTGATAATATTGACCTGGAATCCTAATTCTTTACATTAGTGAGGATACAACGATGGAACATAACACTTTTTTTTCCATTTTCTTCTTCTTTCACTGTTTTGCTGTCACCAAAACAACACCATTTTAGCAGCTTAAATTTTTTTCTCTTTACTGTGTTTACTGTTTGGCTTAAATATTTTTATACTTGTATTGGACATTTACAGACACAGAGATATTATGATACATGTGTGTATTTCTTTATATTTATCTATTGTCTTCACTGGGAGAAAGGAGGAGTCATTCAAAACCTTCTATAACTTTTTTTATATTTGAATTTTTTCTTAATGTATTTCCTAGACCACTTAGTAGACATGAACGGGCGATCATCTGATTGCTTATACTACATATAACAATACTACATTATTCACATATATTGAAAGGGTTTCAAAAGAGCATTGTAATGGTAAACAGAATTCAGCACCCCACGATCACGTGGAACTCTAAACTGTGCACCTTGACAATTGGCATCTAATTGGTTAACAGCGAGTGATGACCATCTCCTCCCACTACTGCTATTAGAGGCAAATCCTGGCTGCATATCACAGCCATTATTTACCAGATATGGGATGGGCTCAGCACTCACCATCTCTTGACTAAAGAAATACACATACATCAGTAGATGGGAAGAGGTTAAAGTTTGTCAATGAATGTAAGCCCTAGATTTGCTATCTGGTATGCATTTGTAACTACATTGTCTGCTTTAACTCCCTCTAAATAGATGTTCAGTACAGCATTGTAAGCTTTCACATCTAGATTCTTTTTACACTGTCAGCACCCCTGAACTTCATGTCAAGGGTTCTGATGCACTAACCATGTTGATTACCAACTTGTTCCAGCTCCTGCTGCTGATGCGTGTCCCTTACCTAAATGGCAGGGATTTCGGGAGCACGCTTATGGCACAGTTGAGCGTGCCCTAACCCGGAAGTGCCTTTCAGGCTATCTGCCTCTCTGTGTATACCTAAATACTTCCATGTGTCTCTCCTCAAGTCTGTTGTGCGGAGCCATTTACAGTATTCCAAGATCTTGATACCATGCCTCAGCCAGTTTCTTTTAATAACATCTTCAAGGTGAGAGACATCTTGGCCAAGAAAAAGGTAAGAGCTAAAACACTTTTCTTGATGGATTGGATGGGTTTTGGTCCTGAGGAGAGGTCTTGAGAACCCCAGGAAAATTTTAATATCCCTCTTCTCCTGAAGAGATTACTTTCTAGCCTAGAAAAAAGAGGGCATACAGGAGGGGGTACAATCAAATTGTCAGCTCCCCCACACCACAGATGTTAGGGGTGTCAACGCACTCACCAAGCTGATTACCAGCTCATTCCAGCCCCTGCTGCTGCTGGCTCCCTCATGTGGTCCTTATATATGTGGCACGTATCTCAGGAGTGTGCTGAGGGCATTGCTGCACTATAGTGTGTTAAAGGGCCAGTGCGCCCCAATGCGTAAGTGCCTCTCAGCTATGGCTGAGGAGTACAGAGTATATAAGGCATCCTCCTCTATTGTGAGGTGCCTGTTCTATGTGTCTTAGTTTGTGCTTTCTCTAGCTAGTTGTCTGGTCCCCATATATTATGCTCTTCTATTGTGCATTAACTTTTTCCTGTGCTCCATTTCCATTCAATGCCTACCTGGTAAGCTTTCCAGGAGCTGCCAGAACCTGCCTGCGATTAACTGCTCTACCTTACTTTCTGGACCTACCAATACTGAGTCTGTACCTGCCAGTACTTTTCTGCTTTACATTCTGGTTGTCCTACCTGCGCTTATGCCAGACTCAGCCCCCAAAGCTCTGACACCAGCTGCCTAAGTACCAGAATCCCCAGGTGCTGCCTCTGCAGTTATTTACCAGCGCAAGCTTATTCCCAACACCTGTGTCTTTAGTGAAGACTAAATAGATATTCAGGGATGCTCCTCCAGGTCAGAGATCAGTGCCTTGGTTTTATGAGTCCACTTTCATCACTCACCAAAGCAACCATAAAATCCCATTGTATTGAACCATGTAATTAATTGTAGTTGTCAGTACATTTAAAGAAAGGTGAAAATTACAAGTTACAACTCACCAGTAAATCCATCATTACAAGCACAGATGAAACTTCCTATTGTGTTAGTGCAGGTTGCATTAGGTGAGCAGATATTATTGATCTTACATTCATCAATATCAGCACAGTGGGTCCCATTACCTGTTTAATATAGATTAAATCACAGTTTAAGGGAATCTGTCATGTCCTTTACGCTCTGCATCCCAGCAACATTCATATGTGTATCCCAATATTTCCAATGCCTTTTGATAAAATCTATGTATATATAAAGCATTTATGTGCAGTTTCCCTTATTTTAAATAGACCATTTACTAGTTAAGGGGGCATTGTTTCCCTTGTTTACTTGGCCTTTATGCGTCCCGGCGTCAAAGAGGTGCACTGAGCATTATAGGAAGTACAGCTTCTGCAATTCTGGTCATGCACAGTGCAACTCTCTTAATAGAGATAAGCAAAACTTTTCAAGTTCAGGTTCAGTTCAGCAGTTCTCAATATGTTCGACAAATAGTTTGATAAATGGTTCACCTAACCCCATTGAATTTAATGGGAGGCAAAACAAAATGCATAGAAAACAGCTTCAGCCCAAAAGATGCAAAAATAACTCAAATTAGGGACAGACACTAGGAAATGTGGCATCTATTCCATCCAGCTTCAATATAGATCACGAACAGGGTGATGAGGGACAGTTGTAGGCATCATGCTCAGAAAGCCCTGCTAAATTCAGAAAACACACAGCAAAGAGATCTCAAGTCTGAAACCAGCCTAATATGCACATATAACTGCATATGTCTGCTTTGAATCCCACTAAAAAAATCTTCATAATAGATAATATAAATATTATTAACTTCGTAAAGTGTAACAGTTTACATTTTTATTCTATAATAATTTAAAACAAGTGAATATAATCAACTTTCCCAGATACTTTATTATTTAAATTAGGGGGGACACTACTAAAAGAAACCTTCAACCAGCTGTTCTCAGTAGCTCTGTGTGAAGATAAAATCCTCCTCACCTCCATCTTCAGGGGGCGTGGTCTAAGCTCCATTTACAATATAGCTGATAAGACTCTCAGGTTACTTAATGTGGCACCTCCATTCACATTGCTCTGCTCCTTGTTATCACAGAGCACAGAGCAGATGCCATGTGAATGGAGCAGTCAGATAAGACCTCACCGGAGCTGTTAGGAGCTGTGGGAGCTCAACATGGTTAACATGGTGCCAGCATGAAGTATTGTGATAGTCTCATCTGGTCTATTATGAATAAAGCTTAGGCCATGCCCCCTGAAGATGGAGGTGAAGAGAATTTTATCTTCACACTCAGCTGCTGAGGACATCTTGTGGAATTTTTTTTAGTAGTTTCCCTCCTGATTTCATTATTAATGTATACATGAAAGTTGATTATATTCACTTGCTCTACATTACTATTGAATATTTTGTTTATGCACTTTAGTTTTTTCCTTCTTTTATTCCAAGAGCCATAACATTTTTGTACTTCTCTGTAGATGAGGGGTTGTTTTTTGAGGGATGAGCTTTACTTTTCACTGACATCGTTCATTTTATCATTTGATGTAACAGTAGGGGGGGGGGGAAATTACCAAGTGTGAATAAATAGAAAAAAAAGGAAAATTCAGCAATAATCTTTTTTATTTACAGTATTCATTATACCATAAAATCGACCCGGCAGTACGATTCTCAAGGTCAATATGATTACCTAGATACCAACCATGTATAGTTTTTGTTTTATTTAAGTAGAAAAAGAATTCAGATATTGTGAAAAAAAGAAATGTGCTTGTGTCACAGCTTTTGAAGAGCTGTAATGTTTTACATGTTTGGGCTGTGAAATGTCTTGTGTTTTGTGTATTATTGTGGGATATATGCGATGTTTTGATCACCTTTAATTTTTTCTCTTTTTGCAGCAGCCAAAAATACTGCATCTCTGGCATTTTGATCTTTTTTTCTTGTTGCACTCTTTACCAATTGGATTAATTTGTTTTACATTTTGATACATCTGAGATTTCTAAATGCAGCAAAACAAGACATGTATTTTTTATATATATTTTAATTTGTTTTATTTTCATTGTGGCAATATTGGGCTAATTTGAATTTTTGTGCTTTTATTATTTTTTCTTTTTTTAAAAACTTTCTTTTTTACCCTTTTTGATGTTTTTACTAGTGCCCTTAGGAGACTTGAAGCTGTGATCATCTGATTGATTGTGCTTTAACATTGCTCTATACAACAGAAATCACAATCTCCTACAAATGTCGCAGCCACACAGGGGTCATCATGAGAACTTCGGCTGTCATGACATCCCATCCACGCTCCGCGATGATGTCAAAAGGCCGATGATGGGCCTCTTTTGCTGAGGTGCCCTAAATACTCCGCATTGAGGGACACTCACTTCAAGAGATTGTTCGATCTCCTCCTAGACTTCACCTCCATGGAGGAGGAAGAGAAACTACTGGGGGAAGAGGAAAGTGCAGCGGCCATAGCAGCGCAATATGTCAGTGCCTGCCACAGACTAAGAGGAGACTGATATGTCATGGACTTCTGTACCCCAACCCTGAACACTTCCCTATCCCCCAACTAAGAGCCTGATATGCCATGGACTTATATACCCCACCCTGGACATGTCCCCACCCTCTAAAAGGATCCCGATATATCATGGACCTCAATATGCCTACCCACTCCCCACTCCCTACCCCCGTCCCCCTATTTTTACTATTTGCTTTGGCAACGCTGATATGTACTTAGTCCTGCCAATAAATCTAATTTGAATTGAATTGAATTGAATTGATGGGAGAGGGGAATGACGCGCTTCCCACTGGTGTGTGTTAAATTCCGCTGTCAGAGGCTGACAGTTGTATTCAACTGGTTAAAAGCCACAGGAAGATCTCCAATCTATCTACCTGTGTCTGTTAGGGTACCATTACACGTCGCAACATTGCATGCAATTTCACTGGCAATTTGCTGGTTGCAGTGAAATCATGGACACATTGTTACATTTGTACATGGCAACAAAATAGAACAATGTGTCCATGATTTCACTGCAACCAGCAAATTGCCAGTGAAATTGCATGCAATGTTGCGACGTGTAATGGTACCCTTAGAAGCATATGTCAGCTAATCATCCATCATGTGAAGGGAAAGATCCGAGCACAGTGTGTGAGCCCACATCAAAGGCAAGAAGACCCATGATGGACATAGTACATTATGGGTTGTCAAGGGGTTAAACCACACTACATATAAACTCAGAAATTAGGACTTAACTGTTTAAATGTGAGTATAGGGACATAGGGAAGAAACAGGGAAGAAAAAGGAAGGGGGACCTGGATTAAAGGGAGGTTCTTCTTCACTGGACGTGACTAGACATATATGGATAGATAGATAGATAGATAGATAGATAGATAGATAGATAGATAGATAGATAGATAGATAGATAGATAGATATCTGCATACATAGATAGTGTTGTTATTTTTAATAAACATTAGATAAAGTGGTATGTGTCCAATTGCATTACCCATAAAAACCAGAGATTTACATCATTTTAATGTTTTTGTGGCTACATTTTCATTGATACTTATTAAAACATAAACCGTATTTAACGAGAGGTAAAAATAGAAATCAATGGCTATTCAGAACTCACCTGAGAATCCATCATTACAAGCACAGGTGAAACTTCCTATTGTGTTAGTGCAGGTGGCATTAGGTGAACAGATATTATTGATCTCACATTCATCAATATCATCACATTGGATTCCGTTACCTGATCAATATAAAAATAATCACAGATAAATGAGGATTTACAGATGTAGCATTTCCTAACATGACACATATACCATGATGGAGGAAGATATCTGGATTCAGAAAACTGTAACTTGACACCTGACTTGAGTTCATTGCCCGTTGCTTTCAGTGTCCATTTACCGTTTTCCATGTCGTGATATATTTAGTGCATTGTGTGTTAGGGTAAAGAATTCTACATATGTAACATTAGACGTCAATGTGAAAAAGAAAAATCATATGAAACAAACCGCTGACCGCGGTTTTTTTCACGGCCGCACCTGCCGCAAGTGCCAAAACCGCACTTGCGGCACCTGCCGCAAGCCCGCCTATACATTGTATGGGGCTTGCCGCAACCGCGCCGCAACCGTGCCGCAAGTGCAGTCAGTATGCGGTAATCGCGGCAGATGCGGTTTTTTCACCGCATCTGCCGCGATTTGAAAAAAACGCTAGTGTGAAAGCACCCTAAGATGTGGGGTATAGAACGGAGATTAAGACATTGGAATGTATGACACTGGAGTATGTGCATTTGTGGATTCCGTCATGTACACCATTGATCCTAGCAATATGCTAGAGTTTTATGGACTTTTTCAACCTATTGAACACTATATGGAGGGATCAGATGGGGCAGTTTGTTAGACTGGCTAATGCTGTCTAGATTACTATAAATTGTGGAAATACTGTAGTGATCATTGTGTGTTAATTAGAGATGTTTACCTTGTGCTGCTGGATGATAGGTTGATTTCATTGAGGGAATAGTATTTGGCTACACTTGTGTTTTATAAAATATAGGGGTTAAAGGGAACATGTCACCTAGTTTATGCCCCCCAGCTATCACTGTCTGTGGCTGCAGCTTCATAATACTATTCTAATAATCCCTGTCTGAGCTCATAGAGTAATGTTAAAGGTGAGAATAAGCATTTATACACTTACACTTTCTTATGTGAATGAGGCAGTGACTACAAAGTTGGAGGATGTAGTTCACTCTGGCTGGTTAAAGGGATCCTGTCACCCCCAAAACACCTGTAAACCTATTAAAACCTGTCCCTAGAGCATATTAACACTATCCCTACACTCTTTTTACCTCCTAAATGCAGTAAGTGACATTGAATAAAAACGTTTTATAAGTACCTGATTAGTGATGATAATGAGTGACTATGCTATTCATAGTCACTCATCAAGACTGCCCCTCTGCTTCATAGCACGCCTGAATAGGCGTGATCTACAGCCCACATTCAAACTGCCGCCTCCCTGCTGTGCCCTGTCTCGTCCGAGGCTGCAGTGTGGCTGGTGACGCGATCCGCGTCATTCCCGGCGCCTGGTGACGTATTTAGACCGGCGCCGCGCTGTCAGCTTCAAAATGCGCACTGCGCATGCCCAATGCGCATGCGCAGTGCGCATTTTGAAGCTGACAGCGCGGCGCCGGTCTAAATACGTCACCAGGCGCCGGGAATGACGCGGATCGCGTCACCAGCCACACTGCAGCCTCGGACGAGACAGGGCACAGCAGGGAGGCGGCAGTTTGAATGTGGGCTGTAGATCACGCCTATTCAGGCGTGCTATGAAGCAGAGGGGCAGTCTTGATGAGTGACTATGAATAGATAGTCACTCATTATCATCTGTAATCAGGTACTTATAAAACGTTTTTATCCAATGTCACTTACTGCATTTAGGAGGTAAAAAGAGTGTAGGGATAGTGTTAATATGCTCTAGGGACAGGTTTTAATAGGTTTACAGGTGTTTTGGGGGTGACAGGATCCCTTTAATAGTTAACTTTCTGAAAACTTCTCTTTATAAAGGGCCTGTGTGATGTCCCAATCATATTACCGTAATGGGGGGAGCTAAGCAAGCAAAAATGGTCAATGTAGACTTAGCTCCGCCTATTATAGTCACATTATTGTGACATCATACAGGTTCCTTAGCATCTTCTGACATATGGCAGAAATGTTAACTATTAACTTGCCAGAATGACTGTGCCCTCCAAGGTGACTACACACTGCCTCATTTACATAAGAAAATCTAAATGTATAAATGCTTTTTTTCCCCCTCTAACACTACACTCTTAGCTCAGTCAGGGATGAGTAGAATAGTATTATAAAACTGCAGAGACACACAATGATACCTGGGGTGGGCAGAAACAAGCTTACTGGTTCCCTTCAATTAAAAGTTGTATATGCTTGAGAAACATCTCAAGTTTAGAGATCGAAATGTTGCACCAAATGGTGGAATAAAGATCCTTTTATGGAAATACCGGCTGTGTGAAGCACTGTCTTCTATCTAAACGTATGTATCTGATATAAAGATGACTCCTTGGAGGCGACGTGCACCACAAATGGGGTGAGATTGAACCTTGTATATTCCAGATGGGTGCTGTAAACCCAAGGACAACATCTGCACGGAGTTTGTATGTTCTCCCCATGTTTGCATGGGTGTCCGCCGGGCACTCTGGTTTCCTCCCACATTGTAAAGACATACTGATAGGATGTTTAGATTGTGAGCTCCAAGAGAGATAGCATTACTCATGTATGTAAAGTGCTATGGAATTAATAGCACTACATAAATGAATAAATATATAAATATATATATATATGTCCCATTGTACTGAACGTAAACTAAACCATTAAATGTGGATACAAATAGGCATAAATTGAAAACAATGCATCGTAAATTAGTACTCACCTGTGAATCCATTATGACAAGTACAGATGAAACTTCCTATTGTGTTAGTGCAGGTTGCATTAGGTGAGCAGGTATTATTGGTGTCACATTCATCAATATCATCACAGTGGATTCCATCTCCTAATAATATAAATGTTTTACAGTTAACAACAGAGGTAGATGTGACCATGAAAAATTATTATTGAGCCTTCATTACTTGATCACTGATTGAAAAACAGGAGTATGGAAAATTAACACATCGAGCTCCAAATGAAAGATTATAAGACAGCTGACAAAGGTGTTTCCTATAGGTAGCGTAAGAAATATCTACTAAATGTATGAAGAAAAGATCAAATTGCCAAGATCACGAATAATCCTCTCTATGTGTAGATATATAATATAGATTACATATTTTACCATGTTTCCTTAAACAACATGATCCATTCACTTCCATTACAGTCACATATTCCTGATGTATTGTACTCACCTGTGTATCCAGCATTACATGTACAGGTATAACTTCCCACTGTGTTATTACAGGAGGCGACAGATGAACAGTTGTGTTTTCCTCCACATTCATCAATATCAGCACAATATGACCCATTACCTGATCACAATACAGATATAATGACTGGTTACAGCCTGTGAGGAAGAACTTATCTACAATTGTCTTTGATATAGATATAAACTATCAATGGAGGGTACTAAATTCTATAGGACAAACTGCAGCCAAAGTCTATCAGTCTGTACTAATGAAGAGACAAATTACACAAACACAAAGTAACCTTATATCAGTCATTGAGAAGACAAAACTGCAAATCAAAATAATAGATCAACAAAATAATCACACATATATTGTATCTGACAACCTCATCCATCATCAATAGATAGAATATGGGTCAGTGTGATATTGTTAGATACCGTATATACTCGTGTATAAGCCGACTTTTTCAGCCCAAAAATTGGGCTGAAAAGTCCCCCCTCGGCTTATACGCGAGTATATACATGTGTGTGACGGGGACGGGGGCTCTGACTGGGGGCAGGAGGAGGCAGGAGGGGGCTACAGTGACACCGCGCGGTCACGTGGGCCCGGCTCATTAATATGCACGCATCCCCCTGTCCATCCCCGGCAAGGGGATGCAGTGCATATTGCCCCACACAGCCCCTGGCGGCCCCCGGCAGTGGTATACAGCCCCCCCCGCCTAGTACCGGGCCCCCATGCTGCGGATACAGTAGTTCATACATTACCATCTCTCCCTGCAGCGCGCGGCTCCTCCAGTCCCAGCCGGCATCTTCCTGTAGTGTCATGTGACTGGCGCGTCACATGACACTACAGCAACAAGCCGGGCGGGAGATGGAGGAGCCGCGCGCTGCAGGAGATGGTAATGTATGAACTACTGTATGCTGTGCCGCAGCATGGGGGCCCGGTACTAGGCGGGGGGGCTGTATACCACTGCCGGGGGCGCTGTATAAACCCCTGGGGGCGCTGTATAAACCCCCGGGGGCCTGCTGTATAAACCCCCGGGGGCCTGCTGTATAAACCCCCGGGGGCCTGCTGTATAAACCCCCGGGGGCCTGCTGTATAAACCCCCGGGGGCCTGCTGTATAAACCCCCGGGGGCCTGCTGATACCCCCGGGGGCCTGCTGATACCCCCGGGGGCCTGCTGATACCCCTGGGGCCTGCTGAATACCCCTGGGGGCCTGCTGTATACCCCTGGGGGCCTGCTGATACCCCTGGGGGCCTGCTGTATACCCATGGGGGCCTGCTGTATACCCCTGGGGGCCTGTTGATACCCCCTGGGGGCCTGTTGATACCCCTGGGGCCTGCTGATACCCCTGGGGCCTGCTGAATACCCCTGGGGGCCTGCTGTATACCCCTGGGGGCCTGCTGATACCCCTGGGGGCCTGCTGTATACCCATGGGGGCCTGCTGTATACCCCTGGGGGCCTGTTGATACCCCTGGGGGCCTGTTGATACCCCTGGGGCCTGCTGATACCCCTGGGGCCTGCTGAATACCCCTGGGGGCCTGCTTATACCCCTGGGGGCCTGCTTATACCCCTGGGGGCCTGCTGTATACCCCTGGGGGCCTGCTGATACCCATGGGGCCTGCTGTATACCCATGGGGGTCTGCTGTATACCCCTGGGGCCTGCTGAATACCCCTGGGGGCCTGCTTATACGCCTGGGGGCCTGCTGATACCCCCGGGGGCCTGCTGATACCCCCAGGGGCCTGCTGTATACCCCTGGGGGCCTGCTGATACCCCTGGGGGCCTGCTGATACCCATGGGGGCCTGCTGATACCCATGGGGCCTGCTGTATACCCCTGGGGGCCTGTTGATACCCCTGGGGCCTGCTGATACCCCTGGGGCCTGCTGAATACCCCTGGGGGCCTGCTTATACCCCTGGGGGCCTGCTTATATGCCTGGGGGCCTGCTGTATACCACTGGGGGGGCCTGTATACCTTACTGCTGGGGGTTGTATACCTGTGCTGGAGTCCACCCTCGGCTTATACGCGAGTCAATAAGTTTTCCCAGTTTTTGGGGGCAAAAGTAGGGGGGTCGGCTTATACACGGGTCGGCTTATACACGAGTATATACGGTATGTGTCCATGACTGTTTTGTCATTGTTACTGGAGATGACAATGAAGATGGCGTCCTCCTGTGAATGGTTGTATATAGAGACATCTTTAGTGATAAGTGATTACCTTGGTATCCATCATTACATGTACATAAGGAATCTCCTGTTCTGTTACTACACACGGCATTGGAAGAACAATTAGCATCATCTGTACATGATGTCAGGGCCTCACAGTTATATCCATCACCTATGAAGAGAACATCATTTAGTGAACGAAGTATAACAATTAAATCATTGTTTGGAGTTAATCCAATTCTATGGTGGCCGCGCTCCCCGTGGTAATGATTTTAAGAACTTCTTGTCACAAAAAGTTCATTACTGAAAACATGCGAGAATATAAAAAACGGATACTTATAAAACTTCATTAAAAGGGCACCAGAAAGTTACATTGGTAATGCGCTTAGATTGGCGCCGCATGTTTGTTTCTTTATATATACCCTACAGGGAATCACCTTACTTCAATTAAATCATTATATTAGTGTCACTAAATATGAAGGTTTTCAGCATGAGACGTAATGACTAACAGTCTGCTCTCCTAATCTCACTGCAGGGATTTGTGTAGGGGCAGTCATACCATTGGTACACTCCGTGCAGACGTACAGGAAGGACCATCTTAACACATTGGCTTGATTAGCACTTGCCTGGGGGCCCACAAGCATAGGGGCTCTAATTAATCTGTATATGTTAAAGCATAACTAAACCTTCGGACAACTTTACACAAAAAGAACGGCCACATTTAGCTGAACATTTTTCATGCTGATGACCTGGAAATGCGTTGCCTCCTTCACCCTTAAAAACAGCAAAAGGAGCTTGAAAAAGAAGAGTTTTTTGATGAAATTCCAGCTCCAACCATCCTTCTCCACCCCACAAGCAAACTCTAAAATGGTAACATATTATGCAGAGGGCATGTCAGAGCCAGATAAGGTAACAGTCTCCTCAGCAGAAATTAAATACAATTTTTTTTATATATACATACTAGATGTGGGCCTGATGCCATCGCATCAGGAGGACTGTGATGTCATGATGGGGGCAAGCTCTTTAGCGCAGAGGCTGTCCACTCCAGCCTGAACTCTTTCTCATCCTGTGCTGTTTTCTCCTCTCTCTGCTCTCTCCTTTGACCTGTCATCACCCTGTCTGCTCTCCCCACTGTGTACTGTCATCTCCTCTCTTGTGCTTTTTCCTTTGAGCTGACTCCACCAGTGTGCTCTTCCCTCTGTATGCAGTCTCTATTCCCCAGGTGCTGTCTTCTCCCCCTGTGCTCTCTCCTTTGAGATGTCTTCCCCTGTGTGCTCTCTCCCCTGAATGTGGTCTCTCTCCCCTGTGATGTATTTTCCCCTCTGTTCTCTCTCCCTTGAGCTGTCTCCCCTTGTGCTTCTCTCTCTCCCCTCTGCTCTCTCTCTCTGCCCCTTTGTTCACTCTCACTGTCCCCTTTGCACTCTCTGCCTACTGTGCGCCCACCCCCCTGTGCTTTGCCACTCCCCTTGTGCTCTCTTCATCCTGTGGTGTCTAAAGATGGCGGTGCCGTGAGTAAATGTGAATGCACACACCGGTTCACACCTCCACCATAACTAAGTGGACCTGCGCCAACCAGGCGCGTGAAGGTGCAGTTAGTGTCCAAAGATGGCGGCAGTCTGACTAACTGCACCACTGCCCGAGTAGGCACATGCACAGATAGTCACTTGGTGATGTACGGCAATGATTTCAGTTGAAGTCTGCCGGCAGCGTGAATAGCGGATTTTGCGGTGACGTGTTCCTAGCTTTTGTTTTGGGTGGTGTTGGGTCTGATTGTCGGTGGCACCGCAGGTGGCATTGTGCGAGGGGCCACTACCACTAGCGGGCACCATATTTGCACACCCATCACTTGAATGTGCAAATATGGCTGCTGCAGCACATGATAGGAAAGCATCTGTACAGAAGTGAATGACGGACAGGACTTTGCTATTATGTTATTGGATATATCATGTGATGCAGAAGACATCATTGTGACAAATCATGTCTCAGCAAAGGTGTCTTGACTTGTGTCCGATTTTTTGCTGTGCCCAAAATCGGAGACTGCTCCAATTTTGGTCACAGCAAAAAATCTGATCCCACAAAATCGGCGGGCAATTAGGCCAAATCCAATCAGATCCTAGGCCTTTAACATGGGAGCCTATGAGCGCGGGCCCAAGGAAACAACTGATCGTTCCTCGGACGGGATTTTAGTGTATTGAGAATGCTCAGTACACTAAAATTGCTCTGTGCCTTCTAATTTCACTTCTGCAATGTATAATAAAAAAATCTCTATACTCACCTGTCCGCGATCCACCGTGGCATCAGCAAGGTCCTGATGCCTATAGGACCTACCGTGATGTCACAAGCCGGCAGCGTCTTTGGGTCACATGACCGCGGTTACTGCAGTAACTGCGATCATGTGACCCGATGACGCTGCCATCTTCTGACATCATGGCAGGTCCTACATGCATTAGGACCTTGCTGGATTCCGCGGTGGATCGCGGACAGGTGAGCATAGAGATTTTTTATTTTTGACTCTGAAAGTTCCCTGCTGTGTCCGGATCCGTGATAATCACGGCCCCGGACACAGAGTAGGTCACCCCCTGTGGTGTCCATTCCTGTCCGTGGGATCCTACAAAAAGTAGTATCCCACGGACAGGGAAAAAAACGTTATGTGAAAGCAGTCTTAGTTATACTTACACAAAGCTTAATCAGTTATACTCAACCTTAGCAGTGGGTTCAGCAGAGCAGACTGTCAGTCATTACATGTCTCACACTAGTAGCTTTCCATGTCAATTAAAATAAGCTACGGAGGCAAATTCTCAGGGAGAACTTTATCAGTCCCATAGATCTTAACTGCTCATGTATAAGTTAAGGAAATATAGATTTCACTGGAATAACATATAAGATCACAGACTCCACACTATAATTTTATTAACCCCTTCCCGACCTTTGATGTTGTGCAACGTCATGAAAGTCGGTGCGTTTCCGACCATTGATGTAGCACAACGTCATGGTGGTTACCGCGGCACCGCTGCCACAGTAACCTCCATCGGGCCCCAGTGCTCTGTGATTCCTATCACAGAGCACCGAGGCTCGAGGTCAGGGGTGCGGTAGATTCCCCACCCCGTCCCCAGGATCACTGTGATTGGCTGTTGAAACAGTCAATCACAGTGATCCTGTCTCCACCTATAGAAGGGGTGGTTAGAACCCCTTCTATAGGCTGGAGCACTGGAGGGGGCGGTGATCGCCCCCTCCAGCGCTGATGGGGAGTGATCTGATCACTCTCCATTATTTTCACCAAGATGAAGGCGGTGCAGGTACTTTTGCCGACCGCCGCCACATCTTCACGCCGCCTGCATCCCGCCGCTGCCTGCTTCCCACCGCCAGCTACTTCCCGCCGCCGCCACCAGGTGAGCCGCAGCTGCTCTGCAGCTCGATCCCCCATGCCTGGGGGATCAGCCTGCAGAAGAGCGATCTGGCAGCCAGGGCACTGTGATCCACTTAGTGGATCACTGTGCCTGGGCTGTCAGATTGCTTTCTTCAGCTCGATCCTCCATGCAGGGGGATTGGCCTGCAGAAGAGCGATCTGGCAGCCAGGTCACTGTGATCCACTTAGTGGATCACTGTGCCTGGGCTGTCAGATCGCTTTCTGCAGCTCGATCCTCCATTCAGGGGGATTGGCTTGCAGAAGAGCGATCTGGCAGCCTGGGCACTGTGATCCACTTAGTGGATCACTGTGCCTGGGCTGTCCGATCGCCTTCTGCAGCTCAATCCCCCATGCAGGGGGATCGTCCTGCAGAACAGCGATCTGGCAGACCAGGCACTGTGATCCATTTAGTGGATCACTGTGCCTGGGCTGACAGATTGCTTTCTGCAGCTTGATCCCTCATGCAGGGGCGATAGCGATCTGGCAACCCGGGCACTGTGACCCACTTAGTGGATCACTGTGCCTGGGCTGTCAGATTGCTTTCTGCAGCTCGATCCCCCATGCAGGAGGATCGGGCTGCAGAGTACTGATCTGATAGCCCAGGCGCAGTGATCCACATAGTGGATCACTGCGCCTGGGCTGTCAGACCGCTACTCTGCAGCCTGATCCCCCTGCATGGGGGATCGAGCTGCAGAAAGCGATCTGACAGCTTGGGTGCAGTGATCCACTAATGTGGATCACTTGGACCGGGCTGTCAGATCGCTACTCTGCAGCTCGATCTCCATGCAGGGGGATCGGGCTGCAGAGTAGCGATCAGACAGCCCAGGAGCAGCGATCCACTATCGACGGTGGATGTAGCAGGGGCGATCGAGCGTCATGGGACCTTCATTGTGGACTACGTCGGAGGCGATCGAGCGTCGTGGACCTTCGTTGTGGACTAAGTCGGATCTTTATAATAAAGATGGAGTCCGAATTTTGTTTGTGCTTTTTTTTTTCAAATAAAAAGATTTTTCTCTGGTGTATTTTTTTTTTGACTATTTACTAGAGATTCCTAATGGCTAGGTCTAACATTGGCCCGACATTATGAATCTTGGGCTTAGTGCCAGCTGCCAATAAAAAAGCTGGTATTAACCCCTTTAACACACAGTTTGCCAACAGCACTAGGGCAACTGGAAGAGTCTGGGTACAGCGCCAGGAAATGGCGCTTCATTGAATGCGCCATTTTCTGGGGCAGCTGCGGGCTGCAATTTGCAGCATTGGGGGCCCAGAACGCTTGGGCTTCTCCATGCTGAGGATTCCCGCCCCCAGCTGCCTAGTTGTACCTGGCTGGACCAAAAATATGGCGGAGCCCCACGTCATTTTTTTTCTAGAATTAGTTCTAGAAATAAAAAAAATGGGCTTCACTGTATTTTTGGTTGCCAGTCAACTACAACGAGGCAGCTGGGAGTTGGTGGCAAACCGTAGCTGCTAAGTTGTACCTGGTGGACCAAAAATAAGGCGGAGCCCCACTTAATTTTTTTTTTAAATGACTTCTACAAGCAAAATGATGGAACTTTGCTGTATTTTTGGATGCCAGCCAGGTACAGCTGGGAGGCTGGAAAACTCAGCGTGGAGAGACCCAAAGGTTGTGGGCCCCCACACTGCAAATTACAACCCACAGCCACCCCAGAAAATAGCACATTCATTAGAGGCGCCATTTTCTGGTGCTGTTCCCGAACTCTTCCAGTTGCCCTTGCGCTGGTGGCACATAGGGGCACTCCATACGTGACATGGTGTCCGCTAACAAGTTGAATGGAAAATTAGCTTCAATTGTTAGCGGACACCATGTCGTGTATGGAGAGCCCTTGGGTGCCTAAACATTGGAGCTCCCCCACAAGTGACCCCATTTTGGAAACTAGACCCCCCAATTAACGTATCTAGATGCATAGTGAGCACTTTGAACCCCAAGTGCTTCACAAATTGATCCGTAAAAATGAAAAAGTACTTTTTTTTCCACAAACATTTTATTTTTCATTTTTACGGATTCATTTGTGAAGCACCTGGGGGTTCTAAGTACTCACTATGCATCTAGATAAGTTCCTTGAGGGGTCTAGTTTCCAAAATGGGGTCACTTGTGGGAGAGCTCCAATGTTTAGGCACACAGGGGCTCTCCAAACTCGACATGGTGACCGCTAACAATCTGAATGGAAAGTGAGCTGAAATTGTTACCGGACACCATGTCGCATTTGGAGAGCCCCTGTGTGCCTAAACATTGAAACTCCCCTGCAAGTGACCCCATTTTTTAAACTAGACCCCCCAGGTAATTTATTTAGATTCATAGTGAGCACTTTGAACCCCCAGGTGCTTCACAAATTAATCCGTAAAAATGAAAAAAAATGTTTCTGGAAAAAAAAATACTTTTTCATTTTTACGGATCAATTTGTGGAGCACCTGGGGGTTCAAGGTGCTCACTATGCATCTAGATAAGTTTCTTGAGGGGTCTAGTTTCCAAAATGGGGCCACTTGTGGGGGAGCTCCAATGTTTAGGCACACAGGGACTCTTCAAAGACGACATGGTATCCGCTAACAATTTGAATGGAAAATTAGCTCAAATTGTTAGCGGACACCATGTCGCATTTGGAGAGCCCCTGTGTGCCTAAACATTGGAGCTCCTCCACAAGTGACCCCATTTTGGAAACTAGACTCCCCAGGGAACTTATATAGATGTGTGTTGAGCACTTTGATCCCCCAGATGTTTCACAAATTGATTCGAGAAAAAAAGTGTACTTTTTTTTTCGCAAAAAGTTTCTTTTAGACTATATTTTTTCATTTTCACATGGGCAACAGGATAACATGCATTCTAAAATTTGTTTGGCAATTTCTCCTGAGTACACTGATACCTCATATGTGGTTATAAACCACTGTTTGGGCGCACGGCAGGGCTCAGAAGTGAAGAAGCGCCATTTCACTTTTTGAATGGAAAATTAGCTCCAAAGTCAAAAGGCTCTCCTTCCCTTCTGAGCCCTGCTGTGCACCCAAACAGTGGTTTATGACCACATATGAGGTATCGATGTACTCAAGAGAAATTGCCCAACAAATTTTAGGATCCATTTTATCCTTTTGCCCATGTAAAAATGAAAGCATTGATGCCAAAAAGAACATTTTTGTTAGAAAAATTTAAATGTCCATTTTTTCCTTACACATTGCTTTAGTTCCTGTGAAGCAACTGAAAGGTTAATAATCTTCTTGAATGTAGTTTTGAGTAGCTTGTGGGGTGTAGTTTTTGGAATATTGTCACTTTTGGGTGTTTTCAGTCATGTACACCCCTTGAAGGGACTTCAAATGTGATGTGGTCACTAAAAAAAATGGTTTTGTAAGTTTTGCTGGAAAAATGAGAAATTGCTGATGAACTTTGAACCCTTATAACTTCCTAAACCAAAAATTTTTTTTTACAAATTTGTGCTGATGTAAAGTAAACATGTGGGAAATGTTATTTATTAACTATTTTGTGTCACATAACTCTTTGGTTTAGCAGAATAAAAATTAAAAATTTGAAAATTGAGAAATTTTTTAAATTTATGCCAAATGTTAGATTTTTTCACAAATAAACGCAAAAATTATCGACCTAAATTTATCATTAACATGAAGCCCAATATGTCACGAAAAAACTATCTCAGAATCGCTAGGATCCGTTGAAGCGTTTCAGAGATATAACCTCATAAAGGGACACTGGTCAGAATTGACAAAAATGCCAAGGTTTTTAGGGTCAAAATAGGCTGGGTCATGAAGGGGTTAAACTTTCTGTAATCTGCATGTTCATGTCAAAATTTTAGAAGGGCTGTTTGTAATGACAGAGTCACTTTAAATTACCTCCCTTTTTCCAATTTCTTTTATAAATAAAAGATAAACCTGTTTGGTAAATATGCGATCATAAATGTCCCATTTATCAAAATCTAAATTTATTTCAACTGATTGAAAAAAAATACAACTCTCAGGTATGGCGACACAAACCAAATCTATTATATAAAGCCCGAAGCCACTTCCGGCCAAACCCGAAGCCACTTCCATAGTGTTGTGGTCGGATATTCGGCCAGCTCCACCCGCACAGGGTGGACCAAGATGGCCGCCCTATGCGGGAGGATCGCGGCGAGCCAGCCAGGAGACGACCGGCGTTAGCCGGTCGTCTCCCGGGTGGCGAGTCGTTGCAGCCGCGGTAACTCCGGCACGTAGGTCCATTGCGAGTTTCATGCCCCGGCGACGACCGACGAGAGCCGAGCGCCATGGCCGAAAATAGAACCAAGGGCCCGGCCATGCATAGCTCTAAAGACCGCTATGTATCGCAATGGGAAGTGAGGCGCTATGCTCATTGGTCGGCGCAGCACACAGCGACCAATCAGCATAGCGCCTCACTTACAGCGGGAAATTTGAAACTCAAAGTCCTCCATTATATCTCAATGGGAAGTGAGGCGCTATTCTCATTGGTCGCTGTGTGCTGGCGCCGACCAATGAGAATAGCGCCTCACTTACAGCGGTAAATTTGAAACTCAAAGTCCTCCATTATATCTCAATGGGAAGTGGGGCGCTATTGTCATTGGTCGCTGTGTGCTGGCGCCGACCAATGAAAATAGCGCCTCACTTACAGCGGTAAATTTGAAACTCAAAGTCCTCCATTATATCTCAATGGGAAGTGAGGCGCTATTCTCACTGGTCTCTGTGTGCTGGCGCCGACCAATCAGAATAGCGCCTCACTTACAGCGCTAAATTTGAAACTCTAAGTCCTCCATTATACCTCAATGGGAAGTGAGGCGCTATTCTCATTGGTCGCTGTGTGCTGGCGCCGACCAATGAGAATAGCGCCTCACTTCCCATTGAGATATAATGGAGGACTTTGAGTTTCAAATTTACCGCTGTAAGTGAGGCGCTATTCTCATTGGTCGGCGCCAGCACACAGCGACCAATGAGAATAGTGCCTCACTTCCCATTGAGATATAATGGAGGACTTTGAGTTTCACATTTACTCAAAGTCAAACTCAAAGTCCTCCATGTATCTCAATGGCCAGTAAGGCACTTCTCTCATTGTACTCATGACAGTAGCAACATTAACCCCTTACATTCCGTTTTATCTGTAATTTCTATAACACAGTGTGTAGTTGTACTGCCACTGCGAAGTTAACCCCTTATATACCATTTCTGCCTTAACTCCATACTTTGTAGTCTCTATCACTACTGCCAGTAACCCCTTATATTCCATTATTGTTGTTACTTCTATTACACAGTGTATAGTTGTAATGACACTGCGAAATTAACCCATTATATACCAGTTCAGCATTAACTGCATATTTGGTAGTGTTTATAACTCCTGCCACTGCTACATTAACCCCTTGAAAACCATTTTGGATATAATTTACAGCGCTCACTCTGTTGTGGGAGTGCCTGTGGGACATTAATGCTGCCTTCACATTAGCGTATGTGAACGCAGCTTATGCTGCGCTCCCATACGCAGTCAAACGCATGCGCACTGCGTTCCTATGTTTAACATAGGAACGCATAGTGCCTGCGTTTGTCAGCGTTTGCTGCGTTTGGGTGCGGATGTGGACGATATCTGCTCCTTCCGGGGTCCAGCGTCCGCACCCGGGACGCAGCATGTTGCATTTTTTGTGCACTTGGGGACCTTGGAAAATCAGCAAGCGTCCCCAAGCACACAAAAAAAGCATTGGTGTCAATGGGTCCGCAGTTTTCTGCGCTTGACAGCGCAGGAGAACGCTGCGGACCCATTGAAAAATCTCCCGGTGGCCGGCGGTGATGTCACAGGAGCTCACCGACGGCCACAGGGAGATCAGCTCAGCCTCTGATGGTCTCCTCCTCCCCGCCGCCGGTAATACCCTAGCGATGCTGGCGGGGATAAACAGCTGATTTGACAGCTGTTTGAATCTTCCCGCGCCGACATCTCCTCTCGGTGTCGGCGCGGCAGATTCAAACAGCTGTCAAATCAGCTGTTTCTCCCCGCCGACACGTCCCGGAGCTTACCGGCGGCGGGGAGAAGGAGATCTGCCGCGCAGATCTCCGCCCCAGGACACCTCTGATTGGCTGGCAGCCTGCACAGTGATGTGTCCGCAGGCGGACATTCTCCGCTGCGGACACATCATTAGACACTGCTTTTGACTGCGTTTGTGTCTGCATGCCATCAGCATGCAGACACAAACGCTAATGTGAAGGCAGCCTAACTCCTTCAATAACATTTTTTATATCATTATAAGTTCCTACTCTGTTATAGTCCTGTTAGTCGGACATTAACTCTTTCTACACCTCCACTATATTGCTACCCTCACAGTTCTGCCTACATCACCTACTTAGTCATATATCTGCTGTTTAAGTCTATTATTTAAATCTCTTAAAAAAATTATATACAGATTCTAGACTCCCGATTCTTTAGAATCGGGCTCACAGCTAGTGTTTATATAAAGTTCTAACTTTACTGTTGGATTTAAAAATAACCTAATCTAACCTAAAAAAACTAATTGTGTTAATTGATCTGAATTGAAGATCCATATTGCTGGGTCATTGTCACTGAAAGAAAAAGCGCAAAATAAAACAAAACCTGAAAACAATGGAGGAATTCTTTTTTCACAATTTCTCATCACTTGAACTTTTTTCACCTTTTCATTATATGATATGGTAAGGTGAATGATGTATTTCAAATTTACAACTCGTCCTGCAAAATAAATGCCCTCATATGTCTATACCAAACAACAAAATAAAAAATAATGACGGCTCTTGAAAGAGTTGAAGAAAATAATAAAGCCAGAAAAATAAAAAATTGTCTGGCCCTGAAGGGGTTAAAAGAAAACAAATGTTAAAACAGGAATGAAATTATGTCGGAGCTCACCTGAGAATGCATCAGTACAAGTACAGGTGTAATTTCCTATTGTGTTAGTGCAGGTGGCATTAGGTGAGCAGGTATTATTGGTCTCACATTCATCAATGTCATCACATTGGATTCCATCTCCTAATAATATAAAATGATAAAACATTTTACAGTTAACTGAGGATATGACATTAGAATAAGGTGTGACAATGAAAACATGTGAATCTACAAACATTGTCTAATCAGAGTTTGAAAAATAAAAGCTGCAAACACTAACTCATCAAGCCCCAAAAGGAAATTATTTAAATATAAGGTTTAATATGTGTAATTCCAACGTACCCGCAGTGATGTCGACATACTTAATGCCGCGGCTGGGGCACATGCCTCCTCCCTCCTCCTAGCTCATCCACGTGCTCTGCTGCCTCCAGTTCCTGGTCCCTGTGCCCACTGCAAAAGCTTCCAGGAGTCTGCCTAAGGAACGCTTCTCAGCATAAGCTCTTCTCTTAAAGGGCTAAAATGCTAGTACCCAGAAGAGCCCCTCAGCCTATGGCTGAGAGTCACTTGGTATTTAAGGCATCCTCCAACTAGAGGAGGTACTTGAGCAATATATTAGTTTAGTTAGGTCTCGGGAACTAGCTATTCTCCCCTTATGCCTGCTGGCAGATTCCTCTCCATGAAGAGAATAGCTAGTTCCCCAGACCTTGTCTTAGCCTCTCAAATAGTCAGATCAGAGTTCCCACACACTGCACTGATGAGGGGCAGTCACCCCGAAATGCAGCGTCTGCAGTTTGGGGTTCTGATCTGGCACAAATAATGAGTCATATTAAAAGGCGTGTTAAAAAGTTGATTATGACTTAAAAGATTGCTACCTTTATTGGGTGACACTAGAGTTTGTCCACTTCCTCACTGCAGTGACAATTTGCATTAGTTTAGTTAGTTAATTTCTGCTGAGCTTGTTGTCAGGTCCTGTGTTCCTGGGTCCACTACCTGTCCCTGTGTCCTGCCTTCCCATAGCAGTCCGTATCTGCCTTGCCTTCTGCACCTGCCTGACATTGAATTGATGTAAAAAATAATTCCAATTCTCTATTTGGCTTCAGGCTCATCTGTCCCACTGCCATCAGTCATTCGATCATCGCATCTGTCATCCATCTGCCTTCTTCTATTTTCCTCCTAACCATGTCTTCTATTAGGTCACTCTTTATGATGAGGAGTGCAACAAACATCAATTATATGCATTCCAATGAATGTGTTCATGTGGGGCATGACGCATGGCATTGATGTGTGCCACACCATATATTACAGTATGTGGCGTAGTAAATTATACATCCGGGTGGAACAAAAATAAAACATTGAAGATAAAACAAACAAGCAAGAAGAGATGATTGATCGACCAATAGCCTCAGGACAGCATGGAGAAGACTAAGAAAGCCTACAAAAATAGACTACACATTGGATACTGAATTATTAGAAACACCATTATTAATACATAATATACATAATACATCTGAAATGTTTCATTTATAATAAACAGTACTTTACACTGAATGTTGAATAATAAATATTTATATATGTACACACATATATAAAAATATATATGTCTTAGCACCTAACTACAAGTCATAGAAAGTTAAAACACATAGGGCCAGTTCACAGCTAAAGCTGGGCTGCGTTTGTATTCGTTTTTACTGCTAAAAACGCATCCAAATGCATGTGTTAATGCACTCATAGGCTGCAATGCAAAAACGAATGTCATTTTGCAAACACAGCCAAAAACGTGGGCTGCTGCGTCTAGGGCTGTGTTTGCAAAAACGCATGAGTTTTGTGTTTTTGCATGCGTTTGGAATGTGTTTGCATTGCAGCCCATGGGTACGTTAATGCATACGTTTGGATGCGTTTTTAGTGGTAAAAAAGCATACAAACGCAGCCCAAATGCTGATGTGAAATGGCCCATAGAGATTTAGGAAAAAGTGTGTTTGGCATGTATAACGTTCAACAATTACAAAAGTAAAAAATACTTTAAAAAAAATTATATGGCCACGTAATAGTGTGTGTTTAACCATCTGAAACATGGAAAAACATGTGCAGGTAATGTGCAAATGAATGTGTACAAATGTAAAACTTTTAACCACAGATTGCAACAGCAAAAAGTTAGAAGAATACCCAGAGATTTAGGAAGGAGTGTGTTTGGTGCGAATAATGTTCAACATTTACAATGTAAAAAACACCTATAATAAGAACATGATTTTTTGTTTCAATAAAAATGAAGTGCAAAGTGCAACAAAATGTTATAAAGCACAAAATTGCAATATGCAGAAGAAAATATATATGGTCACACAATAGTGTATGTTTACCCAACTGAAATATTAAAAACACGTGCAGATAATGTGCAAATGAATGTGTAAAAAAAAAGTTAAAAAGGAGCAAAAATGTAAATGACATTCTACTGGGCGCTGCAATGGTAACTAATGCACCTTTTTGAATATGAGTATCATGGCATTGTATATCTTAGCTCCTTTAAATTTTTTGCTGTTGTAATCCGTGGTTAAAAGTTTTACTTTGTACATATATATATATATATATATATATATATATATAGTTATCCAACACTCTGTGCAGGGTACTATGTACTATATATAAAAAATGTCTGATATTTTATGTATTAATAAAGGTGTTTGCAATAATTCATTATCGAATGTGTAGTCTATTTTTGTAGGTTTTGTGCATTTGCCAGATAAGGTTCAGAGTACATTGGTATACCTTTGATCTGTGTTTACCTAGAGTAGCTCTGTGGTGGTCTGGCAACCACATCCAGCTTCGGAAAAATTTAGAGACCACTGCAAAATTTTCAGTTTCTCTAATTTTTTTCTTTATAGGTATATAATAATGCAAAAAAAAAAAAAAAAGTTCTTATTCAATTAGAAACAACAATACTAATGTTTTAACTCAGGAAGAGTTCAGAAATTAATATTTGGTAGAATAACCATGATTTTTAATCACAGCTTTCATGTGTCTTGGCAGCTTTTCACCAGTCTTTCACACTGTTTTTGGGTGACCTTATGATATTCCTGGCACAAAAATGTAAGTAGTTCTTCTTTGTTTGATGTCTTGTGACCGTCTCAAGTCATGTAAAAATAGTAAAAAAGAAGCCTTTCGTCAATGAGAACCATAGGAGAGCCAGGCTGAAGTTTGCCAAAGACCATAAGGTTTCGACCATAGAAGACTTGAGTAAGGTAATCTTCCCTGATGAGTCTAATTTTCAGCTTTGCCTAACACCTGGTCATCTAATGGTTAGACAGAGACCTGGAGAGTCGTACAAGCCATAGTGTCTTGCACCCACTGTGAAATTTGGAGGAGGATCGGTGATAATCTGGGGATGCTTCATGTGTGAACGAAGGAGCACCACATCAAGACCCTGTCATGGTCAGCCCAATCTCCAGACCTGAACCCCATTGAAAACCTCTGGAATGTAATCAAGAGGAAGATGGATAGTCACAAGCCATCAAACAAAGAAGAACTGCTTAAATTTTTTGTGTGCCAGAAGTTGCATAAGGTCACCCAAAAGCAGTGTGAAAAACTGGTGGAAAGCCTGTTAAGATGGATGATAACTGTGATTAAAAATCATGGTTATTGAACCAAATATTGATTTCTGAACTCTTCCTGCGTTAAAACAGTATTGCTGTTTGTATATGAATAAGACATTGTTTTCTTTGCATTATTTGAGGTCTGAAACCACTGTTTTTTTATTATTTTGCTGATTTCTCATTTGCTACAAATAAATACCAAATTTTTAGCTTTGAATTTCGGAGACATGTTGTCAGTAGTTTATAGAATAAAATAACAATGTGCATTTTACTCCAAAATATACCTATAAAGAGAAAAATCTAAGAAACTGAACATTTTGCAGTGGTCTCTTTATTTTTTTCTGGAGCTGTATATAGGTTTTCACTTGAAGGCTAGGGAGAAGTGACGTTTTTTTGTTCCCTTCTGTTCCTCATAATACAGAAAATTGTCAATCAGTTGACCCCCACTTTGTCAATTCACTTAAAACAAATTGCAAAAAAATAAGCATTCAAGGATTTTTTGGTAAAATTCATGGTGAATGTTTTGAGCCTCAAATTGATTTCCTTTTCATACAAAGCATCTGACACTGGTTCTCTTGTTAGGGGCAGTTTACAGAAAAAAACCTACTGAAACTTCTCCAAACTTCAGAATTACAACAATAAATATAATATCAAAGAGTTAATATAAAGTGATCAATTAATTTGTTTACCTGAGAATCCATCTTTACAAGCACAGGTGTAATTTCCTATTGTGTTAGTGCAGGTGGCATTAGGTGAGCAGGTATTATTGGTCTCACATTCATCAATGTCATCACAGTGGATTCCATTTCCTAATTAATACAAAATGATTTACAGTTGACAGAATATATAAGATTATAAGAAGGTAGATATGACAAGAAATACTTACTATACAAATATATAAATATCTTAATGTATAAAAGATAGACACCAGGCACCAACAGGTATATCTATGGAGGTATACAGCTACCTTGGTGTCCTCCAACTAGCAGATATTGCACACTTCAGTGAGAAAATTATAAATCCATCCACAAGTAGAAAAAGAAAAGCAGCACTCACCCTTTTAGATGCCAAAAAATCCTTTATTTCATCTCACTTTGTATTAGCGTAGACAAATTAGGCGGGGAGAGGGAGTGGGGACTCCCCCTCCCCGTCTGATTTGTCTACGCTAATACAAAGTGAGATGAAATAAAGGATTTTTTGGCATCTAGAAGGGTGAGTGCTGCTTTTCTTTTTCTACATGTGGATGGATATAAATATCTTACAAAACAGAACCTTCCTTTTTTATTTTTCATTTTTTTTCCCTTTTTTACATTGTTTAATCTCTTCATCATTGTAATTAATGTTTTTATTAAAGTTTTTATTTCACACACATAGCAGCACACAATTTTACTTTTTCATCCAGGATATGATATTTGTGTTTTTTATTTTCAACAACCTTTACTCAAATGCACAAATAATGAGTCACCAGACTTCTTCGTGATTCTCTTTCGTGATTTTATTTTAATATTGCCTATTTAAACTTCTTTGTATTCCTTTTTCCAATGCAGTTTTGTTCTGATGAAGTCTGTCTGTCTACTTAGAAATGCATTGACCAATAAACCAGTTGTCCACCTGTCCTGCCTCCTGCTCATCACTGGATCACTGACAGCGCGGATTTTACCACTTCTCTCCATTTCCTTACATGGTTGGACTTTTTATCCTAAGTCATGCAGCAAGGCTAAATAAATGGTCAATGTTAACTTGTATGATCGCTTCCTTTCAAATAGGTGGCCATGAAGAGGGTATTTCCATATTTAATTTCCCAAAAGAGCATTGCATGGTCACGACTTTTCTATTGCACATCAGTGTATCAAAGTATTGTATGACGAGCTTATCTGACTACTGTCACTTTCCGTCATATGTTATGTGCTTCACAATGAAGTCAATACAAGTTTTTACATTTTTTCCTCCTCTACTTTAAGAGTAAATACACTTTTTTTATGTTTCCATCCACATAGATATCTGTTGGCTTGATTTTTGCAGGATAAGTTGTCCTTTTGAATGACAGTAACTGCTGTGGCTTTGATGTAGTGGATACCGGGGAATAAATCCAAGTGTAGCAATATTGCAAAGAAAACCTTCAATACTGAGATTGTTTATGAGATATTGTTTCTATGTTAAATGCTTGATAAAATTGACCTGGTATCATAATTATTTACAATAGTGCGGTTACAACGATGGAACCATGGCCGCCATTAGACCCTTAAGGGCCTGTCACACGCGTCAATGTCGTCAGTGAGATGATCGCTGACGACATTGACGGCTGATTGCTGGTGAGCTGTCACACAGACAGACTCACCAGCGATCAATTGACCAGAGACATCATGGAAACGATTTAAATATCGTTTCCATGATGTCTTGCTCCCGCTGCCAGCCTGCTGGAAGCGGGAGCAGGCTGGTCTCCAAGGTAAACTGCGGGTATCTAGGCAGCGCGCGCTGCCTAGATACCCGACGTGTACCTTAGTTACCAGCCTCCTCCGCTCACCGGCTGGTATCTAAGGTACACAGCGGGTAACTAGGGACCCTAGTTACCCGCTGTGTACCTTAGATACCAGCCGGTGAGCTGAGGAGGCTGGTAACTAAGGTACACGTCGGGTATCTAGGCAGCGCGTGCTGCCTAGATACCCGCAGTTTACCTTGGATACCAGCTCCCAGCGCTTGTGAGAGGCGCTGGGAGCTGGAATATCGCTACTCCCGGTGTCACACGCAGCGATGCTGCGTGTGTCCACCGGGCGACAATCGCCAGGTTTTAGAGCAGGTTCTAAAACCTGGCGATCATCAACCAGCGATTTATCGCTGGTTGATTCAGTATGTCACACGCATCAATATCGCTGCAACGTCACTCGCAGCTGAGATCGTGCAGGCGATATTGACGCATGTGACAGGCCCTTTACAGAGCTTAATGATTAAGGGGCCCGGCCTATCGTTAGAGGGGTCGTGGCTATCTGACCAGGTGTAGGGGGGCCCAGGCAAGCTAGCGGAGGGCGTGGCCATTAGGAACAAGGAGGCCCCCCTCCGGACTGCATGTTCGTCGCAGGCTGCAGCAGCGGTCAGAGTGAGAGAGAGAGCAAGCACTAGCAGTGGGCGGCCGTCTGTACAGAGCCAGCACATCTCTGTGATATGATCTGCACTTCCTGTGCCTCATGCAGGAGATAGAGATGTGCCGGCTCTGTACAGGTGGGAGAGCTGCTGACAACACTGAGACTGCAGCCTGCACTGGAACGGCAGAGACCGCTCAGACATTGCCGAGCTCAGAGACTGCAGGTATCCACAGAGACTGCTGCCTGCACAGAGACAGATCCGAGACTACAGGTATCTGCAGAGACCACTGCAAACACAGAGAGGTGACTGCCACAGGAGACACTGCAGCTAAATGAAGAGATGGAGAGACTGTTTATTAAAAGACTGCTGGTTTATACAAGGGCATTGCTGTATGAAGAGACTGCAACTATAAGAGGAGAGGGACATTGATGTAGAGAGACTGCAGTCTTCTAGGCAGGGATTGCATATAGATGGAGACAGTCCGATGCAGATTATACAGAGAGATGTCTATAATATCCAGGTAGACAAGAGTGTAATCTAGAGGGAGAGACAGAGACAGACTGCTACTGTGAGAGAGGACTGGAAGAGACAGCAAAGACTGATTCATTTTATATGCAGACTGCTGGAGAGACAGCACAGATACATTGTATATACAATCTGTGTCTCTCTGTCTCTGTCTGTCTCTCTCTGTCTCTGTCTGTCTCTCTCTGTCTCTCTCTGTCTGTCTGTCTTTGTCTGTCTCTCTTTCTCTGCCTGTCTCTCTCTGTCAGTCTCTCTGTCTCTGTCTGTCTCTGTCTGTCTGTCTCTCTCTGTCTCTGCCTGTCTCTCTCTGTCTGTCTCTCTCTGACTCTGCCTGTCTTTCTCTGTCTCTGTCTGTCTCTCTCGGTCTCTGTCTATCTCTATAGAAATGAGACAAATGCGCAATAGGGTCTTATCTCTATAATATAGAGGTATACAGTGCCTACAAATAGTATTCAACCCCTGCAGATTTAGGTGGTTTGATAAGATGCAAATAAGTTAGAGCCTTCAAACTGCAAACGAGAGTAGGATTTATTAACAGAAGCATAAATCTTACAAACCAAAAAGTTATGTTGCTCAGTTGAATTTTAATAAATTTTAAACATAAAAGTGTGGGTCAATTATTATTCAACCCCTAGGTTTAATATTTTGTG
>JARQOC010000001.1:205604640-205798735 GCA_033576535.1 Allobates femoralis
CTCTGTATCCCAGCAACATTCATATGTGTATCCCAATATTTCCAATGCCTTTTGATAAAATCTATGTATATATAAAGCATTTATGTGATGTTTCCCTTATTCTAAATAGACTATTTACTAGTTAAGGGGGCATTGTTTCCCTTGTCTACTTGGCCTGTATGTGTCCCGGCATCAAAGAGGTGCATTATAGGAAGTACAGCTTCTGCACTTCTGGTCATGCACAGTGCACCTCTCTTAATAGAGATAAGCAAAACTTTTCAAGTTCGGGTTCAGTTTGGCAGATCTCAATTTATTCGACAAATAGTTCAATAAATGGTTCACCTAACTCCATTGAATTTAATGGGTGGCAAATCAAAATGCATAGAAAACAGCTTCAGCACAAAAGATGCAAAAATAACTCAAATTATGGGCAGACACTAGGAAAAGTGGCATCTATTCCATCCAGCTTCAATATAGATCACGAACAGGGTGATGAGGGACAGGTGTAGGCATCATGCTCAGAAAGCCCTGCTAAATTCAGAAAACACACAGCAAAGAGATCTCAAGTCTGAAACCAGCCTAATATGCACATATAACTGCATATGTCTGCTTTGAATCCCATTAAAAAAATATTCATATATGTATATATTGTATATACAATGTATGTAATGTAATATAATGTATATAATGTTATTAACCTCTTACAGTGTAACCGTTGTGTACATTTTTATTCAATAATAATGTAAAACAAGTGAATATAATCAACTTTCCCAGATACTTTATTACTTAAATCAGGAGGGAAACTACTAAATAAAAAACCTTCCACAAGCTGTTCTCAGCAGCTCTGTGTGAAGATAAAATCCTCCTCACCTCTATCTTCAGGGGCATGGCCTAAGCTCCTTTTACAATACAGCTGATAAGACTCTCAGGTTAAGTAATTCGGCACCTCCATTCACATTGCTCTGCTCCTTGTTATCATAGACCACAGAGCAGAGGCTATGTGAATGGAGCAGTCAGATAGAACCTCACCGGAGCTGTCAGGAGCTGTGGGAGCTCAACATGGTGCCAACATGAAGTATTGTGAGAGTCTCATCTGGTCTATTATGAGTAAAGCTTAGGCCATGCCCCCTGAAGATGGAGGTGAAGAGAATTTTATCTTCACACTCAGCTGCTGAGGACATCTTGTGGAATTTTTTTTAGTAGTTTCCCTTGTGATTTCATTATTAATGTATATATGAAAGTTGATTATATTCACTTGCTCTACATTACTATTGAATATTTTGTTTTTGCACTTTAGTTTTTTCCTTCTTTTATTCCAAGAGCCATAACTTTTTTGTATTTCTCTGTAGATGAGGGGTTGTTTTTTGCGGGATGAGCTTTACTTTTCACTGACGCTGTTCATTTTATCATTTGATGTAACAGTAAGGGGGAAAAAAATTACCAAGTGTGAATAAATAGAAAAAAAAAGAAAAATAGATTTTTTATTTTTTTTATTTTCAGTATTCATTATACCATAAAATCGACCTGGCAGTACGATTCTCCAGGTCAATATGATTACCTAGATACCAACCATATCATACAAAATAGTGGATAAAATGTTGCTTCATTATAATTTATTAATACTGTACTTGTAAACAGGATAACACAAAAAGGGAGATCATACAATTGCACAGTCCCAGGTCCACATAGTAACCATGCAGGTCAGTAAATGTATACAAAAAGTAATATTGCACTATGCCTATTAAAGTCTCCAAACTGATGCCTGCCTTTACAACATAGAGGTGTATTCTTCGGGGGGTAGAAGCAGGGTTTAGTACCTGCGAAACGGACGTAGGGGTCCTTCCACAGCGGTCCATTGGCTCCACAATACCTGCGGTAAGCTTTTCAGCATACATATACTTGAGGCATTGCACAGAAACCCCTAAAAAAAACCTAAATAGCCAAACGCCATATATACATAGGATACATGACTTAATACACCTCTATGTTGTAAAGGTAGGCATGAGTTTGGAGGCTTTAATGGGCATAGTGCAATATTACTTTTTGTATACATGTACTGACCTGCATGGTTACTATGTGGACCTGGGACTGTGCAATTGTTTGATCTCCCTTTTTGTGTTATCCTGTTTACAAGTCCAGTATTAATAAATTATAATGAAGCAACATTGTATCCTCCTTTTTGTTTGATATGCATTATATGAGGATTGCTTTGTTTCCCCATAGGTTGTAATGGGTGTAAACTATATTGTTGAGTGATGGATTCTTTTTTATAGACACCAACCATATATAGTTTTTGTTTTATTTAAGTAGTGAAAAAGAATTCAGATATTGTGAAAAAAGAAATTATCTTGTGTCACAGCTTTTGAAGAGCTGTAAAGTTTTACATATTTGGGATCTTGGGCTGTGAGATGTCTTGTGTTTTGTGTATTTTTGTGGGATATATGCAATGTTTTGATCGCCTTTAATTTTTTTCTCTTTTTGCCACAGCCAAAATACTGCATCTCTGGCATTTTGATCTTTTTTTCTTGTTGCACTATTTACCAATTGGATTAATTTGTTTTACATTTTGATACATCTGAGATTTCTAAATGCAGCAAAACAAGAGACGTGTATTTTATATATATGTGTGTGTGTATATATATATATTTAATAGTTTTATTTTCATTGTGGCAATATTGGGCTAATTTTAACTTTTGTGCTTTTCTCATTGTTTTCTTATTTTTAAAAACTTTCTTTTTTACCCTTTTTACTGTTTTTATTAGTGTCCTTAGGGACTTAAAGCTGTGATCATCTGATTGGTTGTGCTTCAACATTACTCTATACAACAGAAATCACAATCTACTACAAATGTTGCAGCCACATGGGGGTCATCATCAGAACTTTTGCTGTCATGACATCCCATCCACGCTCTGCGATGACGTCAAAAGGCCGATGATGGGAGTGGGGAATGACGCTCTTCCCACTGGTGTGTGTTAAATTCCGCTGACAGAAGTTGACAGTTGGATTCAACTGGTTAAAAGCCAAAGGAAGATCTCCAATCTATCTACCTGTGTCTGTTAGAAGCATATGTCAATTTATGAGCCAACATGTGAAGGGAAAAATTCAGGCTCAGTGTGTGAGCCCACATCAAAGGCAAAGAGAAGACCCATGATGGACATAGTACATTATGGGTCGTTAAGGGGTTAAACCACACTACATATACTATATCCAAAATAACTCAGAAATTAGGACTTAACTGTTTAAATGTGAGTATAGGGACATGAGGAAGAAACAGGGGAAGAAAAAGGAAGGGAAACCTGAAATAAAGGTTCTTCTTCACTGGACGTGACCAGACATATATGGATAGATAGATAGATAGATAGATAGATAGATAGAAGAAAAAATGGAGGAAGCACTTCCTTCAAATTGAGTCATATGTGCTTTATTCCCAGGACCGCAACGTTTCGACCTAATGGTCTTTTTCAAGCAGTGCTTGAAACTGCTTGAAAAAGACCATTAGGTCGAAACGTTGAGGTCCTGGGAATAATGCCCATATGACTCAATTTGAAGGAAGTGCTGCCTCCATTTTTTCTTGGATTTATGTCACCTGTATGGTAGGGGGGCCTTGCACCCGTTGAATAACAGTGCTGTTTTGATTTTTTTTATTAGATAGATAGATAAATCCAAAAAAGACAGGCAGCACTCCAAGCTGTGGTGTAAAATGGACAGATTTTAATCCAGATTAAAATCTGTTCATTTTACACCACAGCTTGGAGTGCTAGCTGTTTTTTTGGGATTTGTACAATTTTGCAGTTGGAGCCCTGCTTTCAGGAAGTATTGCACCCAATTTTATAATATGCTCATGTGCTGATTTTGCTTTTTTCTTTTTTAGATAGATAGATAGATCTGATATCTGCATACATTGATAGTGTATTTAATTTACATTAGATCAAGTGGTATGTGCCCAATTGCATTACCCATAAAAACTTGAAATTTACACCCTTTTAGTGTTTTTATGATACCTATTAAACATATACCGTATTTAGCGAGAGGTAAAAACAGGAATCAATGATAAATCAGAACTCACCTGTGAATCCATCTTTACAAGTACAGGTGAAACTTCCTATTGTGTTACTGCAGGTTGCATTAGGTGAACAGGAATTATTGGTCTCACATTCATCAATATCATCACAGTGGATCCCATTACCTGATCAATATAAAATTAATCACAGATAAATGAGAATATACAGATGTAGCAGATGTTCCTATTATGACACATATATATGATTATGATGGAAGAAGATATCTTGATTTAGAAAACTAACTTGACACCTGACTTGACTTCATTGGCCGTTGCTTTCAGTATCCAATTAGAGTTTTCTATATTATGATATATTTAGTACATTGCGTGTTGGGGTAAAGAATTCTACATCTATACCATTAGACATCAATGTGAAAAAGAAAAATCATATGAAACATATGAGTTATGATCACACAAGTGAAGAATAACAAGTTCACCATCACTGGGCACAAATTAGAGGTCATGTAAGACGTGTCCAGAAGACTCAACTACAGTTTTTTCCAAAAGGATTCAAAGTTAATTGAAATTTCTAATTTATCAAAACCAGATTATTTTCTTAACAGGAAGTATAAATTGTTTTTTTTTACTTTAACATAAACAATGTATTTACCTGTCTAAGATGTGGGGTATAGAACGGAGATTAAGACATTGGAATGTATGACACTGGAGTATGTGCATTTGTGGATTCCAAATGATTGGACAAGCACAGCCTAGAGGGGACTGGACAAAAATGATTGGCTGTTGGTCACCTTGGTGATCGAAATAACGATCTCATGTACACCATTGATCCAAGCAATATGCTAGAATTTAATGGACTTTTTACAACCTATTGAACACCATATGGAGGGATCAGATGGGGGAGGTTGTTAGACTGGCTAATGCTGTCTAGATTACTATAAATTGTGGAAATACTGTAGTGATCGTTGTGTGTTAATTAGAGATGTTTACATTGTGCTGCTGGATGATAGGTTGATTTTACTGAGGGAATGGCATTTGGCTACACTTGTGTTATAAAATAGGGGTTAAAGGGAACCTGTCAGGTCGGTTATGCTCCCCCAGCTATCACTGTCTGTGGCTGCAGCTTCATAATACTATTCTAATAATCCCTGTCTGAGCTCATAGAGTAATGTTAAAGGTGAGAAAAAGCATTTATACACTTACACTTTCTTATGTGAATGAGGCAGTGACTTCAACCTTGGAGGATGTAGTTCACTCTGGCTGGTTAATAGTTAACTCACTGAAAACTTCTCTTTATAAAGGACCTGTGTGATGTCCCAATCATATTACTGTAGTGGGGGGAGCTAAGCAAGCAAAATGGTCAATGTAGACTTAGCTCCGCCTATTATAGTGACATGATTGTGACATCACACAGGTCCCTCAGCATCTTCTGACATTTGGCAGAAATAATAACTATTAACTTGCCAGAATGACTTTGTCCTACAAGGTGACTACACACTGACTCATTTACATAAGAGTATGTAATGCATAAATGCTTTTTTTCCCCTCTAACATTACACTCTGAGCTCAGACAGGGATGATTAGAATAGTACTTTAAAGCTGCAGGGACATACAGTGATAGCTGGGGGGGGCAGAAACAAGCTTACTGGTTCCCTTTAATTAAAAGTTGTATATGCTTGAGAAACATCTTAAGTTTAGAGATCGAAATTTCACACTAAATGGTGGAATAAAGATCCGACTGCGCCGGTCGCTGATTGGTCCCATTGTACTGAACGTAAACTAAACCATTAAATGTGGAGAAAAATAGGCATAAATTTGGAAGCAATGCATCGTAAATTAGTACTCACCTGTGAATCCCTCATTACAAGTACAGGTGAAACTTCCTTTTGTGTTAGTGCAGGTGGCATTAGGTGAGCAGATATTATTGGTCTCACATTCATCAATATCATCACAGTTGGTCCCATTACCTAATAATATGAATGTTTTACAGTTAACAATAGAGATAGATGTGATCATGAAAAATTATTATTCTACGTCCATTACTTGATCACTGATTGAAAAATTGGAGAATGGAAACATTAACACATCAAGCTCCAAATGAAAGATTATAAAACAGCTGGCAAAAGGTGCTTTTGTTATAGGTAGAGTAAGAAAAATCTACAAAGTATGAAGAAAAGATCAGATTGCCAGGATCCCAAAATAATCATTTCTGTAGGTTGATATATATTATAGATTACATATTATACAATGTTTCCTTAAACAACATGAACCATTCACTTCCATTACTGTGACATATTGCTGATGTATTGTACTCACCTGTGTATCCAGAATTACATGTACAGGTATAACTTCCCACTGTGTTATTACAGGAGGCGTCAGATGAACAGTTGTGTTTTCCTCCACATTCATCAATATCAGCACAATATGACCCATTACCTGATCACAATACAGATATAATGACTGGTTACAGCCTGTGAGGAAGAACTTATCTACAGTTGTCTTTATATAGACATAAAGGATCAATAGATGGTTCTAAATTCTATAGGATGAACTGCAGCCAAGGTCTATCAGTCTGCACTAATGAAGAGACAAATTACACAAACAGAAATCAAAGTAACCTTATATTAGTCACTAAGGCTGGCTTCACATTTGCGTATGTGTCTGCATGCTGATGGCATGCAGACACATACGCATTGCAAAGCAGGGCCGAAAGATGTGTCCGCAGCGGATAATGTCCGCCTGCGGACACATCACTGTGGAGCCCGGGCACCCAATCAGCGGTGTCCGGGGGCGGAGATCAGCGCCTGAGATCTCCGCCTCCCGGCCGCCGGTAACCTCCGGGATATGTCGGCGGGGAGAACAGCTGATTTGACAGCTGTTTGAATCTTCCCGCGCCGACACCGAGAGGAGATGTCGGCGCGGGAAGATTCAAACAGCTGTCAGATCAGCTGTTCTCCCCGCCGACATCGCTAGCACATTACCAGCGGCCGGAAGGCGGAGGACAGCAGAGGCTTCAGCTGATCTCCCGGTGGCCGTCGGTGAGCTCCTGTGACATCACCGCCGGCCACCGGGAGATTTTTCAATGGGTCCGCAGCGTTCTCCTGCGGTGTCATGCAGAGGACACTGCGGACCCATTGAAGACAATGCTTTTTTTGTGCGCTTGGGGACGCTTGCTGATTTTCCAAGGTCCCCAAACGCACAAAAAAACCCAACATGCTGCGTCCCGGGTGCGGATGCTGGACACCGGAAGGAGCAGATATCGTCCGCATCCGCACCGGAACGCAGCAAACGCAGGCACCATGCGTTCCTATGTTAAACATAGGAACGCAGTGCGCATGCGTTTGACTGCGTATGGGAACGCAGCAATACGCTGCCTTCCCATACGCAAATGTGAAGCCAGCCTGAGAAGAAAAAAACTGCAAATCAAAATAATAGATCAAAAAATAATCACACGTCTGCAGGCTCGAATAGTTTGTATCTCAGGCATCCCCTGATGTGAAGTCTGTGGAAAGGCATTGCAATCTGTGGGCACCTTGGATCATGTACAGAGAGTCCCAAGAATTCAAGTCCTGGGTGAATTACATTGAGTGAGCAATTTGCATCATCGTTACTTACAGCTATAATGATGGTCTCGGATGTAGATACACCCGACATAAGGCGCAACCTCGCACATATTACACTAGCGCTGTGCCATTTCTGTATCGAACTTAACTCAGCTTCTTTTTACCCCTGATTCCTTCCTCCCTTTCTTCGTATCTTTTCCTTTTCTCTCTTTTCACCTGAGTGTTATGTCAGGTGGCCGAAGCCATTTCACTCGGCCTGGTTAGTGGGGAAGTATGTTTGTACCCCAGGTCTGATTTGATTTCCTCTTTTTTTCCTTTGCAGTCATATCCACTCCTGAAAAGGGGGCGGATTGGACAAAAGATATCCTTGTTTTTGTCTGTACTTGTCTTTTGTTTATTTCCCTTTTTGGTACTCCAAACTTTGTTATATGAAAGCATGGTATTACTCTGTATTTTAAGTTGACTAAAACTTTGTCAAGAAAATTTGATTTAACAAAAAATAATCACACATATATTGTATCTGACAACATCATCCATCATTAATAGATAGAATATGGGTCAGTGTGATATTATTATATATGTGTCCATGACGGTATTGTCATTGTTACTGGAGATGACAATGAAGATGGCGTCCTGTGAATGGTTGTATATAAAGACATCTTTAGCATTAAGTGATTACCTTGGTATCCATCATTACATGTACATAAGGAATCTCCTGTTCTGTTACTACACACGGCATTGGAAGAACAATTAGCATCATCTGTACATGATGTCAGGGCCTCACAGTTATATCCATCACCTATGAAGAGAACATCATTTAGTGAATAAAGTATAACAAATTAATCTTTATATTAGTGTTACTTAAAATAAAGGTTTTCAGCATGAGACATGTAATGACTAAAGGTACCATCACACGCGGCAATATTTCTAGCAATTTCACTGGCAATTTGCTGGTTGCAGTGAAATCATGGACACATTGTTCCATTTTGTGGCTGTGTACAAATGGAACAATGTGTCCATGATTTCACTGCAACCAGCAAATTGCCAGTGAAATTGCCTAGCAATATTGCCACGTGTGACGGTACCTTTACAGTCTGCTCTACTAATCTCAATGCAGGGATTTGTGTAGGGGCAGATATACCATTGGTACACTCCGTGCGGATGTACAGGCAGGACCATCTTAACACACTGGCTTGATTGGCACTTGTCCTGTGGGCCCACAAGCATAGGGGCTCTTGTTAATCTGTATATGTTAAAGCATAACTAAACCTTCAGACAACTTTACACAAAAAGAACGGCCACATTTAGATGAGCATTTTCCATGCTGATGACCTGGTAAAGCATTGCCTCCTTCACCCTTACGAACAGCAAAAGGAGCTTGAAAAAGAAGAGTTTTCTTAATTTTAGCTAAGAGAGGTCTGATGAAAATCCAGCTCCAACCATCCTTCTCCACCCCACATGCAAACTCTAAAATGGTAACATATTATGCAGAGGGCATGTCAGAGCCAGATAAGGTAACAGTCTCCCCAGTACTGAATGTGCTAGAAGCCTAGAATATCTGGGCCTCCCTTCTGCCACCAGGTGAAAAACCATTTCAGCAGAAATTAAATATCATTTTTTGAGTGGAGGACAGAAGAGGAAGAGCGCTGCAGAGAAGAAGGAAAAAATAATTATGTTTAATCCATTTTTATTAAAGTATATACAAACATAGAAACAAACAAGTATAAACGAATGTAAAAAATACAACCAGTACATCTTATAATAGTACTTTCTTCATTGCATTTACACTGGATATCTGTACAATTCAAATTTATATATCAAGTTTGCATAGTATTTATCTCTTTACTCTCTTCTACTGTTAAACTGTCTCAGTATTTGAGTCAGTCTATGCTCTAGTTTTATGTTTAATCTTTCATATATAGGCTTCAGCTCATAAACCAAAATCGAAACTGTGCATACTTAATATGCATCAATACTGTTCAATATAAAATGTAAGTAAAGAAAAAAGAGGGGCGCTGTGTGGGACCTGTGGCACTGTTTTATGGGGGCGTTAGTAGTGAGTACATTAACCTGACAGGGTTGTGCCTGCCCTGCACAACCCTGGTAAGGCGCCTGGGAGGATGAAATCCTCAATTGTAGCCAGTGGCTCCTTGCGGTGCTCCCAGCTTCAGTCCTGCATCCTCCTATCGGCCCACGTGACCGGCGGTCACCTGACCATGACGTCACCACAGGTCCTGTAGTTGGTAAGTGCAGGTCCTTTAGGATGGATTAGATCCCGGCTGTTGTGGTTTGGATTAAATATGATTTGGCTTTGCGGTTTCCTTATCCGTGGTGTCCAAGCAGCTCCTGCTTCTACTCCCTCGGGGGGATGGAGAATTATGTAGAGGAAAAGAGATGCTGTAGAATTCTGCTGGAGCGCCAAGGAACACCACAGGAGGGGTAGAGTTTAACAAACCTTTATTTAAGCCTCATGCGCACTCCACAATGCGTTTCAATGGTATGGGAGACCGTCTTCATCAGACGACCTGATGAAGATGGTCTCCCATACCGTCAAAACGCGTTGTGGAGTGTGCATGAGGCTCAAAAAAAGTTTGTTAAACTCTACCCCTCCTGTGGTGTTCCTTGGCGCTCCAGCAGAATTCTACAGCATCTCTTTTCCTCTACAATATAAAATGTACAACAACAAGTCTTCTACGGTAACTGTATATATTGTACACAGATAACAGATATTCCTGTCAGTATCATGTTACATCAATAATGCTTATTGTGCCTTTCTACAATCACATACCATCCAGTTTGAACAGGTACCATTAACAGTCATGTAACATCTCCAATCAACGTGTCCGCTAGCCCTGACTCAGTAATGTCTATTAGATTCATAATCTCTCAGTGTGTCAACAGGTACAAGAGCCCGCTTAGTAAAAAGAAGAAAGTAATAGTAGGATACTGAAAATATAAAAAATTAGATGAAAAGAAAAGGGTAAGAAAGATGGTGAAAAGGGGGGAAGAAGGAAAAAGCCGTCGCCGTGCCACACCCCAGAGAAGAAAACTAGTCTAAATTATGGTTCTTCCCAGCTTTCAGTCAACTTCCCAAAGTCCTCAGACTCCCTGAACATGATCCAGGGATGCCATGTCCTTACAAACCTAGAGTTATCTCCTGAGGCCTGGGCCAATAATTCCTCCACATGGTGGACGTGGGAGAATTCAGCTAACCACTCAGTCATGGTCGGAACCACCGTCGTTAGCCAGTGTCTGGGTATAACCATACGAGCCGCCATTAGGCAGAATCTAAGAAGACTGCGTTTTTGGCTCGCTATGGGGTCAGGCAGCATAGAGAGAATGGCTATTTGGGGTATGTGAGGTACCCTATCCCCAGTAATGGTAGTATAAGCCGAGAATACCTTATTCCAGAAGCTCCGTATACCCGGACACTGCCACCATATATGAATCATGGTGCCCTTTGCTTTTCCACACCGCCAGCACCCGTCCGACACCGAGGGGAAAATGGCATGTAACCGTACATGGTATTGATACCATCGAGTGAGAATTTTAAAATTCTTTTCCTGCACACAGCCAGCCGGGACATCTTGTGTGTATAGAGGAAAGCCGCCGCAACATCTTCCACATCAAATATGCAGTCCATTTCTGCCTCCCAAGCTCTCACATAGGTTGGGACTGTCGCCAATACCCCCTCCTGCAGCATTTTATATATAAAGGGAAATCTGGTGTGATGGTGGGAACTCTTGGTTAAATACCCTCTCAAACTGAGTCAATCCCTCCTGTAGTTCGCCAAAGAAATGATTTCAGCTGTTCATATTCCAGCCACGACAGGGGCTGTAAGGGAGATCTGTCCTGCATATCAACGAGGGAAGGTAGGCCCTGCCTCGTAATCAGTTGGTATATCCTCAGATCCGATTCCCTCCGCCATCCCAGAAAATTCTCACGTTGATAACACGGAGGGAAGTCAGGATTAAGGAATATGGGAGACATTGGATTATCTGCTCCCATCAGGTCTTTCCTCTGTTTCACAGTATCCTACGTTTTTATGATCTCGCCAGCCACTGCTCCAGAGCATCCCAACCCTATCTTCCCTCTGTCTCTAGTCATGATCCATGGCAAATTTCGTAGTGGGACCAGATATCCCTCCTGTTCCAATTCCTCCCATTGCTTGGTGTCCAGATGGATTAACTGGGAGGCCTGGTGATATGTCCGTAGGTCTGGAAGTCCAGCACCTCCTTGCATCTTAGATCTTGTCAAGAGTTGATATTTCAATCTAGGTCTGGACTGCTGCCACACAAAACGGATCAGCGCTGAACGTACGACTTTAAAAAAGCTCTGTGGGGGTGAAAGTGGTACTGTCTGGAAGACATAGAGAAACCGAGGAAGCACATCCATCTTGAACGTATTAATACGTGCAAACCATGAGATTGTTTTCTGATCATATCTTTTGAGGTCCCTCAATGTCCTGGTCAATAATGTCTCATAGTTTAATGTATATAATTTACTCAAATCCGAGGGGAGTTGGATACCCAGATATTTAAGAGCTATTGACTGCCACCTAAATGGAAATTTATCCATGCTCTCTCCATCTCCCAGCCTGGCAATGTGATGTTGAGAGCTTTGGTTTTGGTATAATTTATTTTAAAATTACTGACCTCACCGTACTTTTTCAATTCCGACATTGCTATTGCATACAGTAGGGGGTGAGAGAGGGCATCCTTGTCGAGTCCCATTTTTTATCGGGAAAGGGTCTGATAGCGAACCGTTGATTTTAATTGTGGCAGACGGTTCAATATATAGTGCGGCTATATTGCGAATAAATTTCTCCCCAGTCCTATCTGCCGGAGTGCCGAGTTTAAAAAACTGCACCTCACCCGGTCGAATGCCTTCTCTGTGTCCACCGAGATCAGTCCCAAGGGCTTACGAAGAGCCCTAGCGTGCGCAATCAGGGAGAGCGTTTTCAATACTCCATCCCTCACCTATCTCCCCTGAACAAACCCTACTTGATCCATATGAATGATAGATGGTAAAAGGGGCACCAAACGGTTGGCCAAAATCTTCGCATATAGTTTGATGTCTACATTTATTTGTTTATTTATTTATTTAGGGAAATTGGCCTATAATTTGAAACTATTGTGGGATTGTTGCCGGGTTTCGGCAGTACCGTGATATGGGCTACCAGGGACTGTGGTGTGAACCCGGAGGACGCCGAGATGGAATTATAGACTCTCACCATATGTGATTTGAGGTGTTCCTTAAAAAATGTGTAAAATTGTGGTGAAAATCCATCGGGGCCGGGACTTTTTCCGGAAGGAGTGTTTTTGATGACTTCATCAACTTCCTGTACCGAGATATCTTCATCCAACTCATCAGCTATCTGCTGTCTAAGCCTTGGGAGTGGTGTGTCCGCTACATATTGATCTATCTTGGTCTGCATCGTTTCCTGTCGTATAGTCGATGCCGGTCCCTCAATATTATATAATTTTTGGTAATAGTCGCGCATTATGTCTAATATTTCCTTCAGATCATGACTTTGTTGAAGTTTCGGAACATATGTGGTCTGGGTCCTAGGGTGTAATAATCGTGCCAGGGGATGATCACATTTATTAGCCTTATGGTACATGAGACTTTTGATATTATTCCTATATTTCAAGGACTGTTCATTAAGCAAATTCCTAAGTGCCTCTCTATGTTTGATCAAGTCCCCCAATACCACCGCTGACATAGTATTTTTATGCTGTTGCTCCAATTTGTGTATGATGTCAATCAGTTCTGTAATTTTAACTGATCTTTCCTTTTTCAGGCGGGATCCATGTTTTATGAAAACCCCTCTCAACACGCATTTAAGGGCCTCCCATTTAATCGTGATCTGTGTGTCATCTCAAATATGGTCTTTCCAAAACAAGTCAATTGACTCTTTGATCTCTGTTGAACAAACCAAGTCCTGAAGTAGATTGTCATTAAGTCTCTAAATCAAGGGGCGGGCCACTATGTCTGGGGGGGTAATGTCTAAGAATATAGGTGCATAATCAGAACATAAAAAACTGCCAATGGACGGTCTAGGATGCCAGGATAGGGCATGGTGGCTGACGAGAAAAAAAGTCGATACGACTAAGAGTCGTGGGGGCTAGAATAATATGTGTAATCTCTGTTCCCAGGATTACATGCCCTCCATATGCCTTCCAACTGCATCCTATGAAGAGATTGATTTAAAAGAGTGACTTGTTTAGGCGTTCCCCTTTCTTTCTTTGATGTCGAGTCCAGTTGCGGGTTTAAGGTGAGATTACAGTCTCCTCCTATCACCACTATACCCTCTGCAAATTCCTCACTCTGTTCAAGAAGCCCCTACTGGCTGAGGCCGGGTCGTCATTAGGCGAGTACCACCCCTCAATGATGTATACGGTCGCATGAATTTTCATCTTTAGAGGAGAAAATAATTAAACTTTCATAAATTACATCCTTGCTCAACACAGATGTGACAGCAACACATACTATTCAGATATAGCATCCATATCAGCATCCACTCTTGCAATGTCAGCTGCTAGTTCTGTTCCTTCAGATAAAACATCCACATTTACATCCAATCCTTGTACCAATCATCCAGTTTCAGCAGACTTACCTTCTGTCACGTGTAGACTGCTGTGAACTGCTTGGCAGTAGTTTAAATAGGAGTAAATTTCCTTTTGTACCTTAAGGGTTAGCATTTTTGCTGTGGCTCTACAGTATGAGTTGCTGTTGGTGTGTGTATCAGGTGATGTGATTGACCAGTCCTAAAGCTTTTAAATAGTCACATGACCCATCACATGATGTTGTTGATAATATTAATTCTCTGATGTGTGTATTCTGTTTGCAATTTCTGCTGAAGCCTTGGGAAGCTGCCTTTACCTTGGAGTTAAAATCATGTACGGGGTTTTGCTGCTCTGGCCGTGATCCAGGGTGGATGTGATAGGGTGTTAGCATAGGGCTGCTCAGGAACACAGCAATAGTTGCAGCCCAGACATCCTCACCTTTAGAGGTACTTCCAGGAACTATCTTGCCCTGAGGAAACTTATGTTTAGTAAGTAAAACATATATTTGGTCCTTCCTTGTCTCTCCTGCATGATATATCCTAGATGTGCTGCTAATTGCACTTTATTGCTTTGCAAAATATGGGATATCTATGACTTTTTTCTATATACTATCTGACCGAGTCTGGCCTGGATATGTAACCAAATCATCTTCAGAATTTTATGACTATATGTTGATCTTTCACGTTATTACACTTGCTTTTTGTGTCTGAATATGCAGTGGACTTTGTTTAGGTAGTTGTACATGGATACATGGAACTCTGTACAATTGCAATTTGTATTACCACAGTTGCACAATATTATATATATAAATTATTGGTGTATCCATCCATTAAGATTGCTATACCTTTCCTTTTGTTTTGCTATTATATACATACTAGATGTGGGCCTGACACTATCGCATTGGGAGGACTGTGATGTCATGATGGGAACAGGGTCTTTAGTGCAGAGGCTCTCCCCCCCTCAACCTGCACTCTCTCTCCTCCTGTGCTGTTTTCTCCTCTCTCTGCTCTCTCCTTTGACCTGTTATCCACCTGTGTGCTCTTCCCCCTGTGTGCTGTCATCTCCCCTCTTGTGCTTTCTCCTTTGTATGTATGCATTCTCTATTCCTCCTGTGCTCTATCCTTTAAGATGTCTTCCCCTGTGTGCTCTCTCCCCTGAATGTGGTCTTTCTCCTCCTGTGATGTCTTTTCCCCTCTGTGCTCTCTCTTTTGAGCTGTCCCCCCCTGTGTTCTCTCTCTTCCCTCCGCACACTCTCTGCCCCCATATGCACTTTCTCTGTCCCCTCTGCACTCTGTGCCTCTTGTGCGCTCACCCCCCATGCTTTGCCACTCCCCCTTGTGCTCTGTCTTGTGGTGTCCAAAGATGGCGATGCCATGAGTAAGTGCACATGCACGCACTGGTTCATGCCTCCACGATAACTAATTGGACCTGTGCCAACCAGGTGCACGAACGTGCAGTTAGTGTCCAGAGATGGTGGCGGTCTGACTAAATGCACCAGTGCCTAAGTAAACACATGCGCAGATAGTCATTCAGCGATGTACGGCAATGATTTCAGTTGAAGTCTGTAGGCGGCTTGAACAGCAAGATTTGCGGCAATGTGTTCCTGTCTTTGGTTTTGGGTGGTGTTGGGTCTAATTGTTGGCGGCATCGCTGGAGGTATTGTGCGAGGGGCCAAAACCACTAGCAGGCACCATACTTGCACAACCATTACTTGGATGTAGAAATATGGCTGCTGCTGAGCATGATAGGAGGGCATCTGGACGGAAGTGAATAACAGACAGACTTTGCAATTATGTTATTGGATATATAATGTGATGCAGAGATTATTGTGACATATGGTGTCTTGTTTTTTCAAATTTTTCTTTCTACTATCGTCCATTTTCGAATCTATTGTCTGTTCTAATAAATAAGTTTTTATTTGCATAGTAGTCTGTTTTCCTCCTGTTTATTCTACAGCCTGAACTTTGTGGGAGTAAAAGCAGCAGAGTGCTGTCTACAGACTGTACATTTCTTCGATTTTGTTCAGGTTCTGTATTCATTTTTTTCTGGGTGTACTGTACACTGGAATGGATTGAAATCATCTTTAGGAAAATATTTTGCAATCAAGCATCTGTCTGACACACGATGGTCAGCACATTTTGATGCTGTTCCTGTATGGGACTTTTGAGAAATAAAACACACAATAGATTTTCTATCATTTCGCAATGAACAGCAAGTGAATACAAGGTGAGAGGCAGAAGGATTGAGCAAAAAAATAAAACATCTGAAAACAATCTTTCTCACAATTTTTAGAAATGACGAAATAATGAATAAAAGAAGCAAGGCCCTGCTATCGGAGAATGTGAACTCCTTGTTGCCACAATTCTTCTTAAGTCTATGAAAACCTATCTTTAGGAAACTGCAGACACATTTAATGAACATAAATGCAAAGCCAGGAGAAAGTGTCCAGATACAGATTACAGTGAAGGGAAAAAAACAGAAACAAGAGCAAAGTGTTCATCTTACTAGATATTATAATGATGGATCAGTAGGGGAGGTTTAAGGTGGAAACTTTCCTCCCTATTCTGGACACTCTAATCTTTGAACTGACAAAACGCTCAGAGATGAATTCACAGATCAGAAATCTGTTTTCTTTCTTGAGTGTATTGAAAAGAATTACTAAAGAAATAGTGTGACTATCTGGCTAATATGTATCACAAAGACCTGAATTATGATGACTTTTTAAATGAATGTGAGCATCTGAATTACTACATGGTTCTTAATGAAAATTGTGAGACTCAATGCACTGTAAAGAAAAAAAAGTTTGGATAATTTGAAATTTGTATTCCTGAATCTTGAAATTGCCCTCAGATTGTTCATTGTTTTTCAAAGCTAAAACCTATACAAAGTATCTGATTGGTAGCACAATGGGAAAACATCGGGTGAACTGAATTTCACTCAAGTAGATTGAATATAACACCCTGAACACCATTGACTTCAAACCAATAATAAAGCAATTTCCTTAAAGGAAATATTGCAAATGCTTGTTTTAATAAGAAGTTTATACTTTCACTAGCTGTGAGCCCGATTCTAAAGAATCGGGAGTCTAAAATCTGTATATAATTTTTTTAAGAGTTTTAAATAATAGACTTTACACCAGATATATGACTAAGTAGGCGATGTAGGCAGAACTGTGAGGGTAGCAATATAGTGGAGGTGTAGAAAGAGTTAATGTCCGACTAACAGGACTATAACAGAGTAGGAACTTATAATGATATCAAAAATGTTATTGAAGGAGTTAATGTCCCACAGGCACTCCCACAACAGACTCAGCGCTGTAAATTATATCCAAAATGGTGTTCAAGGGGTTAATGTACCAGTGGCAGTAGTTATAAACACTACCAAATATGCAGTTAATGCTGAACTGGTACATAATGGGTTAATTTCGCGCCTCACTTACAGCGGTAAATTTGAAACTCAAAGTCCTCCATGTATCTCAATGGTAAGTGAGGCGCTTCTCTCATTGGTCGGCGCCAGCACACAGCGACCAATGAGCTTCGCGCCTCACTTACAGCGGTAAATTTGAAACTCAAAGTCCTCCATGTATCTCAATAGGAAGTGAGGCGCAAAGCTCATTGGTCGCTGTGTGCTGGCGCCGACCAATGAGAATAGCGCCTCACTTACAACGGTAAATTTGAAACTCAAAGTCCTCCATTTATCTCAATGGGAAGTGAGGCGCTTCTCTCATTGGTCGGCGCCAGCACACAGCGACCAATGAGCTTCGCGCCTCACTTACAGCAGTAAATTTAAAACTCAAAGTCCTCCATGTATCTCAATAGGAAGTGAGGCGCGAAGCTCATTGGTCGCTGTGTGCTGGCGCCGACCAATGAGCAATGCGCCTCACTTCCCATTGAGATACATGGAGGACTTTGAGTTTCAAATTTACCGCTGTAAGTGAGGTGCTATGCTCATTGGTCGCTGTGTGCTGGCGCCGACCAATGAGCATAGCGCCTCACTTCCCATTGAGATATAATGGAGGACTTTGAGTTTCAAATTTACCGCTGTAAGTGAGGCGCTATGCTCATTGGTCGCTGTGTGCTGGCGCCGACCAATGAGCATAGTGCCTCACTTCCCATTGAGATATAATGGAGAACTTTGAGTTTCAAATTTACCGCTGTAAGTGAGGCACTATGCTCATTGGTCGCTGTGTGCTGGCGCCGACCAATGAGCATAGCGCCTCACTTCCCATTGAGATATAATGGAGGACTTTGAGTTTCAAATTTACCGCTGTAAGTGAGGCGCTATGCTCATTGGTCGCTGTGTGCTGGCGCCGACCAATGAGCATAGCGCCTCACTTCCCATTGAGATATAATGGAGGACTTTGAGTTTCAAATTTACCGCTGTAAGTGAGGCGCTATGCTCATTGGTCGCTGTGTGCTGGCGCCGACAAATGAGCATAGCGCCTCACTTCCCATTGAGATACATGGAGGACTTTGAGTTTCAAATTTACCGCTGTAACTGAGGCACTATGCTCATTGGTCGCTGTGTGCTGGCGCCGACAAATGAGCATAGCGCCTCACTTCCCATTGTGATAATGTCTGTGATGAGCCTGGCCATGTTGTCTCCACAATTGCCTCACTTTTCAATCTGCGCCAGGGTCCTTTCACTTTCGGACAGTATGTCATATGCTACCTCACCTTGTCCTCTGAATATGGTTGCAACAATGAGGCTCTGGTCAGCACCTCCTGGTAGGGCTTCTCCGGAAAGATCAAGTATGAGTTAGCTGGCAATGGCTTGCCTTCCACCTTAAACAACTTGGTCTTCTTAGTTATGCAGATCAATTTATGGTTGCAAAAATGATCTAGAGAGGCGTCCCATGAAAGAAGGTTCCCCCACCTAACACTCACCTTTCAGAAGTTGCTCACGATTTGACCCTCCACAGCTTTTGCCGGTCCATAGCTCATGCAGGTTGACCATGTCAAGATGGTGGAGCAATGACGGAGAGAGAGGTGTCCCTACAACTTGTGTTTCTATTGAAGCAGTGCAACCATCTGGTCCATTCATGCCCTGAAAAGCCAAAAAACTCATCCACCTACAACAGAAAGGAGTAGTCTCCTTAGGTGAAGATGATTTCTCTTCACCTATAACTTTGCCTATACATGTGACCTTTGATGGGGCTCGATTTTCAGAGGTAGAACTCTGGTTCAGCGGGAATATTTCATACAACCGTATGTGATAGATCAGTATCAGATTCCAGTAGTTCCTCTTCTAAATCTACTTCTCCTCTCTTCTGTCAATGGGAGACCCTTCAACCTATCACTCACTACCGGTGTCTTCCCATCATCCTTCAAACATGCCTTGATCACACTGAACCTTCAAAAAACCTCCCTCAATCCAGTATCTGTTTCCAACCAGCACCCTATATCTCTTCTCCCCTTCGCCTCAAGACTACTTGAACAACATGTCCATTCTGAATTGTCCTCCCACCTCTCCTCCTGCTCCCTCTTTGACCATCTACAACCCAGCTTCTGTTCCCATCACTCCACTGAAACAGCCCTAGCCAAAGTCACCACTGACCTACTGACCGCCAAGAGCAAGCAACACTACTCTATCCTCCTCCTCCTCGGCCTATCTGCCACCTTCAACACCGTTGATCATTCCCTCTTACTTCAGATTCTCGAATCACTCGGCATCACTGACCTAGCCCTGTCTTGGATCTCCTCTTATCTAACCGACCGGACCTTCACCGTCACCCACTCACTCCCATACCTCCTCTTCGCCCTACCCCCTATCTGTCCATGTCCGCCAAGGTTCGGTTCTGGGACCCCTACTCTTCTCTATTTACACCCTCGGCCTGGGACAACTCATCGAATCCCACGGCCTCCAGTATCATCTCTACGCCGATGACACCCAGATCTATCTATCTTGGCCTGGCATCACCTCCCTTCTATCCAAAATTCCACATTGCCTGTCCGCCATCTCCTCCTTCTTCTCTGCTCGCTTCCTCAAACTGAACATGGACAAAACCGAGCTCATCGTCTTCCCCCCAAATCGCTCTGCCCCACTACCAGACATATCCATCAATGTCAATGACTGCTCACTCTCCCATGTCCCCACGCCAAGTACCTCAGGTTAATTCTCGACTCCTCCCTTTCCTTCAAACCTCACATCCAAGCCCTCACCACCTCCTGCTGACTCCAGCTCAAAAACATTTCCCGGATCCGCTCCTTCCTTTACCACGACACAGCTAAACACTTGTTCATGCTCTCATCATTTCCCACCTTGACTACTGCAAACTCCTGCTAACCGCTACCTCCTTCGCACCTCTCCAATCTATCCTAAACTTCGCTGGCCAACTCATTCACCTGTCTTTCTGCTACTCCTCAGTCTCTCCCCTCTGCCAAGCCCTTCAATGGCTCCCCACCTCTCAGAGATCCTGCTTCAAAATCCTAACTTTGATGTACAAAGCCATCCACAACCTGTCCCCTTCATACATGTATGTCTGCTTATGTGTATTTTTGTGAAATTGTCTTCAAATATATATATATATATATATATATATATACATATATACAGTATATATATATAAATATATGTGTGTGTAGGTATGCCTGTATGTGTATGTATCTGTGTATATATTTATGTATGTGCGTGACTGTGTGTGCATGGAGCCCGCTGACACTCCGTTGCGCAGGGCCCGCAAAAACTTGGAGTGAATGGGGAAAGGAGGGATGTTCACCCTACATATGAATTTAAAATGAATTGAATGGATGGGGTAGATTATATGTTTTCCTTAGCTTCCTCACTGCAATTCATTATGTGGCCCTGATGGCGTTCCCTCACCCCACAATTCACTGTATGGTTCTGATAGCGTCCCCCCACCCAACAATTTATCATATTACCCTGATAGTGCCCCTGCCTGACAGTTTATCCTATTGCCCTTATAGTGTCCCCCCAATTCATTATATGGCTCTTATAGCGTCTCAAAAGAAAAAAGGGGACAGTTTTTCTGCAGACTTTACAACAAAAACACAGCTTAAAAAAGAGAAAAAAAACCGCACAGTCTGAATGTAGCCTAAGGCTAGGGCCACATTAGCATTGTGGCCTCCATCATGACGAATCCGCCATAGCCCAGCATAACGCAGCATTACCATAGTGTAACACTGCCATAGAGTTATATGGGCTAGTGGATCCACAACGTATGCTAACGACTTGTGGTGTTCAGCTGTCCGGTACAAAATAACACAGGATTTCCAATGCAGTCACTTTTGTGCACGGATTAGCATACATTGTGGACCTGCTAGCCCATATAACTCTATGGCAGCATTAAGGCAGCGTTACACTACGGTAACGCTGCGTTAATGCTGCATTATGCTGGGCTATGACGGAGGCCACAATGCTAATGTGGCCCTAGCCTAAGGCTATGTGCACACATTTAGGATTTGCAGCAGAATTTTCTACTGCAAATCCTGATGTGTTGGCAGGAAGGACACTGCCTAAAATATGAGTTTTTTTACTTGCGTTTTTGTTGCATATTTTTCCCTTTCATTTGTATGGTGAAATATGCTGCAAAAAAAGCTGCAAGAACTGACATCTGCAAATCTGAATCTGCAAGGAAAAAATTAATCAGTGTGCACATGAGATTTAGGGAGCTCACTGCCTCTGGTTGTAGTGTAAATTGCTACGTATTTACAGCTACAAAAACACAACGTGTGCACATAGCCATTGAATTAATTGGGGGAGATTCACAGTATGTTGGGCGGCAGGAATTATCGTTAATTGGGGCACAGTGCTGGCTGATTTATCACTTTATGTTGTGAATGGTGGGTGGCTAATTGTGTATTATATATGATGGGGTACAGATTTAGAGGCGCAGTGTGGGGTATTGTATATTCAGGTGGCAAATGTATATCTATAATATATGTGACCTTGTTATTTTCAGGGCTATGGTGATCATTGTGACAAGACGAGTCGTGGCTGGAAGATGTGAACGTGAAGGTCTGAACAGATGGAAAAGAAAGAACAGAAATCTAATCAGAAGGACCACAGCAGTAAGTCTCTGGATATCAATATTTATTCTGTAATAACTAGGAGTAAAGCTGTTATTTGTTATATCCCTTGGGTCACATTCGTGTGAGATGTCCATGTGCTGCCACAGTTTTTTAACGGACGTCACACAGACTCTGTTTCATAGATCCATTTTCATATCTGTGAAAATCATGGTTCCAAGAATGAGATCTGCGAGACATCAGGAGTGTACTATTCTGATCGGATGCACTCAATGGGTCTGTGTGCTGTCTGAGAAAAATGTCAGGCAGCACACCGACTCTGCACAGCCTTATTATGTAAAGTATAGCACAGTCCAGTAGTATTTACTGCACACACTGATTTTGTAAAGTGCTGTCCTTAACTGCATAGTTTCCTCTTTATTATGTATAGCACTGTCTCTTATTAGCATTCCTTCTAGTAATGTATAGAGCTTTCTCTTGTTATATAGTATCCTTTCTTGTTATGCATAGAACAGTCCCTGTATATAGCTGTCAGAAAAAGTTGATATGTTCTCATGATTTTAAGATGTTTGCACCCTCCCCCAGAGCAAGATGGTTCACTTGTCCAGGACTTGCATAGACTTTGGCTTCACCCTCCTCCAATTGGAACCTTTACGACGGGTCGTAAATACCAAAGCAAAGCTGAGTGCATCTTCTCTTTTCCCTCCAGAAATTCTTTGTTTAAATATACAGTTTTCAATGTCAAATTTAAGAAGACCCATTCATATCACAAACACATAATTCATATTTTTAGATTACTCACATTTTTGCGCATTTAAGGATATGTCTTGGATATCTATGTAATACTCAGGAACCTGGGAAATGAGTTCTGGCTTTCTGAACATCATAAGCATGTCATATTTGGTATCCATATTCTCAGAATTAAATGAAAGTAAACATGAGGTGTGTATCATGGATGTGGGCCCACCCCATACTTAGATATGAAGAATGAAGGTTTATTAAGTATGGTGAGGGAGGAAGTCTCCGAGGACCATCCCACCAGGGAGGGGAAACCTACGAGGGGGGAAGTTGCAGGTTCCCTGCCTTTATTAAAACTAGAGCAGCCATGTTTGGGTGACTCCACCTTGGGGCACGGACACAGCAAGACTCTATCGCTGTGTGGAGGAATCATACATTTCTGGGGAGCCCCCCCCCCAACGGATCTAAGTTTGTCACCGCGTGGCTAGGTCTGGCAATTTCTTACTTTATTCCTTTTATTTTTATAACTGTTTATGCATACATGTAAATTGTCTCTTATGTACTATCATGTATATCTTTTATGTAAGCACTGCCATCTTTGGGAGTAAAATATTATAATTTATTAGTTTCGTTCTTCATGTCCTATGACGATCTGACACTTAACCCTGCTTTTATACCTTACCAGAGCAGGTGACCGATCCACCTTAAAGAGATCGGTGGTGGCAGCATAACATTTTTGTATTTATGTGATATTGTGGGCCTGAGGGTGACTGGATCAAGGTATATATACGTTCCTGGCAGGAACTGGTGGTATATATACATCCTGTCACATTACGTGCTGCAGTAGACGACATAAATTAGAGCAGCTGGGCTCCTGTCTTATCCTCTGGCAATACCGGATTTGGCCAGCAGGCTAAGGGGGTGCCAGAGAGCTGCAGGGCCTGACTAAGTCTTCGTGACAATAGCTCTTGTATTCTTGTTATTTTTGTTATTCCCAGCCCTCTCCATCTACTATGTTGTCCTCACGTTTTAGATATATAATGGCTGCTGATAGAGAAGCCTATGTCCAGAAATTCAGTCCATCAGCTCCTTCATTAGAAGAGAAGCATCACCATGTTCTATCAGCAGTCATTTCACTTTACATCTAACAAAAGAGGACACTATGAAATAAATGCAGGGCGCTATAAATAACAAGACAATCCACCTGAGTCAATAACAGAAGAGGGCACTATGTATATACATACATATAGTATCTGTAGCTTTGTTGTCGTAAAAGTGTGGGGGAGGGAAGTTGGCAAAATTTCTTGCACAGGGGCCCCTGTGATGGATTAGTAGAAGGAGAGTTTCCTCTTAGTAAAACTGAAAAGGTCAAGGTAGAAACTTTCCTCCCTTTTCTGGACAATCTAATCTTTGAGCTGAGAAAACATGCAGAGGCGTATTCACAGATTAGAAACATGTTTTCTTTCTTCAGTGAAATAAAAACCATTGCTTATCAGGCACTAAAGAAATAGGGCAACTATCTGGCTAATATGTATCACTAGCTGTGAGCCCGATGCAAATGCATCGGGATTCTAGAATGTGCATTAATTTGATTATAGTAGTTATAGCTGGTGTGAGGACTTTTCGGGGGGGTGTGAATAGTTTTTGGGGAGTCCCATACTTTTTTTGGGGGGTCCCATACTTTTTTGGGGGGGTCACATACTTTTTTGGGGGGGTCACATACTTTTTTTGGGGGGTCACATACTTTTTTTTGGGGGGGTCACATACTTTTTTTGGGGGGTCACATACTATTTTTGGGGGGGTCACATACTTTTTTTGGGGGGTCAGATACTTTTTTGGGGGGGGTCACATACTTTTTTTGGGGGGTCACATACTTTTTTTGGGGGGTCACATACTTTTTTGGGGGGGTCACATACTTTTTTGGGGGTCACATACTTTTTTTGGGGGGTCACATACTTTTTTGGGGGGGGCACATACTTTTTTGGGGGGTCACATACTTTTTTGGGGGGTCAGATACTTTTTTGGGGGGGTCACATACTTTTTTGTTTTGTCACATACTTTTTTGGGGGGGTCACATACTTTTTTGGGGGGTCACATACTTTTTTTGGGGGGTCCAATACTTTTTTTGGGGGGTCCAATACTTTTTTTTGGAGGTCACAGTTTTTTGGGGGGTCACATACTTTTTTGGGGGGGTCACATACTTTTTTTGGGGGGTCACATACTTTTTTTGGGGGGGTCACATACTTTTTTGGGGGGGGTCACATACTTTTTTTGGGGGGTCACATACTTTTTTTGGGGGGTCACATACTTTTTTTGGGGGGTCTCATACTTTTTTGGGGGGGGGTCACATACTTTTTTGGGGGTCACATACTTTTTTTGGGGGGTCACATACTTTTTTGGGGGGGTCACATACTTTTTTGGGGGGGTCACATACTTTTTTGTTTTGTCACATACTTTTTTGGGGGGGTCACATACTTTTTTGGGGGGTCACATACTTTTTTTGGGGGGTCCAATACTTTTTTTGGGGGGTCCAATACTTTTTTTTGGAGGTCACATAGTTTTTTGGGGGGTCACATACTTTTTTGGGGGGGTCACATACTTTTTTTGGGGGGTCACATACTTTTTTTGGGGGGGTCACATACTTTTTTGGGGGGGGTCACATACTTTTTTTGGGGGGGTCACATACTTTTTTTGGGTGGTCACATAATTTTTTTGGGGGGTCACATACTTTTTTTGGGGGGTCACATACTTTTTTTGGGGGGGTCACATACTTTTTTTGGGGGTGCAATACTTTTTTTGGGGGGTCTAATACTTTTGGGTGGGGGGTCCAATACTTTTGGGGGGGGTCCAATACTTTTGGGGGGGGTCCAATACTTTTTGGGGCGCATTCAATACTTATTGGGGCTGAGTGCTCGCAATGGCCGCTTATTATTAGCATTAATCTTATTATTATTAGCATTAATAGCATAATTATTAGCATTAATAGCATAATTATTAGCATTATTAGCATTATTATTAGCATTAATAGCATAATTATTAGCATTAATATCATTATTATTAGCAGTAATATAATTATTATTAGATTTTTTTTTTAATTATTATTTTTTGTAATATTTTATAATTTTTAATTTTTTTTTTTATAATTTTTTTTATAATTTTTTAATTATTTTTAAATAATTTTATTATAAAATTTATTATTTATTTTAAGTGAGACACAGTTCTCCTTCTGGTCCGCTAAAAGGGCTGGGCTGATTAGCATATATTTATTTTTTTATTATTATTTTTATTTAATTTTTTATTATTTTTTTATTATTATTTTTTATTATTTTTTAATTATTTTTAAATTCTTTTATTTATTATTTAATTTATTATTTATTTTAAGTGAGACACAGTTCTCATTGTGGTCCACCAAAAGGGCTGAGCTGATTAGCATATATTTATTTTTTTATTATTATTTTTATTTAATTTTTTATTATTTTTTTATTATTATTTTTTATTATTTTTTAATTCTTTTTAAATTCTTTTATTTATTATTTAATTTATTATTTATTTTAAGTGAGACAGAGTTCTCATTGTGGTCCGCCAAAAGGGCTGAGCTGATTAGCATATATTTATTTTTTTATTATTATTTTTATTTAATTTTTTATTATTTTTTTATTATTATTTTTTATTATTTTTTAATTCTTTTTAAATTATTTTATTTATTATTTAATTTATTATTTATTTAAAGTGAGACACAGTTCTCATTGTGGTCCGCCAAAAGGGCTGAGCTGATTAGCATATATTTTTTTTTTTTATTATTATTTTAATTTAATTTTTTATTATTTTTTTATTATTATTTTTTATTATTTTTTAATTCTTTTTAAATTATTTTATTTATTATTTAATTTATTATTTATTTTAAGTGAGACACAGTTCTCATTGTGGTCTGCCAAAAGGGCTGAGCTGATTAGCATATATGTTTTTTTTTTATTATTATTTTAATTTAATTTTTTATTATTTTTTTATTATTATTTTTTATTATTTTTTAATTCTTTTTAAATTATTTTATTTATTATTTAATTTATTATTTTTTTTAAGTGAGACACAGTTCTCATTGTGGTCCGGCAAAAGGGCTGAGCTGATTAGCATATATTTTTTTTTTTTATTATTATTTTTATTTAATTTTTTATTATTTTTTTATTATTATTTTTTATTATTTTTTAATTCTTTTTAAATTATTTTATTTATTATTTATTTTATTATTTATTTTAAGTGAGACAGAGTTCTCATTGTGGTCCGCCAAAATGGCTGAGCTGATTAGCATATATTTTATTTTTTTATTATTATTTTTATTTAATTTTTTATTATTTTTTTATTATTATTTTTTATTATTTTTTAATTCTTTTTAAATTATTTTATTTATTATTTAATTTATTATTTATGTTAAGTGAGACAGTTCTCATTCAGGTCCGCTATTTTTCCCATTGACATACATTAGCGGTGTGTCGGCGATTTTATGGCCGGCCACCTGGTTCTATTTGTCGGCCGTAAAATCGCGGACACACCGCTAATAGATGTCTATGGGCAGTGAGCCCGATTTCGGATTGGGCGCCGACCAATCAGAATTCGAGCTCAATGAGGGGCTCTTCTGATTGGCTGAGGCAGTACACAGCGACCAATCAGAAGAGCCGCTCATATCTCATTGAGATACAATGGCGGATTTGTCGTCCATTGTACCTGAATGAGAAGAGAAGAGGACGTCGGAGCTGGAAGAAGACAGAAGATCCCCGGGGCCGGACGAAGAGGACGCCTGGCCGGACGAAGAGGACGCCTGGCCGGACGGACGATCAGATGACTAAGAAGACATGTAAGTATGTGCGGACATGGGGGGGGCTGTGTGGACATTAGTGGGGGTCGGCTGTGCGGACATGGGGGTTTTTTGGACATTGATGGGGGCGGGCTGTGCGGGCATGGGGGTGGGCTGTGCGGGCATGGGGGTCGGCTGTGCGGGCATGGGGGTCGGCTGTGCGGGCATGGGGGTGGGCTGTGCGGACATGGGGGTGGGCTGTGCGGGCATGGGGGTCGGCTGTGCGGGCATGGGGGTCGGCTGTGCGGGCATGGGGGTCGGCTGTGCGGGCATGGGGGTCGGCTGTGCGGGCATGGGGTCGGCTGTGCGGGCATGGGGGTCGGCTGTGCGGGCATGGGGGTCGGCTGTGCGGACAGGGGGGTGGGCTGTGCGGACATTGATGTGGGCGGGCTGTGCGGACATGGGGGTGGGCTGTGCGGGCATGGGGGTCGGCTGTGCGGACATGGGGGTGGGCTGTGCGGACATTGATGTGGGCGGGCTGTGCGGACATTGCTGGGGGTGGGCTGTGCGGACATGGGGGTCGGCTGTGCGGACATGGGGGTCGGCTGTGGGGACATTGATGGGGGCGGGCGGCGAATTGTGTGTAGCGGGGAGCGGAGGCGGCAATGCCGCCTCGGCTCCATGGTTCCCGGGGAGCGAATTGCGGCTCAGGCAGCGACTCGCAATGGCCTCGCGGCCATTGCTCGCGCTACCTGAGCGGTAAATCGCTAAGGTTGTAGCCGGGGCTGTGGATGGATTTTGGGCCAGCGGCTCGCAATGGCCGCTTCGCGGCCATTGCTCGCCCTGGGCCAGCGACTCGCAATGGCCTCGCGGCCATTGCTCGCGCAGCATTGGGCGCTTCACGCCCAATGTTAAATTCGTATCCACATGACGACACCGGAAGTAGCGCGCGGAGGGGCGCTTTTCCGATTCGCGATTATATAATAGATAAAGACTTGAATTATGGTGATCGTTTAAATGAATTTGAGCATCTCAAGCCCTACTTGGCTCTTGATTAAATTGTGAGACTTTCCCTACATTGTACAGAAAAATAAGTTCAGATATTTTTAATTCTGTATTCCTGAATCTTAAAATTGCCCTCAGATTGTTCATGTTCATGATGGCGACCAATTGTATTGGAGAATGTGCTTTTTCAAAACTGAAACTTATAAAACGTATCTGATTGGTAGCACAATCGGGAAGCATCAGATGAACTGAATTTCACTCATGGTCATTGGAAATTACACGCTGAACATGTTTGACTTCAAGCCAATGATAAAGCAATTCCCTGAAAAGAAATATCGCAAATACTTGTTTTAATAAGAAATTCATACTTTCATACAGTGCCATTAAGCTGTGTGGCTTACCTATTATTACAGTGTTTCTCAAGCCTTGTGTATTGTTGAAATTCTTATGTTGATTAGTTGCTGCTGTGCTGCATGATTGTAATGTTTTAACACAATTTTTGTGAAAGTGGCAATAAAAAAATATATGTTTGATATTATCGACCATTTAGCTTTTATACCTTTGAGTTGTTGGCTTGGTTGGCCCAGGGGACCATAATGCTGTAAAGCCGCCCTATAACACAGGGACCCAAGAGGTTAGAATTGACACTTCTACCTCCAAAGCAGGTGAAATTCTGCAGATAGATGAGCTATTAAGGTGCCGTCACACCTTCCAACTTTGGCTGCGATGTCGGATGCGATGCCGCAGGTGCGCGCTTGCTTACGACATCGCAGCCTAGCTGTCACACGGCAAGATGTTTCAACATCATTCCTGACGTCACTTTTGAACGACGTCGGAAACGATGTTGAAAGGTGTGACGGTACCTTTAGACTGCCAAGGTTCCATCTGTTATTCTTGAACAGAAGCCCTCTTCTGTCTGTACTCTTTAAAGTACAGCAGAGATAAGTGTGACTACATACACAATTTATCTTTCATCTCACATAGGCAATGAAGGGGAGAGGAGGTACAGCAGAGCTGGCAACAATATGGGAAAGATTTTGTAGTGTTTGCAATGAAACAAGCTCAGTGAGGAGGGCAGACTGTCAGTCATTACATGTCTCAAATTGGTAACACACCATTTTAATTAAAATTAGCTCTGAAGGCAGATTCTCAGGGAAATCTTTATCCGGCCCATAGATCTTAACTGCTCATTTATATGTTAAGAAACAAAGATTTCTCTGGAAAAAGATATCAGATTACAGACACCAACGTATTTTATAAAATTTCTGCTACCTGCACATTTATGTTGAAATGGAAAAAAATCCAGCTCTCAGACTATGGGAACACAAACCAAATGTTTTTACAAAATCCTGACTTTATTACTGGATTATAAACAAAAAAAAACCTAACCAAGATTAGTATTGTCTTAATTGAACTGAATTGAGGATCCATATTGCTTGGTCATTTTGACTGAAAGGGTACCTTTACACGTGGCAATATTGCTAGGCAATTTCACTTGCAATTTGCTGGTTTCAGTGAAATCATGGAGACATTGTTCCATTTGTACACAGCAACAAAATAGAACAATGTGTTCATGATTTCACTGCAACCAGTAAATTGCCAGTGAAATTACATGCATTGTTGCGACGTGTAAAGGTACCCAAAGAGAAAGTGCAAAAATAATGAAACCTTAAAAATAATGGAGGACTTTTTTTTCACAATTTCTCATCACTTTTTCCCCCTTTTCATTACATGATATGGTAAAGTGAATGATGTATTTCAAAACTACAACTCATCCTGCAAAATAAACTCCCTCATATGTCTATACCAAACAACAAAATAAAAAAGAAATGATGGCTCTTGCACTAGTGGAAGGAAATAATAAAGCCACCAAAATAAAAAAAATTGCTGTATCTGAAGGGATTTAAGGAAAAGAGAAAACAAAAAATAGATCAGAAAACAATGAGATGTCAGAACTCACCTGAGAACGCATCATTACAAGCACAGGTGAAGCTTCCTATTGTGTTAGTGCAGGTGGCATTAGGTGAGCAGGTATTATTGGTCTCACATTCATTAATATCATCACATTGGATTCCATCTCCTAATCAATATAAAGTGATAAAACATTTTACAGTTAATTGAGGATATGACATTAAAGCAAGATGTAATAACGAAAATGTGTCAATCTACATATATTGTCTAATCAGAGTTTAAAAAATAAAATAATGCAAACAATAACTCATCATGCTCAAAAAGGAAATAATATAAATAAAATTCAATATGCAAAAATTTGATAAAAATTAGACCAGCTCTGAAGTGGTGTAAAAATAATTCCAATCCTCTATTTGGCTTCTGACTTTGGCTGGCTTCACACCACGGTACAATTCGATCCAGGGCTGTCAGGGATGAAGCTGACAGTCCCGTACCGGAGCAGCACACAGAACCGGAGGACTGATATGCCCTCTGGTCCGGTGTGCAGCCGGACGCAACTGCCGCTGCTGATAATTCAGGACCGCGGTTCGCGGGGAGCTAGCTGCGGTCCTGAAATTACATCAGCGTGCAGCCGCAGGTGTCCAGTTCCCGGATTCTCCCAGGTAGGGGCAATCCGGCCCCATAGGCTTCCATTTTAGGGAGTGCTGGATTGCCCCGGATCCGGGAGGATCCGGGAGAATTCGGGAGGATTCAATTTGGCTAGATTTTTCTCCCCGGACACAAAAATGTTGCATGATCCGATTTTGTGTCCAGGAGAAAAATCTGATTCCTCCCAGATTCTCCTGGACACACGGAAACCGGATGGCAGAGAGCTACCATTCGGCTCCATCCGGCCCCATAGGATACTATGGGGTCAAAATCCGGTCCGGGGCTGTCCGGTTTATACCGGACAGCCCCGGATCGCATTGTGCCGTGGTGTGAAGCCGGCCTTATCTGTCCCACTGCCGTCACACATTCAATCATCACATTTGTCATATATCTTCTATTTTCCTCCTAACCATGTCTTCGGTTAGACCCATCTTTATGATGAGTGCAACAAAATCAATGATGTGCATTGCAATGAATGGGGTCATCCGGGGCACAATGCATGGTATTGATTTGTACCACACCATATATTACAGAGTGTGGCATAGTAAACTTCAGATCTGGATGGAACGAAAATAAAAGATTTGAGATGTTACAAAGAAGGAAGAGATCATTGGATGACCAACAGCCACAGGATAGTATGGAGAAGGCTAAGGAGAGGTGAAAACCTTTGTTACATTCAATCAAAGCAAATTGCAAAATGAAAAAAGATTTCAGGCTTTGGGTAAATTTAGATTTTTTTTTTGTAAAATTCATGGTGAATTCGATGAGCCTCAAATGGATTTCCTTTTCTTACAAAGCATTTAACACTGGTTCTCCTGTTAGGGGCAATCTACTGAAAAACCTACTGAAACATCTCCTAACTTCAGAATAACATCAATAACTATAATATCAAGGAGTTAATATAAAGTGATCAATTCATTTGATTACCTAAAAATCCATCTTTACAAGCACAGGTGTAATTTCCTATTGTGTTACTGCATGTTGCATAAGGTGAGCAGATATTGACAGTCTCACATTCATCAATATCATCACAGCGGATTCCATCTCCTAATAATATAAAATGATTTACAGATGACAAAGGATATAAGATTATAAGAAGGTAGATATGACAAGAAATACTTACTACACAAAAAAATAAGTTACCTTCCAAACCAGAACAAAAAAGGCCATAATTATTGGGCATAAAATAGGGTTTATCTTGTATTTGATGTGAACTGGTAATACTTTGTTTTCAAAACTGCCCACATCCCGTCAGATCCTGACACACTGACCTACATTCTATGTAGATTATATTTCCACATTCTGCAGTAAACCTGGCAGAGGGGAATTCCATTCCTATCATAGACTCCTGTATAACACACTTCTCACATTGTGGCTCTTTCTTACATTTTGCAATGCTCGTATTGTCACATGGCTGTAGTTAGAGAAGAGATTGATTCAGATTCGGTTCAGTTTGCTGAACAGGCATATATTCGCCAACTTGTTTGGCGAACAGTTCACTGAACTTCTAAACCCCATTCAAATCAATGGGAAGCAAAATCAAGGGGCTAGAAAACATCTTCAAAGTTGACCAAAAGCTGCCAAACACAGCTCAAACCATTTTACAGTGGAGCCCTGCTGTTTTGGCACAAACATTATCTTCCTATACTATTACTTTGAAAGCTCTAGCGCTGCTGTCACATTTACCATGCTTCCGAGCCCACTCATGAACCTCAGACATCCTTTTGACTTCCCTAGGTTTGTCTCAGGTTACACAGCGGGTATCACACAGCAGGGAGTCCTGTTGTGTGTCTTGAGATAATCTAAGTAGCGTCAATGCTTGCAACACTAGCTGTCTTTTGGGAGCCATGATATTGTGCAAGATGTAATGGATACATCTCACCGGTATCCTGAGACAGCACATGTGAGGAGCTGTGATGTCAGGGAGTGCAGACAGATCAAACTTGGGGGATAGTCCCTGTGTGATCTCTCGAGTCTGAAGTGCAGTAATGTTTGTGATGTCACACTCTCATGCATGCCTGCTCTCACAGCATTTGGGGGATTCTTTCTTTGAACGTGACTCCACCTATTGCTTACAGTACATTGTTTGATGCTTCTTTTGAAGTAGATTTTGTTAATCTGCATCAAAATCTGCATGTCTATCCTGAAGCCAGCAAAGTGTTCAGAGCGTTCAGAAGTGCTGAATTGCTGTGCCAATGTGTTTTTTATTTCCTTGCAGATATGTTGCAGATTTTAGGGCAGAAAAAAGAAATCTGAACCGCATGTGCAAGGAAAAAATGTAATGTGGGCACAGCACCCATCATAGACTTTGCTGGCCTCAGGACAGATATTGCATTTTTTTTCCTTGCACATGTGGTTCAGATTTCTTTTTTCTGCCCCAAAATCTGCAAGAAAATAAAAACACATTGGCACAGCACTTCTGAACACTCAGACTTTGCTGGCCTCAAAAAAGACATGCAGATTTTGATGCAGATTCTCAAAATCTGCAACAAAAAAGTATTAAACATCGTGGTCACGGGGCCTAAGAGGGTCCAGGGAGAGCCACAGCTGGGGAGAAAAGGCTTGAGGATTCTTCTAGCTACCTGGCTACATACAGAGACTTCTAGGGCAGGGGTGGCCCACTACAGCTCTCAAGGTTTGAAAAAAGTGAAAGTTTTCAGGATTTCCTTAGTATTGCAAAGGTGCTATTTTCATCATTTGCAGAAGTGATGATTCCAGCACCTTGTGCAATGGTAGATAACTCTTGAAAACATGCACTGTTTGCAGCCCTTGAGGATAGCATTTGGCCTGTGCCGTTCTACGGGAGTGTGTTTAGTGTCTTGCATTTCCATAGTGCAGACCATCAGGACAGAGGCCTACGACTTGTTCACCAGTCTCTGTAGGGCAGTATCAAAGCACCTGTTTGCAGAAACTATTATTATTATTATTATTATTATTATTAGGTATTTATATAGCGCAATTAAGATACATGGCGCTTTACAAGTTAGAGGGTAGGCAAAGACAAGTGGTCGAAAAAACTACGACACATCGACAAATCAATCATACTGGTACAATAGGGGCGTGGATCCTGTCCGCGAGGGCTCACAGTCTAGAGGGGGTGGGGAGGGAGACAGTAGGAGGGGAGAGATGAGATGGTGCAGTGGATTGGGTTTCAGTGTGTGTTGTAGGCTTGTAGGAAGAGGTGGGTCTTCAGGTTTTTCTTGAAGGTTCCCAGGGTTGGGGAGTGTCTGATGTGGTGCGGGAGGGAGTTCCAGAGTCTGGCAGAAGCACGAGAGAAGTCTTGTGTGCGGTTGTGGGAGGTGGAAATGCGGGGGGCTGAGAGAAGGAGTTCCTGAGAGGAGCACAAGTTGCGTGAGGGGAGGTAGCGGGAGACTAGGTCAGAGATGTACACACTAGGAGTGAGTAAAGTACACAAAACTTTACTATAATACAGACTATAACTCTCAAGCACAAACATAAGAATATACATAATATATACAGGGTGGGCTACTTATATGGATACACCTAAATAAAACAGAAATGGTTGGTGATATCAACTTCCTGTTTGTGACATCTGAAGGCAATTGTCTATGCTGTGAAAATACGAGATGTGCAGCATCTGAAACAATGGACACTGGAAGCCTGTGCTAGCATTTCTTCTGCGGTGTTGCTATCACTGTGTCAAGAGTGGGAGAAGAGGGTTGCATTGACAATCCAACACAATGGGCAGCACTTTGAACACATCTTATAAGTGATCATAAACTTGTAAATAATTCATGAAAGAATAAATTGATGTTAAAACCAAGCTCACCATTGTTTTTATTATGGAATTCTCAATATGTTTGATGTGTCACATGATCCTTGTCCCATTGAAGAAAATAAAGTTGGATCCAAAATGGCTGACTTCAAATTTGCTGCCATGGTCACCACCCATCTCGAAACATTTTCCCCTTCCCATCAACTAATGTGCTACAAACAGGAATTTTATATCACCAATCATTTTATTTAGGTGTATCCATATAAATTGCCCACCCTGTATAGATAGAACAAAAGTCCCATGGGGATCAGCGGCACACAGACTATTAAAGTTGCGGAGAGTCCATGAAGGGCGTAGTCCATTGAGGTCTTTGAGTTATATCCCAAACATGCCTGCTTATCCAGTAGGGAAAGCACAAATGGTGGAAAATGTGGGAAGGGGAAATCTAGCATTAACGAAAATATAGGCCTCAGTTAAAGAAGAACTGAAAAAAAACAACTACAAAAAGTCCATCTCTGGACAAAATGGCAACAAAAAGATTGGTTATCGACCAAACAAAAAAAGATGCCTTTTTTTAGGAAAGTCCACTGTAATTGGCATTAATACTGTCTTCCAGTGTTTTTTAATGTTTAATAAAAATTAATGGTAGGTGAGTCTAACATTAGCCTGACACTTTGAATTTTGGGCTTAGAACCAGCTTGAAGTACGAAGCTGGCATTAACCCCTTCATTACTCAGCATGCCATCAACACCAGAGCCACTGGAAGAGCCAGTTAAAGCACCTGAAAACAGATGCCCATTCTCTATGACTGCGTCTGTGATTGGCTTTTGAGAATCCTGCTTAAATTCTGGTACAATGTCTTAAAGGGTCAGCACGACTGAACCCAGAAGTGCCTATAAGCTTATGGATGAGAGGCACAGAGTATTTGAGGCATCGCATCTACGCTTTTGTAAGGGGACTGTTCAATGTGTCTTAGTTAGTTTGTGCTTCTCTAGCTAGTTGTCAGGTTCCTGTATCTTCTGTTCTTCTATTGTGCATTAACTTGTACCTGTGCTCCCATTCTGTTCAGTGCCTACCTGCTGTGCTTAGCAGGACCTGCCAGAACCTGCTTGCGCTTGTCTGCTGTACCTTACTCCTGTGCCTACCAGTACTGATACCATAACTGCCAGTGCCAGCCTGTGCTTGCCTGCCTTCGACTCTGGTTGTCCTACCTGCCCTTGTGCCAGCATCAGCACCCCAACCTCTGGCACCAGCTGCTAAGGTCCCAGGATCTCCTGACGCTTCTCCAAGCAGCTACCTAAAAATGCAAGCATGTGACCACAACCTGTGCCTTCTGTGAAGACTGAATAGCGACTCAGGTATGCTCCTCCAGTTCAGAGATCTGTGCCTTGGTCCAGTGGGTCCACTTTTCTCTCTCGCCCCAGCAAGTGGGACAATCACATTGCATTGAACTGTGTAATAGATTGTAATTTTCAATATATTTAAAGAACATCAAAAAATTACAAGTCGGAACTCACCAGTGAATCCATCATTACAAGCACAGGTGAAACTTCCTTTAGTGTTAGTGCAGGTTGAATTAGTAGAGCAGATATTATCGGTCTCACATTCATCAATATCAGCACAGTGGGTCCCATTACCTGATCAATATAAAATTAATCACAGTTAAAAGGAACCTGCAGGGTCCTTTATGACCTCTAACCCAGCAGCATTTATATGAGTATCCCAAAGTTCTCTGCCCAACCATCTCTGTCCAATGCCTTTTGATAAATTCAATTTTTCTAAAAAGCATTTAGAAAGTGTGATTTCCCTATTCTAATTATGCCTTTGACTAGTCGAGGGGGCGTTGTTTCCCCTGACTAGTTGACATGTACGCGTTCTGACTTCAAAGAGGTGCACAGAGCATTATCGGAAGCACAGCTTGTGCACCTCTCTGAAACATTACAATTACATTTGAAACTTCCTATTGTGTTAGTGCAGATAGTATCAGGTGAAAAAATATTACTGGTTCTACATTTATTAATATCATCACATTGGATTTCATCTCCTAATTAATATAATTGTTTCACTGTTAACAGTAGAGGTAGAATCCAGCAACCCTCAGCTGGCCGTCACTTTGCTGGCTTTAATCAAAGTGGGTATTAGTAATCCATAAGGATTGTTCCAGATCCAAAGGCTTAAAATTATTCCTTTTATTGATATTATTAAGGGTACTGTCACACGCCGCAATATCGCCTGGCGATATGTGGCGATATTATGTGCACGCTCACATTTTTCGTGCTCGCCTCAGATCGTCGATAGCGGCATCACACGCCGCATTATCGCCCTGAAGGCAAGGTGATGTGTCGCTCCAGAAATTGCCTCACCTACAGCGGAACCAATCTTGCCTCATTCCCTCGCAGCTTCCCACGCTTCAATCTCAAAGGCAATGTGGGCGTACATGTTCAGCACGGCGAGGACATAGGCGTGCCACAGTGGTTTACACCACGCACCATAGACGCTCATTGGACAACGCAACAGCATTATGATTGGCCAGCCTGCTCTGGAAGGCTGGCTAATACATGACGCCATTGTCTATCGGAGTTTGTCACAAATACATGCTCGTGTCCTCAATTGTGGCTCCTGCAACACACTTTTGAGGCGCCAAAGTGTCACACAGGAGCGGTCTTGTGCAGTACAGTGGATTACACTACGAATGGCTAGGTGTGTGTTTGTAGGTGATTGCGGTAAGATAAAAATAACACTATGGACATATGTGCCTGCATTGGTCCACGCCATGGCAGAGCTGCCATGGCTGAACTATGTGTGTGGTGCTGAGCAGACAGCTCTTCAAATATGGTGCGGTGTCAACTGACAGCCAATGGGAACACAGTAGTCCACACCAATCATCTCAGACGGGGCGCAGACTACAGAACGCTTGAGGCACGCCTACAGGAAATCATAGAAAGCGCTGTTTCCATCACTATCGCCCTGTCACATGCCAAAATCCGAAAATATCGCCTTACTGATTTCCCCTGATTACTGAGCCAAAGATTTACTATAAAGTGATCCATTCATTTGTTTACCTGAGAATCCATCATTACATGTACAGATGTAACTTCCTATTGTGTTACTGCAGGTTGCATCAGGTGAGCAGATTTTATTGGTCTCACAATCATTAATATCATCACAGTGGGTTCCGTTTCCTAATTAATAAAATATGTTTTACTATTAACAAAAGGTAGATGTGATAATAAAAATGTATTATATCTACATTCATTAATTGATCACTGATTGAAAACAGGAGTATGTAAACAGACCTATAGACCAGGAGGGTAGATTTATTGACAATGGATGTGAAGGCCCCGTCTTACACGTCAATTTCACCAGCAATCTGATTGCTGGCGACATTGACGGCTGATTGCTGGTGAGCTGTCACACAGGCAGACTCACCAGCGATCAGTGGACCAGCGACATCATGGAAATGATTTAAATATCATTTCCACGATGTCTTGCTTCCGCTGCCAGGCTGCGGTTAGCGGGAGCAGGCTGGTATCCATGGTAAACTGCGGGTATCTAGGCAGCGTGCGCTGCCTAGATATCCGATGTATACCTTGGTTACCAGCCTTCTCAGCTCCCTAGTTGCCCGCTGTGTACCTTGGATATGAGCCGGTGAACGGAGAAGGCTGGTAACCAAGATATACATCGGGTATCTAGGCAGCACGCGCTGCCTAGTTACCCGTAGTTTACCTTGGAGACCAGCTCCCAGCGCTTGCTGAGACGCGCTGGGAGCTGGCTGATCGCGTATCTCCCGGTGTCACACGCAGCTTAGCTGCGTGTCTACCGGGTGACCATCGCCAGGTTTTTGGTCCTGTCCGAAAACCTGGCGACCATCAACCAGCGACTTATCGCTGGTTGATATACCATGTCACACACGTCAATATCGCTGCAGCATCATGTGCAGCAGCGATATTGACAGCGATATTGACGCGTGTGACGGCCCCTTTAAAGCATCAAGAGTTTACATTTTAGACATCCCTGACAAGGCTAATAGAACGGAGTGATCAAAATCAGCCAAACTCTAGCATGAAGGCAGTCACATGGGACACAATTCATGTAATTGATGTGTATCACACCCTATATTACGGCATGTAGCATAGTGAATGTGTAGTGAATGAAAATAAGATAGAAAGACACAAAGTAGAATAAATAATCAAATGACCATATCAACAAGGCTGATGGTGGGTTTACACGCCGCGATATCTGCGTCCAACTCCGATCCAACTCCGACAAAAAGTCACGTGGTTCGTGAGTTGGACCCGATATCGTTCCTGCATCGTACTGTTTGAAGGTACAATATGATGCAGGAACGATGGTAATCCGATATCGGGGGTCGAATGAGCGTGCAATTCAACCGCCCGATATCGGATGCCTGTTGGAGCCGGATCGTTGCGTGTAAACATCCAACTCCGATGTGTACGCCGACGCTACCCATTAACTCCTATGTTAAATGGTCGTTACTGGGTTGGTGGGCGTACACATCGTAGGGACGTTGTTTCCCGATATCGCAGCGTGTAAAACCGCCGGTGCGATATCGGGAAAAGTGCTCAAAAAATGCGCGCTCCCGCACCGTTGTATAGCGATATCGTCCCGATATCGGGACGTGTAAACCCACCATAAGGATAGGAGAGATCCAGAGTAATTGTTGTTATTCCCATTTGCTCCCTATAATCCAGCAAATTGTCACTCAGCTGGACATCACTTTGCTGGGTTTATTCAAAATGGGCAATATTAATCCATTAGGATTGTTCCAGATCCAAACAGTTAAAATAATGCCTTTTAGTAATATTATTAACACCTCATAATCAAATAGAAAAAAAAATAGAAAACAACAGCTAGTTTTGGATTTAAGCAAGCATCCCATGATAAGTGAGTAAGGACAGGATGGGTTATATACTGTATGTATGGCTTAACATCTATAGGGATTAAAGAAAAACAGGTGTGAACTTTACCCTATTATTTTTCTGATTAGAGATATTTAGAAACAAGATAAGTATATGAACACTGGAGCTAGTCAAACAGGTCCTTTGGCCAGTTAAGACTGCTCAAAGTTGATTTTTGAATAGAGTTGTTGCTGGTAGAAGGCCTAAGAGGATTACTGTGTATGAGACCCTCTATTACTTACAATCTACAATTAAATTTGGGTTAGGCCCAGCGCTACCAATCACCCCTTAGCAATAGCATTTAAATAGGAAAAGATTGGCAAAGATTAGTTAACTATTCTTAAGGATGTTTATTTAAACTAGGTAATTTTAAAAATTCATTAAAAATATATATATATAGTCTTCACTAAAATCTAAAACAAAAAGTTAAAAAATTAAAATTTGTATGAAGATACAGTTAAAGATAGAATAAATATCTTCACTGGAATTCAAATTTCAAAACATCCGTAAGAACGGTTAACTAATATCCGGAGTCTGCCAATCTTTTCCTATTTATATGCCATTGCTAAGTGGTGATTGCTAGCGCTGGGCCTAACCCAAATTTAATTGTAGATATTTAGAAACAAGATTTTTAATCAAATTTATGTTTATTCAAAGCCAAAAAATGGGATTTTAGGGAGTCTAATTTTAGTCAAATTGATGGTGATTTCAATGCAACGAAATTTTGTTTGCTTATCTCTAAGAGAGAAGTTTTCTTGTTAAGAGCAGTTTACAGAAAAATCTACTGAATCTTCTAAGACATCAAAGAGTTAATATAAAGTGATCATTTGTTTACCTGAGAATCCATCCTTACAAGTACAGATGAAACTTCCTATTGTGTTAGTGCAGGTGGCATTAGGTGAGCAGATATTATCGGTCTCACATTCATCAATATCATCACAGCGGGTCCCATTACCTGATCAATATAAGATGTTTTACAGTTGACAGAAGATATAAGATTGGGAAGAGGTAAATACAAGAAATACTTACTACACATACAAATAAATTAGGGGTTATCTTAGGTATGACGAGTCGCTTTGATGAAATTTTAGTTTATTTTGCCTACACTTGATGTGAACTGTTAATACTTTATTTACAAAATGACTGGATTAATTTAATTTATAAGGAGACAATATTTTTTCTGTTTTTAATACAAGAAGAAATAGAACTAGAACTCTAGTGATGTGTATTAGTGGTAGCATCATAAACAAAAATGTGCATAAGCGATGCAAAGTTTCTATGTCGATAATTGAGGCAGTATCTTGGTATTGGTAACTATGGGGAATGTCCCTATTCTTAACCTTCAGTGGTCACCAATACAACTTAAAACTGTCACGGGTGGCACGGATGACAGGGTAGAGGCCACGCGCAGACGGTCCCAGCGTTTGGCCAATCAGCCATAATGTTTGAGGACGGTCCGTCTTTCAGGGGCATTTACCTTCTGTGTAGATAGAGAGAAGGTATGATAAGATCTCCCTATCATGGGGAGACGGCTGGGAAGGTCTTGTGCTCGGTCTGGTTTCTATACCAGTATTCTGGGTCACTAGGACCCAGCAGGTTCTTCCCACCTTTATAAGGAGTTTCATTGCCCTCCCTCGGTGCAGGTGATATTTCCTTGTGCACTCATTATCCTTGCTCCAGCAGAAGCTGAGGTTGTGGAGGTTGCTGTGCTCTGCTGCAAGATAAGTGTTTTCTTTCCCCATTGTCTGTTTTTCCTTGTGTTTGTCTTTAGTTGTTAGTGGAGGGGTCTAGTGAACCTCTCCATCTGATCCTTAGATAAGGTAGTGCTAGGATCAGAGAGGGACGAGGTTCGTGGTCGGCGACAGTTGAGGAAACTGTATAGGGACGTTAGGGCAGACAGGGTCAGCCCCAGTAAGACTAGGGGTCACCCTCTCCCTCTTGTGCCCATAGCTTTAGGGACTCCTTATTCCCCCCCCCCGTCGTTGTCCTACGCTGAGTGTCTCTCCCGCTCCCAGCGTGACAAAAACTGGCCGGATGTATGAGTGAATAGCATCCTCTGACAGGTGAAAATGTAGCAGCTGTTGGCTGTACACTATAGCTGACTAACTTATGCATTAGTCACGATTAGACACGACCATAACTGTTTAACCCCTTAGAGACTGCTGTCAATAAGGACAATGCCATGTAGATGATTAACAAAGGCTTTTGCTCCTTCCGTAACCCCATCGGCATCCTGAGATCATGAGTGTGTAGTCCTGATGGTTGCCATGGCGATTCATGGTCAAATAATGACCTAGTCTGCCGGCTACAGTGACCTGTTAATAAACAACCTATAAGCAGTGATGGATGTGGTAGGGGGTGCACTTTCTAAAATGATATAACTTCTGGGGGGTTACAATATATAGATACTCCAAAGTCACTTCAAAACTAAATAGGTCCAAAATAAAAAGCATTCTCGATTTCCTTGAAAAAAAATGAAAAATTATTACTTTAGTGTTAAAGCTTTTACAGATTTTAAACATTTTATAGATGGTGCTGAAGTAAAGCAGACATAAGTTAAAGTCTAAATGTCAATTCATTAAAAAAAAAAAAAAAAAAAAAAAAAAAAAACTAATACTGTACTGGTTGTTCATGATGAGTCACATAGCAGTTAAGATAATGAATTATTTGTGCCTTATGACTTATTTTCTCAGCTTTGTTTTGCTCGTTTAAAAGTTGCATTTTTGGGCTATGTGGGCAATGCCAGCATCCTTCAATGTCTGCCAGCACTGTGTGTGTATTTCCACAGCTTCTGAGAACAGGCTGATAGAGGTCAGTGTGACAGCAGAGAGAGAGTTAACAGAGATCTGAGCTGTGTGAAGCCAGATGACAGATCAGAAGCTTGTGCCAAGGAAAGAGGGGTTTACACTGACATTCTAACATTGCTTAGCAACTGTTCTGTATGATGAGCTAATCTGATTGTTTCCTCACCAGCTGCAGTCAGGAGTGTAGGCCACACCCCTTTCCCTTATATGGTTACATGTCCTATATTCAGTGTGAAGATGGATCTGAGTGAGAATGAACATATGTCTGCTTCACACACAGTGTACTGGGGACACCTTGTGGAAGGTTTATGAGAGATTTTCAACCAGATTTCACTAATAAAGTAAATTTGAAAGTTTATTATAGTCACTTGCACTACATTATTGTTAAATAAAAATTTAAATGGTGTCTGCTCTTTAAATGTTATTTATTAACTATTTTGCATGGTGTGGCTATCTGGATTAAAAGGATTTGTAAATTCTGGAGCAATTCCTTTCATATCTTTTTAATTCTCCCAAAGGGATGTTTTTGATGATGTGTTGGATGGCAGGAATTTGCTAGGGTTGAATTGCTGTCTTTAGGTTTCCTAATGGGAAGAGGTTGATAATTTGTCCGTTACCTATAAGAGTGATATAAAGGTAATTACTTTGTGATTTTTCACGACATAAAGTGAACCTGAGATTAAAGGGGATCTCATTCTTGTAATTGCTAAACCATTTAAATTTAGAAATGTGATTTTTCCAAATAAGGACTAAATCATCAATCTAGCTGCCGTAAAAATGAATGGAGCTAGAAAACTTATTGTTGGTGAAAAAAATAAACTGTTCTTCCCATATAGCAAACTCTATATTAGCAAGGGAGATGGAAAATTTCCCTTTCGTGTTAACGCCCCTTTTCTGAAGAAGTATTTGTCATCATTACAGAAATAGTTATGGGTTAACAAGAATTGAACTGCAGAAACCAGGAACCTTTGTGATTGCAGAAAATGTGAACTATACTTATATAGAAGAAGTTGTAAACTTTCTATAGACTCATTATGTGGGATCGAAGGATAAAATTCTATAATGTCACATTTCAGCCAAGAAAAAGTTGGATCCCAAACAATATTATTTAAATCAACATCAAACTTTTTTTTATCATGGACATAGCCAGGCAAGGTCATTACAAGGGGTTGAAAAGGGGCATCAACCCAGGAACCTAGTTTTTTACCAAGGGCTAAGATGCTTGAAATAATAAGTCTAATGGGGAATAGAGATATGGCGTAGTATACCATAAAAACCGAATGTTATTCTTTTAGAATATCTTCTTATTTATAGTGCCCTCCACTAATCCCCCGCAAGTAGTTTGTTAATTTTCTTTAAAAAAAAAAACCTGTGTGGAATCACTGGCAAAAGTCTTGTAGGTATTGCCATCTTTAAGAATCTCACCATGAATACTGAAATACAGGGCTGAGTCAAGTACCACTATCCCCACCTCTTTTCTGCAGGACGTATGACAAGATCTGATTTAGACTATGGATCTTTTAATACTGTATCCTCATCAATACATAAATTCTTTTTGAAATAATTAGATTATTGGTCCAAAATAATCAAACCTTTTTCATTGAACTCTTGAAACAAGTCAAGTGCAATTGGTCTCTATTGGATCAGGTACAAGATCGGATCATGGGTAATAAATCCTTGTGCGGGAGTGCTGTTACACATCCTAGAATCTGCCATTAAATTTCTCATTTCACTTACATGGTTAAGTTCAATGAAAGATGGAATAACAGACAGATGAGTCGATGCAATACCATCAGAAACAACTATATGGCTGGAAAGATTCCCTATGGGACAAATCAAGTCATGTTCCTTTGTCTCTGCGGCTATCAGGGCTCTCCAGTGTTTTCTGCCCACTCACCTATGTTGTTTTTAGAAAAATGTCTGTTTCCCGGAATAGATAATTGTTCAGCTGAATCTAAAAAATAGTCTGTGGATTCATCTGATCTTTGAGAGACAGAGTAAATGTCTGGATCAGCAAAGCTAACTTTCCTTTGGCGTCTGGGATTAGACCTATTTCATCCAGATCTTTTTAAAACAGAATTGTTACATCTATTTAACCTCAATGTATATTCTTGATTTTCTCTGTAGTCATTAACATCTCTTCCTAATTTTATTTTTTTTTTGTCAGCTATTTTATTCTCCAAGCTATCAAGATGCTTTTCCATATATTGAACGGCTTTTAAGTAATATGACATGTCCTGAAATTTCTTAACAGCTGAGTCTTTCTCTGCTATTTCATTTCTAATTTTAAACAGCTTAGACTTATCATGCTTTATAATTAAATTCATTAGTTTTATTGAACATGATGAAAGTATATCATGCTATTCATTACGAAAATAATGTGGAAAGGTAGTGAAAGTAGGGGTTTTCATTAGACAAAAACCTCTTGATATAATGTCTATCCACATATGATGTTAGTGACGTGGCATCCCACCACAATTTAATTTCCTTAGCATTTCATTTTTCTAGGTCTTTTACAAAAAACATTAAAATCAGCTGTACAGTATTACGGTATGTTCTGAGGCTTTATTCCCAGAAACTGCTGCTCTGTTATTGAATATCAAATTAAATGTGTCCCTTCTATTGGTGTGGTTATGCATATTACTTTAACTATAAACATGATGCTTGCAAATATGCAAAAAAAAATCTTATTGTCAATAGTTAAAAAGGAGAGCACGACAAAAAAGACCCTCTGTTATAAATAGGAAAAGCAAATACTGTAGTCAGCCGACTCTTTTAGTTGTAATTGTCTAGAGTCCGCAAATGTTCAGCAAGGTGCTACACACTAAGTGGCAATACAGTGATTCCAAGAAGTGGAAGGTAGCGTGTTCTATGGGAACATTTCCAAGGAAGCACCAGCAGTGGAGCTGTAGTTGAATTCATGTTATGAAGTACAAGCCTTCCAGTGCATGTGAGCCGCATTCTGCTGTTTGTATACCAGGAGTATCACTGCTTCTCATCACTTAGACTGGATTACAGTTGAGATACCATCAGGAGCTTCACCGTTAGTGCAAATCAGAAGCTTTTCTATAGAAGACTACATCCATGCTGTAATACGGTTTGCGGATCTCTACAGCCTATTCTCACAGATAGGAGCATTACCGCTGTTCACCAAATGGCTTGTACTTCATAATATTGATTTAGATAGTGTAGTTAGATAATGGTAGGAAATTATTAAAGCAAGTATGGTATATTAGAAAATAGCTTTGATTATAGGAAAAAATTAGATAGAAATTTTGGTAAAAAGTTGCTGTCCTCAGACTAACCCTTTAAAGCAGGGGTCCCCAACCACCGGTCCACGGACCAGGACCAGGCTGCGGGGGTCTGCGTTCTGGTCCATGCTGCCGCAGACCAGCACTACACATAGTGTGCTCTGCGGTGGCTCAGAGCGGCGGCTTCCGGAGTGATGTCACCGCCCCACCTGCACCTACAGCATTACATCACCTCTCTGTTCTTTTCCTCAGCTATGTCTGTGAATAGAAAAAGTGCAGCAGGATAAGAACAGAGAGGGGACTTAATGCTACAGATGCGGGTGGGCAGTGACCAAAGTGTGTGTGTGTGTCATAGAGATGATGGTGTTTGGAAGAGAAGGCTGGGGACTGGAAGAGGAGGCTGGGGGCTGGAAGAGGAGGCTTGGGGCTAGAAAAGGAGGCTGGGGGCTGGAAGAGGAGGCTGTGGCTGGAAGGGGAGGCTGGGGGCTAGAAGAGGAGGCTGGGGGCTAGAAGAGGAGGCTGTGGCTGGAAGAGGAGGCTGGGGGCTGGAAGAGGAGGCTATGGCTGGAAGAGGAGGCTGGGAGCTGGAAAAGGAGGCTGGGGGCTAGAAGAGGAGGCTGTGGCTGGAAGAGGAGGCTGGGGGCTAGAAGAGGAGGCTGGGGACTAGAAGAGGAGGCTGTGGCTGGAAGAGGAGGCTGGGGGCTAGAAGAGGAGGCTGGGGGCTATAAGAGTAGGCTGTGGCTGGAAGAGGAGGCTGGGGGCTGGAAGAGGGGGCTATGGCTGGAAGAGGAGGCTGGGAGCTGGAAAAGGAGGCTGGGGGCTAGAAGAGGAGGCTGGGGGCTAGAAGAAGAGGCTGTGGCTGGAAGAGGAGGATGGGGGCTGCAAGGGGATTATGATGGGACTCAAGGGGATTATGATGGAGGTTGCAAGGGGATTATAATGAGGATACAGTATTGTGGGAGTTGGAAGTTTCGCCCCAGCAATTCGCCCCCAGCATTTCGCCCCCAGCTTTTCGCCCCCAGCATTTCGTCCCCAGGTACACTTCGCCCCCGAACATTTCGCCCCCAGCATTTCGCCCCCAGGGTGTTTCGCCCCCGCACATTTCGCCCCCGCACATTTCGCCCCCAGCAGTTCGCCCCCGGATGTTTCGCCCCCAGCAGTTCGCCCCTGGATGTTTCGCCCCGCACATTTCGCCTCCGCACATTTCGCCCCCAGCAGTTCTCCCCCGGATGTTTCGCCCCCGGATTTTTCGCCCCCAGCAGTTCGCCCCTGGATGTTTCGCCCCCACACATTTCGCCTCCGCACATTTCGCCCCCAGCAGTTCTCCCCCGGATGTTTCGCTCCCGGATGTTTCGCCCCCAGCAGTTCGCCCCTGGATGTTTCGCCCCCGCACATTTCGCCCCCAGCAGTTCGCCCCCAGCAGTTCGCCCCCGGATGTTTCGCCCCCAGCAGTTCGCCCCCGGATGTTTCGGCCCTGGATGTTTCGCCCCCAGGTGTTCGCTCCCGGATATTTCGCACATTTCACCCCCAGCAGTTCGCCCCCAGCAGTTCGCCCCCGGATGTTTCGCCCCCAGCAGTTTGCTCCAGGATGTTTCGCCCGCAGAAGTTCGCCCAGTTCGCTCCCGGATGTTTCGCCCCCCAGCAGTTCGCTCCCGGATGTTTCGCCTGCAGAAGTTCACCCCTGGATGTTTCGCCCCCAGCAGATCGCCCCCGGATGTTTCGCCCCCGGATATTTCGCCCCCAGCAGTGGAACAAAAAGAAGAAAATGCTCTTCTTTTTGTTCTGACACTGATGGCGGAATACGGCATTACGAAAGCGAATGGGCGGCTGCAGATCGTGGAACCGAGCCGTTCACTTCTATGGGCAATGCAAGCGGAATGCCAGCATTCCGCCAGCATTGCCCCGAGGTCAGCTGGATGTCAGATCCAGAGCGGATCGACCTCTTGCGGCCCCAAACATAAGTGTGAAACCGCTCTAAAATTACAGTGTGCAAGAGGCCTAAAATCAAAACAATTGTGAACTTTTACCTGAGCCAGCACTGACCTGCTTTGTTGCAAGTTTTGTTGCAGATGTAACAAGTAGCAGGTCACATGTCCTGCAAGTTACATTAGACTAGCTTTTATTGCATCTGTAGATCAGAATATATCAGTGTCTGAAATCTCCACAAAGAGAGAAGTGTACTGCCACAAAAAATCAGTCAGCTTCCTCAGCAATTCACTTTCTACAACTATGGATTCAGTTCTGTCCAAACGTGGAAGGAGGAAGTTGGTTCATGAGAATCCCATTTACTTATTTTCCAAACGAACCACTGATGATGTCCATTCCATCTGGGTATGTGAAAAACGGTCGACTTGCAAGGGACGTGTTTGGACCAATGAAGAATCTGGCGAAGTTGTGAAAGTCGTCAATCTTCACAGTCACGCAGCACAAGCTGCAAGACCTGAAGCAATCCGGCTTGTTAATGAGATAGTCACCAGGGCAAGGACAACACAGGAGACACTACAACAGATTCTCACAGACGTCGTGTCAGGAGCCCATTCTAATGTTGTAGCACTTCTCCCAAGGAAAGCATCACTGAAGAGAACAATACGATTAGCAAGGCAACTTGGCAATATCCCAAGGTTACCTCAAACCCTTGATCAACTTGTTATTCCCCTGGAGTTCCAGGAGATCAGTATTGATGGTGTCCAGCAGCAGTTCCTTCTGCATGACTCTGGTAAGCTACTTAACCATTCAACATTGCATTAAAACAATTCCATTATGCATAATTATTGTAAAGTTTATTTTGCACACATGTGAAAAATGCTACACTATAAGGTGCTGATATAAAATACTATAGGATTTTTGCCTTCAAGGGAAACTTTGAGGGTAATATAATGTAGTGAGGCCTACTAATTCCAACTAGAGTTGGTGGATCACTGGAAAGATAGGATCAGATCGGGCCGATCATACCGAAAGATTGGAATTAATTTCGATCCAATTTCCAGAGCTAGATATATATATACCGTATATACTCGTGTATAAGCCAACCCGTATATAAGCCGACCCCCCTACTTTTGCCCCCAAAACCTGGGAAAATCTATTGACTCGCATATAAGCTGAGGGTGGACCCCAGCACAGGTATACAGCCCCCAGCAGTGGTATACAGGCCCCAGCAGTATGATATACAGCAGCCCCCAGTGGTATATACAGCAGCTCGCAGTGGTATATACAGCAGTCACAGTGGTATATACAGCAGCCCCATTGGTATATACAGCAGCCCCCAGTGGTATATACAGCAGCCCCAGTGGTATTGCAGCTCCAATATACAGCATCCCCAGTGGTATTGCAGCCCCAGTGGTATTGCAGCCCCTATATACAGCAGCCCCAGTGGTATTGCAGCCCCAGTGGTGTATACAGCAGCCCCTATATACAGCAGCCCCAGTGGTATTGCAGCCCCAGTGGTATTGCAGCCCCTATATACAGCAGCCCCAGTGGTATTGCAGCCCCAGTGGTGTATACAGCAGCCCCTATATACAGCAGCCCCAGTGGTATTGCAGCCCCAGTGGTATTGCAGCCCCTATATACAGCAGCCCCAGTGGTATTGCAGCTCCAGTGGTGTATACAGCAGCCCCAGTGGTTTTGCAGCCCCAGTGGTATTGCAGCCCCTATATACAGCAGCCCCAGTGGTATTGCAGCCCCACCGACTCCACACAAATGCTGGCACACGTCCCCCCCTGTTGTAAGGCCCCCCCTGCTGATTACTTACCATCCCTGGTCTTCAGCAGCACCTCCGCGCCGGTCCTCTGTGCTCCGGTCCACCTTGGTCCCGTCCTCTGTGCTGCCATCCACGGCTGCTTCCGGGGTCCCCGCGCGTCGCAGAAGCGATGACGTCATCGCTTCTGCGACCCGGCCGGTCACATGATACAGCCGGGGAACGGAGCACAGAGGACGGGACCACGGAGGACCGGAGCACAGAAGACCGGCGCGGAAGTGCTGCTGAAGACCAGGGATGGTAAGTATTCAGCAGGGGGGGCCTTACAACAGGGGGGGACATGTGCCAGCAGTTTGGGGGGCATTATCTACCGATATGCACTGCTCCCCCTGGCGCTGATTGACAGGGGGATGCAGTGCATATGTAATGAGCGGGCCCACGTGAAGGGCCGCTCAATATACAGTATCCCCACCGCCTCCTCCTGCCTCCCCAGCCCGACACAGCCCCCACCCCACTCACCCTGTATAGTGACTCGCGTATAAGCCGAGGGGGGGGACTTTTCAGCCCAATTTTTGGGCTGAAAAACTCGGCTTATACACGAGTATATACGGTGTATATATTATATATATATATATATATATATATATATATTAGATGGTGGCCCGATTCTAACGCATCAGGTGTTTCTACAATGCTTCTCCTGCCCCCCCCCCCCCGCGCTGTACTGCTACTTCTGGCCCCCCGCTCCTCCTGAGGAGAGGAGGCTCAGGGGGAGAGAGGAGAGGAGGCACAGGGGAAGAGAGGAGAGGAGGCACAGGGGGAGGCAGAGAGGAGGCACCAGGGGAGAGAGTATGCACCAGGGGGGATAGGAGACACCAGGGGAGGTGGAGAGGAGGCACCATGAGGGAGAAGAGACATCGGGGGAAGCAAAGAGGAGGCACCAGGGGAAACGGAGAGCCATGCACCGGTCCGGCACACATTATCATACGTCTGGCGGCGGCGCTCTCGTAGCTGAGCTGCTCCTGCCAGAGATGTGCCGACCGCCTGTCCGAGCCGCCCTCCGCCGTGGGAGATTCAAGTAAAGTTTACCGACTCTGTCTCCTCTCCGTCCCGGTCCTCCTTGTTCATGTACCGCACCGGCACATAGGCATCCCCAGCAGCACCGAATCAGAGGGCGGCCGGTGGTGAGTTGGCCTGCTGCCGGACAATGCCACCCCTGCCTGGGAACTTTGAAGCAGCCGCACACATCGTATCTGAGAGTGTCTTCACTCTTCTCCACAGTGGTGGGCCTCTCCTTGTCTCTTCTGGCATGCAGGCTGGGTGAGGAGGACGGGGTGGGCCTTATGATGGCGGAGGAGCGGCGGGGACATGGAACAGCGGAGCCGCTCCCAACTGGCTCGCCGCTGACCGAAGCTCAGCCACAGCTACTGCAGCACAGCGGTTCGCCAGCCGGGAGATGTCATCTCCCGGCTGGTTCGCAGCGGACCTCTTCCACAGGTATCCACGGCCGTAAGCCAAACCCTGCTCTAGCAGCACACTCAGCAGAGTCCTCAGCAACAATCTCAGGTGAGCCACTCTTCTTCCAGCTTTCTTGCATATATATAATGGCCCCAAGCTGCGCTGTTATAAAATAAACAAACCCAGTTATTCACCTCTCTCTCCGGTGTCCAGCGCTGTCTCTGGCGGTGCAGTGAATTCCGAAATCCCAGCACCATGCATTCTAGGGTGTTTATCACCACCTCTGCGCATGCGCCAGGCTGTTCTGTGATGTGATGGGGTGCTTTCCCAGGACCGTCTAGTGAGCGGTCTTGGGATCACTCTCAATTGTATTTATAATACGGCAGGCACAGAGGCGGCGATGTGCCGCCCAGTTTTCGGGATTCCCTGCACTGCTGGGCTAGGAGCCGGAGCCAGTACTGGACACTGGAAAAAGAGGTAAGTAACTGGGTTTGTTTAATTTTTAACAGCGCAGCCTTGAGCCATTTACTAAAGCTATATCGGTCGAATGAATCGCAGAGGACGCCAAGCACCTTTGTTTCCAGTTCAACTCTGGAATGTGTATGAACGAACATTGAATGATCAACAGCGAACAAATAATGATGTTGAAGGATGGCACCGTAGCTTTCGAGAAACATGTGGTACTCTTTTCCAAAATATATACCAGTTCATTAACTGTCTGAAACATCAGCAAGAGCTCCATAGTTTTGAAATTATTCAGATAATAGCAGGAAATCCCATTGCTGCAAGAAACAAAAAGTATGCTGCAACTTCAGCAAGGGTTTAACGTATCGTGCAAGATTTCAATAATAGAAGCTTGATGGATTATCTGAGAGGCATTGCCTACAGCTTTGAATTTTAGTTCATGGTCACATATTGTATGTTTTGAGAGCAGTGTTTTTAGCTGTAAAATAATTCAAGCATTATAACCTGTAATTTGTCTTTTCTCTTTTTCTCTAATCCTTCCCCTCTATACCTTTTTATGTTTCTTGTTTTACCAGTTTTGATATATACAGTTAAAGCATAATCCTACAAAAAACATAAGTTATGTTATAGTACCTGTGCCCATGATATTCATTTCGAAAGAAGACCTTCCAGCAGCTTCATTTCTGTGTGAAGTCTGCCGGATTTCAGTGGTTGCTAAGGAGGTTGTTTCTCCTTAGTAGCAGTACTTGTGGATGGATTCTAGAGGGCGGGGTTGCACAGGAGCATGCAACTAACAATATATTCCCTATGATGTATAAAAGGCTGCTGGTTTACAGCCCTCTGCAAAGCCCCCCCATGTGTTCCGTCCTGTAACGGCTTTACACAGGTGGGGGGGAGCCCTCCTCTTGTCCAGGACAGAGCACATGAGCGGAGGGTGAAGGAGAGCTTTGCAGAGGGCTGTGAAGGAGCAGCCCTGAATGTATCACAGGGAGCCAGGATCCGTTCTGCTACCAAGGGGGCACGACCTAATTAGTAACCAATGAAATCCTACCATTTTCCTGTCTGTTTGTAAAATTACTTATCTAGAAAGCAAAGTTTTAGAATAAAAAAAACCTAATTTGATCAGAATTCTATATCTTAGACTCATATGGTATATTATTAGTGATACGCGAACCTGCCAAAGTTCAGTTCAGGCAGGTCTTTCCTGGATGCGAAAGATCCAGGAGCATATTGCTAGAGGCAAAACATCCAGGGATGAAATGCTGGGGGCGAAACATTCGGGGCCGACCTGCTGGGGGCAAAACATCCGTCGGCGAAAGATCCGGAGGCGAACTGCTGGGGGCGATACATCTGGGGGCGAACTGCTGGGGGCAAAACATCCGGAGGTGAAACATCCGGGGGGCGAACTGCTGGGGGCAAAACATCCGGGGTCGAAACATCCGGGGGCGAAAAATCCAGGGGCGAACTGCTGGGGGCGAAATGTGCGAGGGCAAAACATCCAGGGGCGAACTGCTGGGGGCGAAACATCTGGGGGCGAAACATCCAGGGGCGAAACATCCGGGGGCGAACTGCTGGGGGCGAACTGCTGGGGGCGAAATGTGCGGGGGCGAAACATCCGGGGGCGAACTGCTGAGGGCGAAATGTGCGGGGGCGAAACATCCTGGGGGCGAAATGCTGGAGGCGAAATGTTCGGGGGCGAAATGTACCTGGGGGCGAACTGCTGGGGGCGAACTGCTGGGGGCGAAATGTGCGGGGGCGAAACATCCGGGGGCGAACTGCTGGGGGCGAAATGTGCGGGGGCGAAATGTGCGGGGGCGAAACATCCTCGGGGCGAAATGCTGGAGGCGAAATGTTCGGGGGCGAAATGTACCTGGGGGCGAACTGGTGGGGGCGAACTGGTGGGGGCGAACTGCTGGGGGCGAAATGTTGGGGGCGAAACTTCCTAAAACCCAGTATTGTTCACTGCAAGGGGATGATGGGGGCTGCAAGGGAATGATGGGGATACCATATTGGGGGCTGCAAGGGGATGAAAAAATAAGACATCCCCTGAAAATAAGACGTAACGCATCTGTCGGGGAAATGGGATACTAAACTACACTCCTGCTCTATAGCCCCACCCCATATGACCAAAGATCCATCCCCCTGCCAGGCCATGGAAAAATGGTTTTGCATTAAGCCGGTCCCTGATGCAAAAAAGTTTGGGGACCATTGCTTTAAAGGATATCTGTGTATGGACGTTAAATGAATCCAAATGAATGGTGCTACTCGATCTGCGCAAACCGTATATTGAAAGCACGACTTCAATCAATTACAGGATCATGGTGCATTTATTCAACGAGTTCAGAGCCTTTCATTGCTTTTTCCTCAGAAAAGTAACAATGTGGTTGCTTTTCTGATGAAGGAGCAAGGAAAATCTCTGAAACACTTTGAATGAGATAATGTGGAGTATGGATCCTGCGGCAACTGTGTTTCGTGCATATACTGGTTATGGGTCACACAACCAAACCAGGGGAGCAGTAAGTTAAGTAAACTTGTAATACTTTTCATGGATATGACCCTATTGCACTTTTGTTTCCTCGTTTTTAGCTGTGTATGGATGTTAGGATACAATGTTAACCCGATAAAAAATGCACAGCTAAGTCCTGTCCCTTGAAACAATTTTTTCCTTTTGTATTTCATGGTTGTGTTTAGCACACCTTTCTTGTTGGTGGTTAAATAAGCATGCCCATCAAAGTTTTTCTTCTCTTAATATATTGTATGCATCATATTATATGGCACACTTGCTCATTTTGTTTCTACCCAGTAAATTCTGCTCTTTTCTCTGCTTCATGTAAAAACAGCAAGTCTGTTGTCCTTACTTGAATCTTTTTCCTCTTTCCAGCTGTTCCCACTTTATTTTATTGTTTTTAAGTAAATACACTAAAGTGAGTGCTTGTTTATTGCAACATGACAAGAGTTTACAATTTTTTATAGATAATATCTTGAGACATGTTTAACATTTGAATTACTTCTTATTGCTTTGTTTTGAGGAGATGATGTATTTACATCTTAATTTTTTTTCTCTTTTCAATGTTTTTCAATTGGGTTAAGTAATATGACATTTAGATGGATTAAATTTTTACAGACTTAGCAATGCCACATTCAGTATGTGTATTTTATTTTTTTAATAATTTAATAACTTCTTTGGATTAAAAAGGAGTAATTAAGATATATTATAATTTTCTTTTTTCTTACTGTGTTTGGTAGAACCCATAAGGTACCGTCAACACACAGAGATATCTCTGGACATATTGCTTGTAACTCACTGGTTGCAGCGAAATCATGGACACATTGTTCCATTTTGTGGCTGTGTACAAACGTAACAATGTGTCCATGATTTCACTGCAACCAGTGAGTTGCAAGCAATATCTCCAGAGATATCTCTGTGTGTAACGGTACCTTTAGGAGACTCAGCTCCAGATACTGGTTGCGTATCACAGCCAGACATGGGACGAGCTCAGCCATAAATTTGCTCCCACAAGTGGGTAAAGGTACCGTTACACGTAGCAATATCGCCGCCATATGGCTGGAAATTTGTTGTGAGCGTCCACATTCTGGGCACTTTTTTACCTATCGCCGTGGCCCTGTCACACATAGACATCTCATGTGCGATGTCCGGCGATCCTGCGTTCCGGAAATAGCCTGGCGCAGACCGGAAGCTAAATCACATCCCCACCTCGCTGCCAAGTCCCCGTGTCACACGCCACCACCTCATCAACGATGTGGGCGCACAGTGTGAGCGCAGTGAGGAGACAGATGTGCCAGAGTGTCGTACACTGTGCCCCTACCACTCCGATTGGGCTACACAACTGTGTCGCCATAGGTCAGCCTTGTGAGGAAGTCTGCCCACTATATGATGCAAGTGCCCTTTCTACTATATCACTATTCAAATATGGCGCCTTTGCCATAGACAGCCAATGGGAACTCATAAGCTGCCACCAATAGCGCCAGAAGGGGCTATACAGAACGCTCAGGCACGCCTCTGGAATTGCTTCCAGATTGTCTGAGCTCGCTTTCTACATCCCTATCACTTTGTCACATGCCACTTTGCGCAAAAATTGCCTGGTGGAAATTGCCTGATTTCTCAGCAGAGCAGGGAGATCAGGCGACGCTCCACCGGCGATTTGACGGCGTAAAGTCTCCCTGTCTCATGCCACTATGCACACTATGGTTTCCACATCGCCGAAATACACAAATTTCCAGCCATATGGCGTTGATATTGCTACGTGTAATGGTACCTTCACACGCCACAATATCGCCTGGGAATCCTAAAGGCGATATGTCGCCTGGTGTAATCGCCGTGAAATTGCCTCACAGTTGTGGCGTGTGATTGGGGAATTTCGCGGTGATAAATCGCCTCTCGGCTGTCGCCTGATTCCTGAGCACTGCTCAGAAATCAACCGCAATTCTTAATGTGATATTTCCATGTTGTGGCGTGTAACAGGGCAATAATGATGGAAACAGTGCTTTCTGTGATTTCCCGTAGGCGTGCCTCAGCGTGCTGTAGTCCGCGCCCATTTGAGATGATTGGTGTGGGCTACTGTGTTCCCATTGGCTGTCACTTGACACCGCGCCATATTTGAAGAGCTGTCCGTTCAGCACCACACATATCTTCAGCTACACAAGCGTCTGCAAACTCAGTGCAGAGCAGGCTGACCAATCGCAACGCTGTTGTGTTGTCCAATGAGCGTGTATGGAGCGAGGTGTAAACCACTGTGGCACCCCTATGTCCTCGCCGCGCTGAACATATACGCCCACATTGCCTTTGGGATTGCAGCGTGTGAAGCGGTGAGAGAATGAGGCAAGATTGCTTCCTCTGGAAGTGATGCCATTTCCGGCATGACACATCACCTTAGGTTCCGGCCAGAATTGCAGCGTGTGATGCCGCCATCGGTGATCGGAGGCGGACACGAAAAACGTGAGCGCGCACGTTATATCACCTCATATCCACAGGCGATATTGGGGCATGTGAAGGTACCATAACAGTACCTTAAGAGATTAAAGTTTGCCAATGACTATAAGCCATAGACTTCCCATCTAATATGCATGCATGAATGTATATGTATATGCATATGCATACAACTGCATATTCCTGCTATGAATCCCACTAAAAAAAATCATCATAATAGATAATATGAATGTTATTAACTCCTTAAGGACAGGGCAATTTTTGTTTTTGTGCTTTAATTTTTTTCCTCCCTTTATTTTAAGAGCCATAACTTTTTTATTTTTCTGTAGATGAGGAGTTGTCTTTTGCGGGATGAGTTGTACATTTGACTGACTCCATTCATTTTATTATATGATATAATAGTAAAAGAGAAAAATTTCCAAGTGTGGGAAAAAAGAAAAAGTAGTAAAATTCTGCAATAGTTTTTTTTTTTAATTTTTTTATTTTCAGCGTTCATTATACCATAAAATTCACCTGGCAGTATGATTCTCCAGGTCAATATAATTACGTATATACCAACTACCGTGTTTCCCCGAAAGTAAGACCCTGTCTTATATTTTTTGGGGGGCCAAAAGTGGCCCCCTGTCTTACTTTTGGGGGGGGTCTTATATTGGCAGCCCCAGCCACTCCAGCCTCCCATCCACACACACCCACCCACCCATACACTTACAAACACATACACACACACACGCACACACTTACAAACATACACACACACATACACACACGCACACACTGACAAACACACATACATACACACACACTTACAAATATACACACACACTTACACTTACAAACACACATACACTTACACACAAACATACACTTACAAACACACACATACACACACACATACACTTACAAACACACACATACACATACATTTACACACAAACATACACTTACAAACACACACATACACATACACTTACACACAAACATTCACTTACAAACACACACATACACATACACACTGCTTCTTACCAGCTCCCCTGGCCTTCAGTGTGGCTCCTTGCTGTCCCCCAGAGTGTCCAGGCTCCTACAGTGTCCTTGCAGCTGCAGCCTCGCTGGTGCAGACAGGGTTAATCACAGCCTAACATGCTGTGTGCCCTTGCTGAATTCTGCCCAGCCTAACATCACAACAGCCCGGCTCGAGCTCTGATTGGCTCCCAGGAACCAGTGGGCGCGGCTAGATGACGAGCCCACGACGTCATCTGGCCGCGCCCACTGCTTCCTAGGAGCCAATCAGAGCTGGAGCCGGGCTGCTGTGACTTAAGACTGGGCACACAGCATGTTCGGCTGTGATTAACCCTATCTGCACCAGCGCAGCTGCAGCTGCAAGGACACTGGAGGAGCCTGGACACACAGGGGGACAGGTACTGGCCTTATATTCCCCAGGGCCCCCCCCCCCCGGCGGCCTTACTTTCGGGGGGGGCCTTATATTAACAGACCCCCCGTTCCCCCTACCCTGCCTTACTTTCGGGTGGGTCTTAGTTTCAGGGAAACACGGTATGTATAGTTTTTATTTTATTTAAGGAGTGAAAAATAATTCAGATTTTTTTTAATTTGCTTGTGTCAGAACTTTATAATGTTTTACATCTTTGGAATTTTGGGCTGTGTGAACACTAGTTTTTTATACGCCAAACAGATGTTTTTATTGGAATTATTTTGGGATATATGCGATGTTTTGATCGCCTGTAATTACATTTTTTTCCATGTTTGCAGCGGCCAAAAGTTGCATTTCTGCAGTTTTGAGCTGTTTTGTCATTACAATGTTAACCGATCAGATTAATTTTTTTTACATTTTTGTGCATCTTACATTTCTAAATGCAGCAAACCCAAATATGTGCATAATTTATATAAATTTTTTAATTGTCTTATTTTTAATGGTACATAAGCAGGCTAATAACTTTTGTGTTTTATTAATCTTTCCATATTTTTACAAACTTTCTTTTTTTGCCCATTTACTTTTTTACTAGTGCCCTTAGGGAACTTGAAGCTGTGAACCTGCAATGTACATGTACATGCATACACAGCAGAAAACATAATCCCTTATAAATGCCATAGCCGGCGTTTACAGAAGGATTATCATATAGACACAGGGTTCATCAGCTGACACCCAACTGTCATGACAACCTATTGACGCCGTGCAATCACACCAAAAGGCCACTGATGGAAGTGTACAATGACTTGCTCCCTGCTGGTGTGTGTTAAATACCACTGTCAGAGATTGACAGAGAGATTTAACTGGTTAACAGACACAGGTAGGTCTCAAATTCACCTGTACCAGTTATAAGCATATGGAGGCTGATCAGATCACCTGACATGTGCAGGGAAAGGTTCCAGGTTCAGTGTGTGAACCCGCATCAAAGGCAAGGAGATGGCCCATGATGGACGCAGTGCATCATAAGTCATTAAGGGGTTAAACTACCCCACATATACTATATCCTAAATAATTCAGAAATTAGCACATAGCAGAGATTTATACAGTTTTAATGTTTTTATGGCTACATTTTTATTGATACCTATTAATGCATACAATTAAAGAGAGGTAAAAACAGGAATCAATGACAAGTCAGAACTCACCTGTGAATCCATCATTACAGGCACAGGTGAAACTTCCTATTGTGTTACTGCAGGTTGCATTAGGTGAGCAGATATTATCGGTCTCACATTCATTAATATCATCACAGTGGATCCCGTTACCTGATCAATATAAAATAAATCACAGATAAATGAGGATATACAGATGTAGCATTTCCTAACATGACACATAAACCATGATGGAGGAAGATATCTGGATTCAGAAAACTGTAACTTGACACCTGACTTGAGTTGTTCATTGGCCGTTGTTTTCAGTGTCCATTTACCCTTTTCTATATCATAATATATTTAGTACATTGTGTGTTGGAGTAAAGAATTCTACATGTGTAATATTAGACGTCAACGTGAAAATGAAAATCATTAATAAAACATATGAGTTATTATCACACAAGTGAGGAATAACAAGTCCACCATCACTGGGCACAAATTAGAGGTCATGTAAGAAGTGTCCAGAAGACTGAACTACAGTTTGTTCCTAAAGGATTCAAAGTTAATTGAAATTTCTAATTTATCAAAACCAGATTATTTTCTTAACAGGAAGTATAAATTGTTTCTTTTTACTTTCACAAAACAATGTCCTTACCTGTCTATAAGATGTGGGGTATTACAAGAAAGGCTAGGTTCATGTTGTCAGGCATATCCCCTATACTGTATATACTGTATGAAGTGTGGGAGCATATATTGTGCACATTTCTGGTGGGATCACATTGTACTGAACGTCATACAGCATTAAAAAGTTGTCCGACCCCGAAATAAAATTTTTATTTTAAGATAATCTGTGCTGCATTGTAATATACAGCACCCCTATAAAAATAAATTTTGTTTCTAACTTTGTTTTCTCCTGAATTATCACTTCATTCCTAGCACACACTTTGTTTACTTGTGGCTTAACCAAGCATGATAGCAGCTCACTGAGCTTGGTTGCCTTCACAGCCAGAGCTGACCCCACCCAGCCTCAGTGCCCAGCAATGCCCACTGCACAGTCAATGGCTGTCAGTAAGCTGATCCTTATCATCATTCTAGCATTGTAAATAACATAAGCAGTGATCTTGTGTCCTAGATCCACTTTGACTGCAGTCAGGCTGGGTTTACACTTGCAGACCCCTCCTCAGCGTTCTGCGGAGGGGATCAGCAAGCTGAGTGCAGCCACCGCAAGCCTCAATGTTTATAAGGGGTAGCACGGTGCTGCGCTTGACTGTGCATGACCGTGCGCCCCCATTCATTTGCCTGCGTGACTTGTACACAGGCGGATGCCTGTGCACAAATCATACACTCTCGTCCGCACGCATGTTGCATTCTCGGTGCGTCCCCATGTTGCAGCACTGTGAGTCCCTATTATAATCATAGGGGCTTGCGGTGGCTGCACTCAGCTTGGGGATCCCCTCCCCACGCAAGTGTAAACCCAGCCTCAGTGCTGCTTGCTGGACGCTGTGTTCCCTGACACTTTTACTGATTCCCTCCAGTGCTGCTAGCAGTAATCCGGAAGCAGATGTGTTAATATCTCCTGACATCGCTGGAAGCACTGGGGGAGGAGGAATCGGTGGAGTGTCAGAGAGCCCAGCATCCAGCAAATAGCTCTGACTGCAGTAGAAGTGAAAGTGCAGGGAGGGGGAGATTGGGTGAGAGCAGGCAGTGCACAAAGAGCCCGAAGATATTCACTTGTCCGGGAGCTGCTGGGTGCATCTGCATGCAGCTTCAAACAGCACCTCACTACTAACTTAACAGACACGCGCTAAGTTACAAGAGGGGAGTCGGCTGTCACTCACAGTGACGTTGGCTGTGATGTGTGTAGACAAGACGGGACGTCACAGGAAGCAGCAAAATCACTTCTGGAGCGGTCATGTGACCACTCCTAGCCATGTGATGACAGGAGAGAAGGGCTTACAGCAGATCAGGTAGGTAGTTACCATCCACCTTCTTGTATCTGTGTAGCCCAATAGTGTAAAGATAGATTTAAGCCAAATAATCTCTTTAAATGTAGATAGAAATAGGCATAAATTGGAAACAATGCATAGGAAATTATTACTGACCTGTGAATCCATCCTTACAAGTACAGATGAAACTTCCTTTTGAGTTACTGCAGGTGGCATTAGATGAGCAGATATTATTGGTCTCACATTCATCAATATCATCACATTGGAATCCATCTCCTAATTAATATAAAATGTTTTACAGTAACAATAGAAGTAGATGTGATAATGAAAAATTATTAATCTACATTCATTACTTGATCACTGATAGAAAATGAGGAGAATGGAAACATTAATACGTCGAGCTGCAAATGTAATATTATAAGACAACTGACAAATAATATTTTTTATAGGTAGAGTAAGAAAAATCTACTAAAAGTATGAAGAAAAGATCAGATTCTCAGGATCCCGAAGTAATCCTCTCTGTAGGTAGGTATATAATATAGATTACATATTTTCTAATGTTTCCTTAAACAACATGAACCATTCACTTCCATTACTGTGACATATTGCTGATCTATTGTACTCACCTGTGTATCCAGCATTACATGTACAGGTATAACTTCCCTCTGTGTTATTACAGGAGGCGACAGATGAACAGTTGTGTTTTCCTCCACATTCATTAATATCAGCACAATATGACCCATTACCTGATCACAATACAGATATAATGACTGGTTACAGCCTGTGAGGAAGAACTTATATACGGTAAGTTGTCTTTTATCTAGATATAAACTATCAATAGATTGTACTAAATTCTATAGGATAAACTGCAGCCAAAGTCTATCAGTCTGCACTAATGAAGAGACAAATGACACAAACACAAATCAAAGTAACCTTATATCAGTCATCGAGAAGAAAAAACTGCAAATCAAAATAATAGATCAACAAAATAATCGATCATCAAAATAATCACACATATATTGTATCTGACAACATCATCCATCATTAATAGATAGAATATGGGTCAGTGTGATATTATTAGATATGTAGGAGTCTATGACTGTAATTGTTATCAACTATAGATCACGTCTTGTGAATAGTTGTATATAGAGACATCTTAAGTGATAAGTGATTACCTTGGTATCCATCATTACATGTACATAAGAAATCTCCTGTTCTGTTACTACACACGGCATTGGAAGAACAATTAGCATCATCTGTACATGATGTCAGGGCCTCACAGTTATATCCATCACCTATGGAGAGAACATCATTTAGTGAATGATGTATAACAAATAAATCATTATATTAGTGTCACTTAAAATAAAGGTTTTCAGTGTGAAACATAAGGCAGGGTTCACATTTGCGTACCATTGGTGCTGTGAATGCAGCGTAACTGACCGCAGCAAAACGCAGGCACTATGCATTCCTATGTTTAATATGGGAACACATAGTGCCTTTGTGTGGCTGTGTTCAGATAATTTGTGTGCATGCCGAACGCAAAATGTTGTTTTTTTGTGCGTGGCTGTGAGCTGGTTTTATACACAAGCAGACAGTAGCGCACAAAAAATGGATGGGATTGAATCTGTGCGCAGTGCCATCTGCTGGGAAGCACACAGATGCAGCGAAAGATGAGGTCATTCCGAGGTCATCCCCAGGTAAATCTAGTACTGGCGTTCTCTATTCCTCTTCTTTCATCTTCTTCTTTCCTCTTCTTCTTTCCACTTCTATCTTTCTGCTGATCTCCTTCTTCGCTGCCGCTGATCTCTTCCTCACGGCCACCGCCACTAATCTCCAGCGGCGCCTTGGGAGGATGAGGTCAGCGGCAGCAAAGAAGGAGATAAGTGGCGGCGGCCAGGAGGAGGAGATCTCTGTTGCTGATCTCCAGCTCCTGGTTCCCGAAACCACTGATTGGCTGGCCGGGCACCATACTAGTGTGTGACCGCATGCGGAAAATCTCCGCTGCGTTCACATCAGTATGGCAGCATTTGCACTGCGTTTGCGTCTGCATGCCAGACGCATGCAGACACAAACGCTAGTGTGAACCTAGCCTAACAGTCTGCACTCCTAATCTCACTGCAGATATTTGTGTAGGGGCAGACATACCATTGGTGCAACCTGTGCAGATGCACAAGTTAGGCCATCATAACACAATGGCCTGATGGATACTTGCCCAGGGGCCCATGTGCATAGGGGCTCATGCTAATCTGTATATTTTAGCAATCAGTTTTTTTAATGTAGCGGCACAAATTACATTTGTTTCTACCACATCTGTTACACTCTTTATGTTTAAGCAAGCTGACTGAGTTGTCATACTGCTGTATAAACTAGGTGACAAATAATGACATAACTACGTGTTACGTAAAATGTAATTTGTGTGGGTACATGGATAAAACTGATTTCTTTGGTAATAATGTAACCCATAAAACGTTTATAATCAAAGCTTACATCAATTGCAATACCACGCATCTCTGTCTATATGGTAACATGCATGGCTTGCAATAAATATGAGGTATGATGCTGAACAAAAAGTTATCCTGGATATGGCCCCCATTCTGGTGTATAGCCCCTTATCCTGGATATAGCCCACATACTGGGATATAGCCCCTTATCCTGGATATAGGCCCATACTGGGATATAGCACTCCCCATCCTGGTAAAAAAAAAACCATCTTGGATATGGCCCCCATTCTGGTATATAGCCCCTTATCCTGGATATAGCCCCCATACTGATATATACCCCCACCATCCTGGTACATTACCACCCATCCTGGATATGGCACCTATTCTGGTATATAGCCCCTTATCCTGGATATAGCCCCCATTCTGGGAAATAGCACACCTCCATCCTGGTATATTATCCCCCTATCCAGGATATGGTCCCCATTCTGTTATATAGCCCCTTATCCTGGATACCCGGATATAGCTCCCATACTGGGATATAGCACCCCACATCCTGGTGCATTATCCCCATTCTGGAATATATCCCCTTATCCCAGATATAGCACCCCCATACTGGGATATAGCACCCCTCATCATAGTACATTACCCACCATCCTGGATATGGCCCCCATTTAAGTATATACCCCCTTATCCTAGATATAGCTCCCTATACTGGGATATAGGAAACCTCCATCCTGCTACATTACCCCTCATCCTGGATATGGTCCCCATCCTAGCGCACACACAAAATTAACAAACAATGTAACTCACCAAACCCTCGTTCCTCTCCATCGCTTAAAGTGTCAGCATCCCACTGTCCACCACTGATAACATAAGTAGCTTTGCTTCATTACAGTGCCGCACTTGTCCTGCCTGTGGATGCTGATGATTTGATTGACACTGACTGCTTGCAAACACAGTGTTAGTATCCGGAGATGGGACAAGTGTACCACCATAATGAAGCAAAGCTAATTATATTATCAGTGACAGGCAGCGGGTGAAACTGCACCATGACAAGCGTGTCGGCAAAAACACCTCGTCGTGTCACTGCTGACATGAATGTCATGGGTTAGCCATCACTGCAGTAGATTTTCTATCATTTCACAATGAACAAAAAGTGAATACAAGGTGAGAGGCAGAAGGATTGAGCAAAAAAATTAAAAACCTGAAAATAATCTCTTTCACAACTCTTTAAAATGACATGCTAGAAAGAATAAATAAAACAAGGAAGGCCCTGCAATCAAAGGATGTGAACATCCTTGTTGCCACAATTCTTTTTGAGTCTATGAAATTTTATCTTCTGGGTGGCATGGTGGCTCAGTGGTTAGCACTCTGCAATCCCACAAAGGACAAAACCTGTAAGGAATTTATGTGAGTTTGCTCTGGGTTCTCCAGTTTGCTTAGGGTTCTGGCACACATAGCTTATTTTTACACGTATGCTCATCAGTTTTTGTAGCCAAAACCAGGAGTGGAACAATCAGAGGAAAAGTATAATAGAAACAAGAGCTCCACTTCTGTATTTATCACTCACTGCTGGTTTTAATCACCCACTCCTGGTTTTGGCTACAAAAATAGATAAGCATGCGCATAACAATACACAGCAAATACGCAGCGTGTGAACGCACCTTTACTGATAGGGTTCAAATCCCACCAAGGATAACATCCACAAAGAGTTTGAATGCTCTCCCTGTGTTTGCGTGGGTTTTCTCCCACAATCAAAATACTGATAGAGAATGTAGACTGTGAGCCCTGATAGGGACAATTTTGCTGATGTATGTAAAGCTCTATGGAATTAATGGCACTATATAAGTGAATAAATACCATTATTATTATTATTATCTTAAGGTAACTATAGACAAATTAAATGAATATTAATTATTAGCCAGGAGGAAGCATCCAGATATAGATTCCAGTGATGGGAAAAAAAATGAACCAAAAGCAAAGTGTTCTTCTTAGTAGATATCATTATGATGGATCAGTAGAAGGACAGGTACCTCTCAGTAAAACTGAAAAGCTTAAAGGGAACCAACCACCAGGATTTAGGGATATGCAGCAGGTGATTGACATGTGCAACATGACCACTATTTTGGTCTTTCAGCTATAAGCCGAACCTCCCCCTCCCACCTAGACTTTAATTTTATTTTCACTATCTTCCAGCAACATGATAGTGATGATAAAATGAAAGGCTGGATAAGAGGGGAGGCAGCATTTGGCTTACAACCAAAATGCAAGCCCACAGGGGGGAAATAAAAGAAAACCCAAATAGAGACATCATATTGCACACATCAATCATCTGCTGCATAGCACTAAATCCTGGTGGTTTGTTCCCTTTAAGGTGGAACTTTCCTCCCTATTCTGGAAAATCTAATCTTTGATCTAACAAAATGCTCAGAGACGTATTCACAGAGCAGAAATCTGTTTTTTTCTTTAGTGAATTGAAAAGTATTGCTAAATAAATCGTGCATCCATCTGGTTTATATGCATCAGAAAGACCTGAATGGCTCTTGATAAAAATTGTGAGACTGTATCTGAACTATACAGAAAAATAAGTGTGGATAAACTAAAATCTGTGTTCTTGAATCTGAATGTTCATGATGGCGACCAACTGTACTGGAGAATGTGCTTTTTCAAAATTACAACTTATAAAAAGAATCTGCTTGGTAGCCCAATGGGGAAACATCGGGTGAACTGACTTTCATTCATGTGCATTGAAAATAACGCTCTACAGAAGACCGTTGACTTCAAGCCAATAATACAGCAATTTTCTAAAACGAAATATTGCAGTTGCATGTTATAATAAGAAGTTTGTATCTTCATACTGTGCCATCTAATCTGTGTACCTAGAAGGGACAGGGTTTTTCAGGCTCTGCACTGCTCGTACAGTGGAAGAAACAATTCTTCACGGATGATGGTCAAAATCCTGGCTTTTTTCCAGTGAGTTTCGGAGCTACACCTCGCTCCTTCCTTAGGAAGCCAAAATATTGCCAATCTAATCTGAATGTGCATGCCATCATCAGATCACCAATTCTAAGCGGATTGCAGCAGGGCTTGTACCGGCAGGGGAGACTGGCTGGAAATTCCTGGTACCGTTGACTAGTCAATGGCCATTTTAATCTAAATGTGCATGCCCTCATCAGATTGCAGATGCTAAACAGATTGTGGCTGGGCTAGTACCAGCATAGGAGACTGGCTGGGAATCCCTGGTACTGTTGACCAGGCAATATGTTGGCTCCCTGAGGAAGGAGCGAGGTGTAGCTCTGAAACATGTTGGATTTAGGGCAAGATTTTGACCATCATCTCTGACAAATTGTGTTTCTTCCACTGTATGAGAAGTGCAGATCCTGAAAACTACTGTTCCTTCTAGGTCCATCGCTTGTATCCACTGCATGACCATGGAGTGTTGATCAAACAGCAGCCATACCATGCTTACACACTGGTTGTGGGTCACACAACCATACTAGGTGAGCAGCTTCATTTTATTGTTCTATTGGAGTTGTCTCAAGGATAAGACTCCTTCTTTCCCCACAGTTTCTGCATATCTAATCTGAGTGACTTACTTAGTATTACAGCTTTTCTAAAGCTTTGTGTATTGTTTAAATACTTTGTTGATAAGTTACTGCATGATTTTAATGTTTTAACACCATTTTTGTTAAAGTGCCAATAAAATAAATTTATATCAAAATATTGTCGACCATTAATGCCTGTGAGTGGTTGGCTTGGTTGGCCTGGGGCCCTATAATGCTGTTAAAATGCCCGGAAAACAGGGACACAAGAGGTTAGAGTCCACACTTCTACCTTCAAAGCAGGTGAAACTGTGTAGATAGATGAGCTATTAGACTGCTAAGGTTCCATCTGCTATTTTTAAACAGAAGCAATCTTCTGTCTGTACTCCTGGTTGTGATTGATTTCAAAGTGTTTAATGTACAGCAGAGATGAGTATGACTACATAACCTATGTACCATGTAGCTTTCATCTCACATAGCCAGTGAAGGGAGAGGTGGTACAGCAGAGCTGACAACAGTGTGAGGAAAGATTCTTGTAGTGTTTGTAATGAGACAAGCTCAGTGAGGAGAAAAGACTGCTTGTCATTACATGTCTCACACAGGAGAATCTGCATTATAAGTAACATTTTGTCAGTTTTAATCCCACAGGCAGCCAGTGTAAAATGTGTATACAATGAGGTAAAGTTTTTCTGGCCATTCCTCAACACTTACTGCTAATTTGATGACATTTAAACAAGTGTTAAGGCCACGTTACGCACACAGATATCTGTTCAGATATTGGTCACAGATCTCTGGTTGCAAAGAAATCATGGACACATTGTTACATTTGTACATAGACACAAAATGGAAGAATGTGTCCATGATTTCACTGCAACCAGAGATCTGTGACCAATATCTGAACAGATATCTGTGTGTGTAACGTGGCCTTTAGTTGTAATTAGCAGAGCTGACAGCAGTGCCAGAAGAGAGTTTCAACTGTGGATGTGTTTGTAATGAAATAAAGCTCAGCTCTGCTGTATTGTGTTAGTTATACTTACACACAGCTTCATCAGTTATGCTCAACCTTAGCCCTGCAGTGGGTTCAGCAGAGCACACTGTCAGTCATTACATGTCTCACACCGATAACACCACATTTCAATTAATATAAACTAATGAGGAAGAATCTGAGGGAGATCATTATCCAGCCCATAGATCTTAACTGCTCATTTATATGTTAAGGAAAAAAGATTTCCCTGGAATAAGATATCAGATAACAGATACCAAAGTATTCTATAAAATTTCTGTTACCTACACATTCATGTCGAAATGTTAGAAGGGTTGTTCATAATGAGAAAGTCACTTTCAATTCCCTTCCTTTTCACAGTTTTATTTTTAATGTGATCATAAATGTCTTATCTATCAAAATCTAAATTTATTTCAACTATAAAGCTTCATCGATGGAAAGAAAATTCAGCTCTCAGACTATGGTGACACAAACCAAATGTTTTTACAAAAATCTGACTTTACTACTAGATTATTAAAAAATAGCTAAATATTATTATTGTCTTAATTGAACTGAATTGAAGATCCATATTGTTGGGTCACTTTCACTAAAAAGGAAAGGGCAAAAATAATAAAATCTGAAGAACACTTCAGGATTGTTTTTTTCCCAACTTCTAATCATTTGAACAATTTTCCATTTTTCATATATATGATATGGTAAGGTGAATGATGTATTTCAGAACTAAAACTCATCCTGCAAAATAAACACCCTCAGGCTGGGGTCACACATAAGCCCTTGGTCCGTTTTTGGCTTCATTTTTGGCATTTTTTTTTTTCTAAGTCCAAAAACTGACAGAAAAACGGATTGGATGTAATAAATACCCTGTCCGTTTTTTTCTGGACCTCAAAAACATTGCTCTGTCCGTTTTTGAGCCAAAAACGTTGCTAGCAACGTTTTTGGCATCAGTTAAAAAATGCATGCGTTTTTTAACATGGGGCCCTATGGGAAACGCATGCGTTAATGCATGGCACATATAGGCACTTGCGTTAACGCATATGCGTTTTTAATGAAAAAATTACTAAGTCCAAAAACGTTCAGGGGTGCAGGAGGCTCAAAAAGCACCCTATAAAAAACGGATTGGTGATGAAAATCACTTCCAAAAACGGATTTCTATGTGTGACCCCAGCCTCATATGTCTATACCAAAGAAGAAAACAAAAAAGAAATGATGGCTCTTGCACTAGTGGAAGGAAATAATAGAGCCACCAAAATAAAAAAAATTGCTGTCATTGAAGGGATTTAAAGAAAAGAGAAAACAAAAGTTAAAACAATGAGATGTCAGAGCTCACCTGAGAATGCATCATTACAAGCACAGGTGTAATTTCCTATTGTGTTAGTGCAGGTGGCATTAGGTGAGCAGGTATTATTGGTCTCACATTCATCAATATCATCACATTGGATTCCATCTCCTAATTAATATAAAATTATAAAACGTTTTATAGTTAACTGAGAATATGACATAACAGCAAAGCAAACTGCGAAAAAAAATAAGATTGTAGACTCTTGGCAAATTCCGATTTTCTTTTGGTAAAATTCATGGTGAATTCGATGAGCCTCGAATGGATTTCCTTTTCTTACAAAGCATCTGACACTGGTTCTCTTGTTAGGGGCAATTTACTGAAAAACCTACTGAAATGTCTCCAAACTCCAGAATAACATCAATAACTATAATATCAAGGAGTTAATATAAAGTGATCAATTCATTTGTTTACCTGAAAATCCATCTTTACAAGCACAGGTGTAATTTCCTATTGTGTTACTGCAGGTGGCATTAGGTGAGCAGATATTATCGGTCCCACATTCATCAATGTCATCACATTGGATTCCATCTCCTAATTAATATAAAATGATTTACAGTTGACAGTGGATATAAGATTATAAGAAGATAGGTATGACATGAAATACTTACTACACATATAAATAAGTTACCTTCCAAAACAGAACAAAAAAGGCCATAATTATTGGGCATAAAATAGGGTTTATCTTGTATTTGATGTGAACTGGTAATACTTTGTTTTCAAAACTGATTATATTTCCACATTCTGCAGTAAAATTGGCAGAGGGTGAACTCCATTCCTATCATAGACTCCTGTATAACACAATTCTCACATTGTTGCTCAATCTTACATTTTGCAATTACACATAGGTCACATAGTTGTAGTCAACGTAGATAACTAAGACTTTTGTTTATACAACATAAATATACAAGAAGTTTTAATTAAAAATTTCCCCTGACCCAGTCCTTTGTATGGCAGGATGTTGAAACTGCACATGTGTAATAAATTAATCTCTATAGGTTGGATGTGCCAATTTGAACTGATAACAGTCTTTCTTTTACACCTGCTGAAGTGGTGTGAATTGTGATAATGGATCCAGTGGAATACAGAGCAGTCATCAATTTCTTTTACTAGAAAAGTCGCACACCAATGGAGATGTTCGATGAGTAGACAGAGGTTTATGGTGACGATTCCACATCATATGATGTTGTCAACAACTACCATCATCATCTCAAAGGTGGTCAAACTTCGCTTTATGTCTACTCTGTATTCCACTGGGTCCATTAACACACCTCAAGCCACTTTAGCATCTGTAAAAGAAAGACCATTATGAGTTGAAAGTTGACTTATTATTACACGTGCAGTTTCAGTGTCCTGTAATCAAAAAAGTGGGTCAGGGGAAATTCTTACAAATGCCCCTCATGTATAATTTATATAACTGTATATTTTGTTTTTAATCGACATGCAAAAAACTAATATAGTCATTTTTTGGAGTGGAATCAAACCTAGTAGGGATAAAGTCTACATTTCATCATTTATGGACTTTAAATAATATTTTTTTTGGCTCCTGTTGATATTAGTGCATTACACTCTTTCACTTCTTTTTTTCTTCTTTTATCATCCAGAAATTTGTTAAGCGGTAACCCTTATTGGGTCCGAATTTTGTCACTTACAATATTCCTTTATTCTAACACTTAACACTCATGAAACCACTTCTGCCTTTGTTTCAAACTTGCCGCCTAATAGGTGGCCCTGAACAGGACACTTGCATATTTAATTTCCCAAAAGAGCATTGCATGGTCACTGCCTTTCTATTGCACAGCAGTTTATCAAAGTATTGTATGACGAGCTTATCTGACTACTGTCACTTTCTGTCATATGTTATGTGCTTCACAATGAAGCCAATAAATGTTTTTATATTTTATCCTCCTCTACTTTTAAGAGTCAGTACACTTTTTATGTTTCCATCCACATAGATATCTGTTGGCTTGATTTTTGCAGGATAAGTTGTCCTTTTGAATGACAGTAATCACTGTGGCTTTGATGTACTGGATAACGGGGACTAAATCCAAGTGTAGTAAAAGTGCAAAGAAAACCTGCAATTCTGAGATAGTTTTGAGGGTATTGTTTCTATGTTGTTAAATGTTTGATAAAATTGACCTGGAATCATAATTCTTTACATTAGTTCAGTTACAGTGATAAAAGCCAACACATTTTTTCCATTTTCTTCTTCTTTTATTGTTTTGCAGTCACCAAAACAACACCATTTTTGCAACTTGAACTTTTTTTCTTTTTGCTGTTTACTGTTTGGCTTAATTAATTTTACATTTTTGTAGATTGGACATTTACAGACACAGAGATACTACGATACATGTGTGTATTTCTTTTTATGTATCTATTATCTTCATTGGGAGAAAGAAGGAGTCATTCAAATTTTTAATACTTTTTTTTAGATTTTAATTTTTTTCTTAATATATCTGCTAGACCACTTAATAGACATGAACCTGCGATCATCTGATTGCTTATACTACATATAGCAATACTACATTATTGACAAATACAGCAAAATTCACAGGGTTTAAAAAGAACGCCATAACGGTAAACACGGAGGTATTCAGCAGAGCTTCATGACATATCGAAACTCAAGCACACCGCGATCATGTGGAACTCCAAACCGTGCACCCTAAATATTAGTGCTAAAAATGACAGTGGTATCTAATTGGTTAACAGCAACTGATGAATCTCAGCTCCCACTACTGCTATTAGAGGCAGATCCTGGTGGCGTATCCCAGCAAATGTATGTAAAGTGCTATGGAATTAATAGAGCTATATAAATGAATAAATATTATTATTACCGTATATTAATATTATACAGCCATTATTTGCCAGGTATGGGACAGACTCACTTATTCACCAGCTCTAGACTTGAGTCATACACATACCTCAGTAGGTGGGAAGAAGTTAAAATTTGGCAATGAATGTAAGCCCTTGATTTGCTATCTGGTATGCATATACTGTATAACTACATTGTCCGTATTCACTCTTTGTAAAAAGATGTTTAGCACAGTGTTATAAGCTTTCACATCAGGATCCCCTTGAATTGAACTGTGTCATTAATTGTACTTTTCAATATATTTAAGCAAAGGCAAAAATGACAAGTCAAAACTCACCGGTAAATCCATCATTACAAGCACAGATGAAACGTCCTATTGTGTTAGTGCAGGTTGCATTAGGTGAGCAGGTATTATCGGTCTCACATTCATCAATATCATCACAGTGGATCCCATTACCTGATCAATATAAAATGAATCACAGTTAAAGATAAACTGTCAGGTCTTTTATAACCTTCAACCCAGCAACATTTCATATGTATATCCCAAAATTCCCTGCCTAACCAGTCCTTTTCAATGCCTTTTGATAAAAAACAAAAAAATAAATAAAAATTAAAAAATGTGGTTTCCCTATGCTAAAACTGCTATATTGTGCAGAGTTCTCATATAACAACCATACCAGCAAGTCCTCCATGAAGTCTCCATTTTTCATTGTTTTTAGACAACAGCCTTGCATCCCTATCCCTTGTCCACTTCTGGCATCCATGTGGTCAATGCTCTCTACAGAGTAACATCTAACATCTGGGATGACAATAAAGCCACTCTCATCGATGGATGTAAGGACATGTGGACAAAGGGTGACTAAATCTGCCACATTTTCTTCATGGACACAATGTGTGGGTCTTCTCAAAATACATTAGTCTTAAGATTCCATCCTACTAGCTGGGTCATCAATATATTGATTCTTATGAGGTCATCAAACAAAGCAACAGTCTCCTATAAATTGAAGCTCCCAGCCTCATTGCACATACCTAACTCCTTCCACGAGTCTCTCCTCAAACCTATTGTGCTGAACCATTTTTTACAACATCCTTGTACAATGTCTTAAAGGGTCAGCTCGCCCAAAGCCTTTAAGCGCCTGTAAGCCTATAGATGAGAGGCACAGCCTGTGGTCAACTGCCTTTCACTCTGATTGTCTTATAAGCCCTTGTGCCAGTCTCAGCACCCCAACCCAGCTGCCAAGGTACCAGGATCTCCTGATGCTGCTCTTAGCAGCTACATACCAGTGCAAGCCTATGACCACAACCTGTGTTTCTGGGAAGACTGGATAACCACTCATGTATGCTCCTCGAGGTCAGAGAGAGGTGCCTTGGTCCAGTGGGTCCACTGTTCTCGATCGCCCCAGCAAGTGGGACAATCGCATTGCATTGAACTGTGTAGTTAATTGTAATTTTCAACATTTTTAAAGAAAGTCAAAGTCAGAACTCACCAGTGAATCCATCATTACAAGCACAAATGAAACTTCCTATTGTGTTAGTGCAGGTTGCATTAGTTGAGCAGATATTTTTGGTCTCACACTCATCAATATCAGCACAGTGGATCCCATCACCTGTTTAATATGAAATGAATCACAGTTAAAGGGAACCTGTCAGGTCCTTTATGCCCGCCAACCCAGCAGCATTTATATGAGTAACCCAAAGTTCCCTACCTAACCAGCCCTTTCAATAAATTCAAAGATTCTAAAAAGCATTTATAAAGTGCGGTTACCCTATTTTAGTTAGGTCTTTGACTAGTCGAAGGCATGTTGTTTCTCCAACTAGTCAACCTGTACATGTGGCGCCCCGCAACGAGTGGGTCACAGGAGGGTATTGCATCCCTGACTGCAGATGCAATATTCTCTGACTAAGCAATGACATGGTTAATCTCAGAGCTTCATACCCTACATGCACCACTAGCATAGAGGGCCAATAAGGTCCTGGTGGGCGGAGTGTAGGAGTAGAGTGTGTAGAGGAGAATGTAGGAGAAGGAGGAAGAAGAAGGAAGTGGTCAGGAGGAACGTAGGAGAGGGGACTCTGCACAGTCCCGTGCAGCCCCCTAGACCACCTACCAGTTGGCGCCATTACCCGGTACCTCAACAACCGGACTCTGGGCGAGCATCTACGGGTCCAAATACACCCGCGCCCATCTACAACCGGATCACTGGTTCTGAAACAAGCAAGTTGTTCAGCACTGCTTAGCAAACCAGGAGTGGAGAAACCGCTCTACAGGAGTACCCCACTGCCGCCGCAAACAGAGCCGTCTTGCCAGCGGAGTACCCACCAAAAGGACCCAGGCTCCCCTCACACCAGAACATACACACCAGCAGCGAAATTTAAGTAGCCCCTTGTACCCGAACTTGGCACACTAAGGCGACATCAGCAACTCAACTAGAATAAGCTTAGAATGGAGGAACACCGCGGAGCTCTGAAACAACACCGGTCATTGCTGAGTCCACCCAGTCCGTTACCCATTACCTGTATACCATGTATCATCAATTGGTTGCAGTAAAAGACCCATTACAGAGACTATTGGTGTAACTAAGCTGCCTCAGAACATCTAGTGCAGCTCCTGGCTCCCGCTCGTCCTGTGGGGAGCGTCCCATCTTGCTGTATTACATCACCCGGAGGCCCAAGCAGCGCCGGTGAAATCACCGGAAATCCCGCAGGTGGCGTCACGACAAGAATTTACCCCTTATCTGTTCAGCCAACTTTATTGATCTGGACCACCGGGCCTACACAGCCTCGGGCGCAGAACCGTGACATGGAGCAGCGACAGCCAGAGACGTGCACACCCCGGCTACGGTGAGTCATACACATCCCGGCTTCAAAGAGATGCATAGAGAATTATTGGAAGCACAGCTTCTGCACTTCTGATCATGCACAGGGCACCTACCTGAAGCATTACAAGCACAGGTGAAGCTTTAAATTGTGTTTGTGCAGATAGCATTAAATAAGCAAATATTACTGATCCTACATTCATTAATATCATCACATTGGATTTCATGACCTAATTAATATAAATGTTTCACAATTAACAATGGAGGTATAATCCGGCAAGTTTTCCCTCAGCTGGCCGCCACTGTGCTGGGTTTAATCATACAAAGGGAGAAAGGACAGGATGATTTATATACAGTTAACATCTATGGGGATGAAGAAAAAACAGGTGTGAACTTTATCCTGTTATTATTCTGATTAAAGAAATTTAAGAAATAGATTTTTCATCAAATTTGTGTTTATTCAAAGCAAATTTAAAAAAAAAAAATGGGACTTGGGTTGACTCTAATTTTTTTTGTCAAATTGATGGTGATTTCAATTCACCTCAAAATGATTTGCTTATCTCTAAGACAGAAGTTCTCTTGATAAGGGCAGATCATAGAAAAATCTACTGAATTCTCTGAAACATCAAAGAGTTAATATAAAGTGATCAATTCATTTGTTTACCTGTGAATCCATCATTACAAGCACAGATGAAACTTCCTATTGTGTTAGTGCAGGTTGCATTAGGTGAGCAGATATTATTGGTCTCACATTCATCAATATCATCACATTGGATTCCATCTCCTAATAATATAAATGTTCTATGGTTAACAATAGAGGTAGATGTGATAATAAAAATGTATTAATCTACATTCATTAACTGATCGCTGATTGAAAACAAGTGTATGGAAACAGACCTATAGACCAGGAGGACAGATTTATTGACTGACAATGGATGACAAAGCATCAAGAGATTACATTTTAGACATCCCTGACAAGGCTATAAGAAGGGAGTGATCATAACCAGCCAAACACTAGCATGAAGGCAGTCACATGGGGCACAATGCATGTAATTGATGTGTATCACACCCTATATTACAGCATGTGGCATAGTGAATGGGAGATCTGGACAGAATGAAAATAAGATAGAAATTAACAAATAAAGTAGAATAGACAATCAAACTACCATACCAAGAAGGCTGAGGAGAGCAGAGATCCAGATTTTTTTTTTTATCCTCATTTGCTCCATATAATCCAGCAAATTGTGACTCGGGTGTACGCCACTTTGCTGGGATTATTCACAGAGGGCAATATTAATCCATAAGGACTGTCCCAATTCCAAAGGTCAAAATAATGCTATTGACATGTCAAAAATACAATTATATATATATACGGTATATATATATATATATATATATATATATATAGGTTAATGTCAATGGATTAAAGAAAAACAGGGGTGAATTTTACCTTATTACTATTCTACTTAGAGTTAAGTAGAGACAAGATTTTTCATCAAATTTGTATTTATTCAAAGCAAATTGCAAAATAAATTAGTCTAATTTTTTTAGTCAAATTGATGGTGATTTCAATGCTTATCTCTAAAACAGAAGTTCTCTTGTTAAGGGCAGTTTACAGAAAAATCTACTGAATGCTCTGAAATACCAAAGAGTGAATATAAAGTGATCAATTCATTTTCTTACCTGAGAATCCATCTTTACAAGCACAGGTGAAACTTCCTATTGTGTTACTGCAGGTGGCATTAGGTGAGCAGATATTATTGGTCTCACATTCATCAATATCAGCACAGTGGATTCCATCTCCTAATAAATATAAATGTTTTACAGTTGACAGAAGATATAAGATTGGAGGGAGGTAGATATGATAAGAAATACTTACTACCCAAACATATAAGTTGTTATATAACAAGACAGAACAAATAAGACCCCAATTATTGTGCATAAATTAGGGGTTATCTTAGGTATGACGAGTCACTTTGACCAAACTTTAGTTTATTTTGATGTGAACTGTTAGTACTTTATTTACAAAATAACTGGATTAATCATCTTAAAAGGAGATAATATTTTTTCTGTATTTATTACATGAATAAAGAGAACCAGAGCTCTAGTGACGTGTAGTGGTGGTAGCGATTTAAAGAGGGCTGTATGCTGTTATCCAAGCATCATGGGGAATGTTGTTTTAATCCACCCTAACTCCTGATGAACAGACATCTTAAAAGAAAAATGTGCAAAGGCAATACATTGTTTCCATGTTGATAACTGAGGCAGTATCTTGGTATTGGTAACTATGGGGAATGTCCCTATGCCGAACCTTCAGTGGTCACCAATACACCTTAAAACCGGCCTGAAATATAAGTGAATAGAATCATCGGACAGGTGAAAATGCAGCAGTACTCTGCTGTACACTATAGCTCATTCCATCCTGCATCAGTCAACAATTCCTTTTAGCTCTTGTTAATTCTCCCAAAGGGATGTTTTTGATGAAGTAATGGATGGCATCAATTTGCTTGTAACCTTTCTACAGACTCATTATGTAGGATGGAAGGATAGAATTCTATAATGTCACATCAGCAAAGAAAAAGTTGGATCACAAACAATGTTATTTAAATCAACATCAGAGCTTTTTTTTATAATGGACATAGCCAGGCAAAGCTGTTACATGGGGTTGTAAATGGAAATCAACCTAGGAGCTTAGTTTTTCACCAAGAGGTAATATGCCTGAAATAATGGGTCTAAAGAGGGAGGGAAGATCTTTATTTTTAAGGATTTCTGCAAAGCATAGTATACCAGAATAGCCGGATGTTCTGCTTTTAGTTAATCAAAAATCTTATTTATGGTGCCCTCCACGAGTTTGTTATGTTTCATTTTAAGAAAACCTGTGTAGGATGACTGGCCATAGTCATGTAGGTATTACCATCCTTAAGAATTTCACAATTAATACTGAAAATACAACGCAGAATCCAGTACCACTATTCCTCCTCCCTTTTCTGCAGGACGTATGACAAGATCTGCGTTATGGTCCGCACTGCTCCAATGTAAAAAAAAACTCACCAAAAGAGTCACAAATAGTGATGGGCGAATACTAAATTACTCGGAATCGCTTGACTCTAGCGAGTCCGAGCCGGGACTCGCTACTCGTTGCGAGTCTAGCGAGTCCAATGTTAATGAATGGGGAAGCGAGTAATAGCGAGTAGTGTGCGATTTACAAATCACAGATGTGTCTCGGAAGCTTCAGCCTGAAGCAATCCTAGTTTTGCCATTGATTTGCATTGGACTCGTTTACTGTGCAAGTAATCACTGGCAAACTCGCACAGATAAGAGTCCTGTCTGCTCTGTGTGCTGGCTGCCGCAGCTCCAGGGTCCTAGAGCCCGCCTGCTGCCTGATGTAGCAGTGCTGCGATTGTTGTCAGTCTGCTCATTCCCTGTGCATAGACATCTATATCTATGCACAGGGATGAGCAGAGAGGACATCGCGTTTTGGACTGCGTCGGACGGAAGAGGATTTTTTTAATTAAAGATGGAGTCCCTAATGGCTTTTTTTTTAATTTCAAATAAAATTTTTTCTCTGTGTTGTGTTTTTTTAAAAACAATTTAATAGAAATTCATGGCGGTCATGTCTAATATTGGCGTGACCGCCATAAATTTCGGGCTTAGGGCCAGCTAATAATACAAAGCTGGCCCTAACCTCTTTATTACCCAGCATGCCACCGCCACCAGGGCCGCTGGAAGAGCGGGGTTCAGCGCCAGAGGATGGCGCTTCAATGAACGCGCCATCTTCTGGGGTTTTTGTGGGCTGCAATTTGCAGCGGGGGTGCCCAGAAAGCTTGGGCATCCCTGCGCTGCGGATTCCAGCCCCCAGCTGCTTAGCTGTACCTGGCTAGACATAGAAATTGCGCGGAGCCCCACGCATTTTTTTAAAATTATTTCATGAAACTCATGAAATAATAAAAAAAAGGGCTCCCCTATATTCTTGTGTCTGGCCAGGTACAAATAGGCACCTGGGTGTTGGGGGCAGCCCGTCGCTGCCTGCTGGATCCGGCTGGTTCTAGAAATACGGCGAAGCCCATGTAATTTTTTTTCTGAAAAATCAATAAAACAATCCTAAAAAAGGGACTGCATCTTTATTAACCCCTCGCCCATGGTCCAGGGGTTAATAAAGATGCAGTCCCTTTTATTTACATTGTTTTATGGATTTGTCAGAAAAAAATTTCACGTGGGTTTCGCCGTATTTCTGGAACCAGCCGGATCCAGCAGGCAGCGACGGGCTGCCACCAACCCCCAGTTGCCTATTTGTACCTGGCCAGACACAAGAATATGAAATAATAAAAAAAAAATGCGTGGGGCTCCGCGCAATTTCTATGTCTAGCCAGGTACAGCTAAGCAGCTGGGGGCTGGAATCCGCAGCGCAGGGATGCCCAAGCTTTCTGGGCACCCCCCGCTGCAAATTGCAGCCCGCAGCCGCCCCAGAAGATGGCGCGTTCATAGAAGCGCCATCCTCTGGCGCTGAACCTCGCTCTTCCAGCGGCCCTGGTGGCGGTGGCACGCTGGGTAATAAAGGGGTTAATACCAGCTTTATTATACAAGCTGGTATTAAGCCCGAGATTCTTAATGTCAGGCCACGTTTGACCCAGCCACTAAGAATCTCCAATAAAGGGTTAAAAAAACACAACACAGAGAAAATTTTTTATTTGAAATAAAAAAAAAAGCCATTAGGGACTCCATCTTTAATTAAAAAAATCCTCTTCTGTCCGACGCAGTCCAAAACGCGATGTCCTCTCTGCTACATCCCCTGTGCATAGATATAGATGTCTATGCACAGGGAATGAGCAGACTGAGAACAATCTCAGCACTGCTACATCATCTCTGTGAGCAGGCGGGCTCTAGGAACCTGGAGCTGCGGCAGCCAGCACACAGAGAAGATAGCTGGACTCGGCTCGCAAAGTAACAGCAGTTATTTGCGAGTTTCCCTGCTATCACTGGCACAGTAGCCGAGTCTAATGCAAGACAATGTCAATCCTAGTTTTGTCAGCATTTGCCATTGATTTGCATTGGACTCGTGCGAGTAAACGCTGGGAAACTCGCAGAGTACCGAGTCCTGCGAGTCCCTTACTACTCGCCGAGTAACGAGTCCTAGCGAGTGGATTCGCCCATCCCTAGTCACAAAGTCATCAGTAGGTTTTATCTTTTTAATCCTCCTTCCTCGAGGAGGAAGGAGGATTAAAAAGATAAAACCTACTGATGACTTTGTGACTCTTTTGGTGAGTTTTTTACATTGGAGCAGCGGGGACCGTGTCACACCTGTACTCCCATCATCTCCTTGAATTTCACTACTGGTCAGTAGTTGGTGGAGGTCCTGCAGCAGCTGAGAGATTCTTCTCAAAACGCCTTCAAACCAGTTGTGGGGTCCACAACTGAACCAGGTGAGTGGCTCCTCAGCATCACTCTTTCTAGTGTTACTAGTGATAGGGCACTATTGCGCCTCTTGTCCCCCACCCTCTTATTTTTTGCAAGATCTGCGTTAGACTGCAGATCTTTTAATGATTATCCTTATTAATAGATAAATTATTTTCAAAATAATTAGATTGATGGTCCAAAGTAACCAATTTCAATTAACTCTTGAAACAAGTCAAGAGCAACTGGTCTGGATTGGATCAAGTGAAAGGATTGTGTGTAATAAATGCTTGTGCAGGAGTGCTGTCATACGTCCTAAATTCTGCTATTAAATTTCTCATTTCACTTATGACACGCCCCTCCAGGACCTTACGATACTCGGAACCCGGCTTTGAGGCTTTTTCACGGGAATCACAGGGACCGAGACCCAGCTCCGTGACCCTGGCGGTGTCATTAAAAGTTCAGTGTGGGTGGCTCTCTCTCTTAGGGAAGGTAATCTGGCATGGAGGGTTCATTTTGGGCAGGGATGCCTGGACCTGGGGATACTTGTGTTTTTATGTGACCCCACCCGCAGGTTGCAGCTATAGATGGCTGCTGCTGCACAACAGTTCTCCTAGGGGCCAATGGTAAGGGGGGCAGCAATGTTCTTATGCCCTCTATGGGTAGGGATGACCCCCAGGGCAGCTAGAGGTACCTGAGTTGGTAGTTGTGTTTCTGGTGCTCTCGACACATTAAGAAAGTTTACAGATACAGTGGGGTGCAGTCTTCAGATCTTTTACTCACAGTTACTGCGCACCAACCCGCTGAGCACTGGGTTCTCGAATGAAGGGGTCCAGATACTCCCGGGTAGTAGGATGGTATGTAAATGGTACCCCTTTTCTGTCCTTTCCTGGACATCTCACACTGCGCTTGCCTCTCCGATGCTGCCTTGCGCCTCACCAGACAGGACTCTGAGCCAGTGACTGTGGGCTTCTCTTAGGGGTTGACCTGCAGTATCTCCCCTTAGCCCTATGGTTACCACCTTTTCAGCAGATGTGCGCGGACGTTGATTGTGCCACCATGGAAGTGCTACAACCTCCAGGTTGCTAGCTGAGCCTGGTCTGTCTTCTCCACTAGTCTCGGGGTTCCCAGTGCCCCTTTCTTGCGGCCTGGTTCCTCCATTTTCCTGCACTTGACAATGGATACGAGCCCCAGGGTGGATCGCTCACTTCCCATGTCTCTGGGACCTCCTCTTCCTCCTGGAGCCACCTAGTTCTTGTCTCTGCTCCTCGGTTTGGCCTCAGGATGAGCTCCCACTAGATCCAGTCCTCTGGACACTTCTCTCTAGTTCTTTTATTTCTGTGACAGGCGTTCTTTTTCTAGCTTCCCTCCAACTCGACTCTGGCTGTTCAACGGTCTCTCTCCTGCTACTATTCAACTGTCTCTCCTTCATTCTAGATCTTTCCCCCTCTATTTATACCCTTTGTCATGTGTCCCACGTCATCTACGTATGTTCTTCCTGACCTCACTCCGACCCAGGTGCTCCCTCTAACTACTTACTCTCCACCCAGCCCCACTATAATCGTTTCTAGTGCGTGGCCTGGATGCCCCGGTACCGGTCTGTGCCCCTCTTACCCGACAGTAGGATACTACACCCTAACAGGGGTGCAGTACCTCTGTGGCGACTGGATCCGTAGGGGCGCCACACTTATATGGTTAAGTTCAATGAAAGATGGAATAGCAGACAGAGACATTGATGCAATACCATCAGAAACAATTGTGCCATTAACATCATCATTTGAAAAATGGCATTTTAGCATGATATTCCTTGCTAATTTATTAATATCAAGGACGGTTTTGAAAATATCAAATTTTTTAGTGGAGCTAAAGTAAACTCCTCTTGAGAGTACAGACATATTTGCTAAAGACAGAACACGGCTGGAAAGATTCCATACAGGACAAATCAAGTCCTATTCCTTTGTCTCTGCGGGTATCAGGGCTCTCCGGTGTATTCTGCCCACCTATGTTGTTTTTTGAAAAATGTTTGTTTCCCAGAATAAATAATTGTTCAACTGAAGGTGAAAAATAGTCCATGGATTCATCTGAAGTATGAGAGAAAGAGGAAATGTCTGGATCAGCAAAGCTAACTTTCCTTTGGTGTCTGGGATTAGACCTATTCCATACAGATCTTTTCAAAATAGAATTGTTGTGTCTATTTAACCTCCATGTATATACTAGATTTTCTCTGTAGTTATTAACCTTTTCCTGACCCTTGACGTAATATGACATCATGGGTCGGGTCCTAGTGTTTGATGTGAGCTCCAGTGCGGCACTCACATCAAACACCTGACATCTCAGCTGATCTCATCACCCGAAATGTCAGACTTCCAGCACCGATCGGATCTGGGATCTTATCGGTGTTGTTAACCCCTTGGATCCCGCTTTCATTCATTGACAGCGGAATCCAAAATCATCACGGCGAGGAATGTTCCATTCCCCGCCATTATAAGAGATCCCGCTATAATATCGTGAGATCTCTGACCATCACGTGATAGCCCGGGGTCCTGCCGAAACCCCAGAAGCTATCAGCGTTCACTTTCTGTGAGTGGCTGGCAAGCGCTGTCAAGCAATGACACTGCACATTTGTGACAGGTCCCGATGTGCTGCAGTTCATCGGGACCTGTCACAAGCGATCGGATGCTGCAGCAGTGTGGCCACAACATTGCTATAAAATGCAATAATGGGTGATCAAAACAGTGCATCCACCCAAAAATGATATCATTAGAAACATCAGCTCAAGCCCAAAAAAATAAGCTGTCACATAGCCCAAGATCCCTAAAAAATGAGAATGCTATGGGTCGCAGAAAATGGCGCAAAAAATGCAATTTTTTTTTTCAAAGTTCAGAATTGTTTTTACCACCTAGATACCAGTATACATGTTTGGTATCTACGAACGCGTACCGACCTGAGGCATCACCCCGTTATGTCAGTTTTATTTTATTCTCTAATCTATCAAGATGCTTATACATATCTTCAATAGCTTTTTAATAATATGAAATGTCTTGGAATTTCTTAATGGGAACCTGTCAGCTACTTTATGCCCCCAAACCTATCACTACCTGTCCCTGCAGCTTGCAAGTACATTCCTAAGCATCCCTGTCTGAGCTAATACTGTACTGTAATAGTTGAGAAAAATTATTTAGAAACTTACAATCTAGTATGATAATTATGTTGTGTCTTCTGATTGTAGTCAATGTGTGAATTTTCTAAGGGGCCATGTCCCCCCTCGTTCCATGGTTATTACGCCTTGGTGGTTGTGATGACCTAATTTCCAAGCACGGCCTGGTGTTTGAAATCTATAGGCAGCTCCTTCCTGGTATGACACGCAGACCATGTCTTTTCCGGTAATGTGCATTGATGTTAATTATTTGGTGTGCTGGCCAGCTTCAGAGCATACGCCCTGTGCATTCTGAAGACAGCGAGTATACCCACTGTGAGGCACCGCCGGCATGACCCCATGGCCGGGGCGCATCACATGCAGGATCAGTATAGGATCCTGTGCACATGAGCCAGGTTGTACCGTAGGTGTGCTGTATAATCATGTCCCGCACCTGTATGTCAATGTATGAAGGATTCATGAGCCTAATGAGCGGCAGTGAATGGCTCCTGAGATCAATGAGCGGCTCAGAGCATTGGGTGTACTGTGTGAACCAACCCGGAACACAGGGATTTAAAATAAGCTGTGTAAAAGCTGGAGAGATCAGCTGTATAGGAACTAGAGGAGCTGATTACTAGCAGCCAAGTGGGTGTGTCCAGGTGGGAGTGGCAGGTACGATAAGAGCCTGCCAGCTGAGTGATTGAGAGTGGACAGACTTCTGAGATCAGAGCAGATGAGCTCAGACCAGAGAGAAGTGCAGATCCAGTCTGTGTGAGAGACTGAATGATAGTCCATACCGCTATGCTGAGAGATGGTGAAGGGAGCATGCTAGCTCCATGCCGGTAGCCAGGACCGGGGTCGTTACAGCACCTGGAGTGGGGAAGCCGTGGCTGACCTTGTGGATGCTGGACTGGACGTGGGATGAAACACGTCCAGGAAGGAGCCCGTGGGGAGGCTTGGCCAACCCGTTACCTCAGTAATGAGACCCGGATCCGTGCCCGGTAAGATGGATGTTCCCATGTAATGAAGTGAGCTGCGTGTGTATCATGCCAGGCGGGCATAACTGCCATTGGGTCCGACTAGGCAGTCGGTAAAGGACCTGTAGATGTATGTGAGGGCTTAGGTAAAAGTGCCCTGAATGAGAGATGATGGCCTATGTGTAAGAGCCATGTATAATGTTGTGGGGAGATAGTGACCCAGCTAGTATAGAGGTTGAGTTGGAGGCGTTCCGTCCCTGTGGGACGAGAGGGAGGCTTGCCCTGTTGCTTGCAGTGGGTACCTGTCCCTCAACCATGGCCTCTAATGGTGTGGGTGTGCCTGTGGCCAGACACAGGGGTCACGAAGGCTCCTAGAAGGGTAACCATGGCTGATCTGGGAGGGTGCTACTCAGATGCAGGGTACAGTCGTAGACCTGGAGACCTGCCATGAGATGGAGGTTTGGTGGCGACTGTAGCCCGTACCGTGGTGAGTAGGCCATGGTGATGCGTGGTTAGCCCGGATTCTATGGTTGACCAGGTCCCTGTTATGGTCATGGAGGAGCCACAGTCCATGGATGTATTATGATGGGCTGTGAGCGGATGTAAGGATGCATGTGGTCCATGTATATTGTAGGATGGATCAAATGTGGTGTGTAAGGTCCTGGTCAGGCAGGAATCCTGACTACGGGGTAAATATGGAGTCATCGTGCTGGGTAACTAAAGCCGAACGGCTGGTACCGCCATTGGGACCCACTGGGCCGTTGAGGCATATGTAGCGAAGGTCAGAAGCAGGGGTTAAAAAGGGCTCCTAGAGTGGGGACACCATGGTGGAACCAGGTGGACTCTGACCGGGACGTAGGTTGAGATGCGTCCGGGAAGGAGCCCCTTGGGGATACATGACATACCCGGTACTCAGGTTGCTCAATCCCTGTTCTGAACCCAGAGGGGTCATCGTTGATATGTAACTAATGTGTTTATTATAAATGTATTGTAAATGTATAGATAGGCCGGAGGCCGTGATCACCACGGGAGCGGTTGATAGAGCTCCAATGGGGAAAGAGTCGTGGTTACAGGTCCCGGGTTACCGTAAATGTATATGTGCAATATTCTATTTACTGTAATGTGGAAAGTAATGTATTATGTGACGTGTTTTTGTAAAATGTTAAATGTACCACCCCGGTTATTGATGCTGGTGAGAAATAAACGGGTAGACATTGGAAAAATTATACACATGTGTTGGCGTCATTACGCAGCAAGCGAGTCCCCCGGCTCGCTACCTCACACTACTTACTCACAATGCACAGGACCAGAAATGATGTGGCTGGCCACTGTACTGCAACTAGGTTTATACCACTTTGCTGAACATTTGCTGACTCTAGACAACTAAAATTAAAAGGGTGAGCTGAATATTTCCTTTTTCAACATATAAGACAAGGTATTGGTACTTATTTGGAATATACTTCTTATTGGGATGTGCTGCATCAAAATAGATGAGATGATGACACACATTATTTTGCTTGGTAATAGCATGCTTTGTTTATAAGGGTCATTTTTACAGATCTAAGTTTCGTGATTTATCAAGTGCCATTTGTGGTCTATCCTGGGCAGCTCATACATGCTGATAAGCCGGGAGCTTCCACTGATGTCACTTGTAGGTGGGGCTTATATCCTGTAGCACTGTAAATCAGCACCATAATCATAGGGAAGATGAGATAGCACACTGCTGGGAGGCAGTAAGAAGGAAACCTGAGAAGGTGCATGGCGGAAAGGGACTAATAGGAGGCTGAGACAGCACACTGTGAAGAGGGAATGAGAGGGAGCTGGAGATGCTTGTTAATACAACATTGATGGCTCAGCCCCTGAAACCAATATCACAGTGATGCTTTGTTTCATGGAGGGGTTGAGGACGTTCCTGCTCCTGTCATCCTGCTCGAAGACATTCTGTGTGAGAATTTGGAATTTTGTTAAAAAGCAATTTTTTTCCTGTCACCAATTTCTGAGACACTTTATTTTATTATTTTTAAGTGAATAGAGTAAAAACAAAGGTTGCTACATGACATGAGTTGAAACTTTTATTGGTAATATCTTTGGAAAAGATTATTGCTTTGCTTTGAGGAGATGATGTTTTGACTTCTTACGTTTTTTTTCTCTTTACGATGTTTTTTTATTAGGTTAAGTAATTTTACATTTTGGCAGCGTGGACTTTTAGAGACATAGCAATGCCACATTTTATTTATTAATTTAATATCTTCATTGGAGTAAAAAAAGAGTCATTAAAATATATTGTAATTTCCATTTTTTTTTTCTTACTGTATTTGTTAGATCCCTTATATTCTGCTGCGTATCACAGCCAGACATGGGATGGACTCAGCCATAAACTTCCTCCCACAAGTCAGTAAGTTTGCCAATTAATGTAAGCTTACCATCAACGCCAAAAACAAAAGACCAACACAAGGATGGTAAGTTTTTCTGATGCTGCCTTTTTTGAGTAGTTTTTGCACAATTAATGTAAGCCATAGACTTATCATCTAATAGGCAGATATAACTGCATATGTCTGCTTTAAATCCCACTAATATGTGAATATGAATGTTATTAACCCTTTAAAGACAGGGTAATGTTTTTGAGCTTTCATTTTTTCCTCCCTTTATTCCAAGAGCCTTAACTTTTTTATTTTTCTGTAGATGAGGGGTTGTTTTTTGCGAGATTAGTTGAACTTTTGATTGACACCGTTCATTTTATCATATGATGTAGTAGTAGGAGGAAAAAAATTCCAAGAATGGGAAAAAAGAAAAAACAGTAAAATTCTGCAATAGTTTTTTGTTTGTTTTTTTATTTACAGCATTCATTATGCTATAACATTGAAATGGCAGTATGATTATCGAGGTCAATATGATTATGTAGAAAGCAACCATATATAGGTTTTGTTTTATTTAAAACATAACCGCCATTTACATTTTTATTTTATAATAATGAAGAGCAAGTGACTTTAATAAACCTTACAATATAATTCATTAGAAAATTCTGGTAAGTTACCATTCATAAACCTTCCAAAAGGTGTCCCCACTGCACTGAGAGTGAAGCAGACACATGTTTATTATCAGATACAAATTAAGGAGAGAAACCGGGCACTGGGTCCTATCTTCGGGCCATCAAATCCAATGTGTGAGCTGTGACACTACTGCTCGGTGTTGCTCAGCTCGAGCACAAGACAAATCGATATACATTGGAGAAAGGAGCGGCACTCACTACTTTGTGGTCATATGGGTGTTTATTCGGTCCATTGCAAGGTTACAAGTGCAGGGAGGGAGGGGGTGCAGAGCTGGACGACAATCGACTGTTTCATGCAATCCAAATCCGGATTGCGTAAAACAGTCAATTGTCGTGCAGCTCTGCACCCCCTCCCTCCCTGCACTTGTAAGCCTGCAATGGACCGAATAAACACCCATATGACCGCAAGCCGGTGAGTGCCGCTCCTTTCTCTAATGTACATGTTTATTATCAGTTAGATTCATCTTCAGTGAATAAGGGGCATGTATCTATATAAAGTAAAAAGCATTATCTTAACTGCTGTGTGACCCATCATTAACAAAGAGTGCAGTGTTGGGTTTTAGTATTTTTTAGTTTTTGTTCAATGAAATTACATTTACACTTTAAAGGTATCATCACACGCTGCCATATTGCCGCCATATCGCTGGAAATTTGATGTGAGCGCACATGTTTCAGGCACTTTTTTCAGATCGCTGAGGAACTTTCACACGTAGCGAACTCGCTGGCGATCTTCAGTGATCCTGCATTCCGGACATCGCCTGCAGAAGATCGGAAGCAATCTTCCCTTCACACATTGCCGCATAACACGCCACCATCGTAGCAGCGATGTGGGCATACTGTTTTGATAGGGGTGTGCTAGAGTGTGTTTCACCGTGCTCCTATCACTGCAATTGGTGAACGGAACTGCGTTCCCATTGGTCAGCCGTGCATGAACGCACAGGTCATTAGATAAGGTGCCTCGGACACGGCCAGCCAATCGGAACGCAGCATCACCCACCAATCGGCGCATATGCGGCGCAAAAAAAAACAGCATCCAAGAATGCCTATGGGATTTATTTCAGAATCGCTCTAGACGTCGCTTTCGCCTTGTCACACGCCATGATGCGCTGAAATCGCCTGGTGGATATCGCCTGATTTCACTGTATTCATGTTTTTATTGGTAGTATTTTAGGGTATCTGTGATGTTTTAATCGCCTATAATTAAATTTTCTTCTATTTTGCAGTGGACAAAAAAACTGCATTCCTGGCATTTTAAGCTTTTTCCTCATTATGTTTGCGAGCAGATTAATTTGTTTTACATTTTGATACATCTGACATCTCTAAATGCAGCAAAACCAAATATGTGTATAATATATATAATGTATATATATTTTAATTGTCTTATTTTCATTGGTTCAAAAGCGGGCTAATTTTAACTTTTGTGCTTTTATTATTCTTTTCATATTTTTAAAAACTTTATTTTTTACCAGTTTACTTTTTAACTAGTGTGCTTAGGGGACTGGAAGCTGTGATCATGCAATATACATGTACATTCATATACAGTAGAAATTATAATCTCCTATTTAGGCTACATTCAGACTTTGCGTTTTTGCATCTATTTTTGTGATCCGTTTTTGCAGGGAACAGCACAAAATGGATCACTCAGATGAAATCGCAGCCAAGTAAACCGGTTTTCATATGTTTGCCATTCACACAGGGAACTTTTAAAGTGATTGTTTTTTCACTTTAAAAGTGATCCATTTTACAAATGAGCATGTTAATTTCTGTGGCGTTTTTTTTTACCGCTTTTCCCATATGAATCATTATAAATAACGGAAATAAAAAATGGATCAGAAACAGTGATCCATTTTTTTCTGCTTTTTGGAGGACAGCTTCTGTTTTGCAGCTAAAAACACAGCAGAACAGAAAAGAAAAATATGGTGTGTCTGAATGTAGTGTAATGCTGCAACCAGCGTTTACAGAAGCATCATCATAATAGACACAGGGGTCATCACCTGACCCCAACTGTCATGGCTCCTGATGAGAGCGTAGAATGACGTGCTTCCCGCTGGTGTGTGTTAAATCCCTCTGTGGAGATTGACAGTGAGATTTAACTGGTTAACAGCCACAGGTAGGTCTCAAATTCACCTTAGAAGCATATAATGGCTGATTAGATCAGCCGACATGTGCAGAGAAAGTTCTGGGTTCAGTGTGTGAGCCAACATCAAAGGCAAGGAGATGGGCCATGATGGACTTAGTATATCATGGATCGCTAAGGGGTTAAACTACCCAACATATACTATATCCTAATTAACTCATAAATTAGCATATAACTGTTTAATTGTGAGTATAGGAACATGGGGAAGAAAAAAGGGAAGAAAATGGGGAGGAGGGGGCGTGAGGGACCCAGAATAAAGAGGTTTTTCTACACTGGATATGACTAGATGGATGGATAGATAGATAGATAGATAGATAGATAGATAGATCTGCATACAGATAAACATCAGATCAAGCAGTGTGTGTCCAATTGCATTATCCATAAAAACTAGAGATTTACACCATTTTAGTGCTTTTGTGGCTACATTTTTATTGATGCTTATTAAAACATATATTTAAAGAGAGGTAAAAACAGGAAGCAATGACAAGTCAGAACTCACCTGTGAATCCATCATTACAAGCACAGGTGAAACTTCCTATTGTGTTACTGCAGGTGGCATTAGGTGAGCAGATATTATTGATCTCACATTCATCAATATCATCACAGTGGGTTCCATCTCCTAATTAATATAAAATGATTTACAGTTAACAATAGAAGTACCGTAGATGTGATAATGAAAAATTATAAATCTACATTCATTACTTGATCATTGATTGAAAAATAGGAGAATGGAAACATTAACACATTAAGCTCCAAATGTAAGATTATAAGACAGCTGACAAAGGTACTTTTTTAAAGGTAAAGTAAGAAAAATCTACTAAATGTATGAAGAAAATATCAGATTGCCAGGATCCTGAAAAAATCATATCTGTGTATAATATAAATTACATATTTTCTAATGTTTCCTTAAACAACATGATCCATTCACTTCCATTACTGTGACATATTGCTGATGTATTGTACTCACCTGTGTATCCAGCATTACATGTACAGGTATAACTTCCCACTGTGTTATTACAGGAGGCGTCAGATGAACAGTTGTGTTTTCCTCCACATTCATCAATATCAGCACAATATGACCCATTACCTGATCACAATACAGATATAATGACTGGTTATAGCCTGTGAGGAAGAACTTATCTACAGTTGTCTTTTATATAGATATAAACTATCAATAGATTGTACTAAATTATATAGGATAAACTGCAGCCAAAGTCTATCAGTCTGCACTAATGAAGAGACAAATTACACAAAACAAATCAAAGTAACCTTATAACAGTCATCGAGATGAAAAAACTGCAAATCAAAATAATAGATCAACAAAATAATCGATCATCAAAATAATCACATATATTGTATCTGACAACATCATCCATCATTAATAGATAGAATATGGGCCAGTGTGATATTATTAGATGTGTCCATGACGGTATTGTCATTGTTACTGGAGATGACAATGAAGATGGCGTCCTGTGAATGGTTGTATATAAAGACATCTTTAGCATTAAGTGATTACCTTGGTATCCATCATTACATGTACATAAGTAATCTCCTGTTCTGTTACTACACACGGCATTGGAAGAACAATTAGCATCATCTGTACATGATGTCAGGGCCTCACAGTTATATCCATCACCTATGAAGAGAACATCATTTAGTGAATGAAGTATAACAAATTAATCTTTATATTAGTGTCACTAAATATGAAGGTTTTCAGTGTGGACACATCTGTAACACTCTTTATGTTTCAGCCAAGTGTAATACCTTGCATGTTGTCTATATGGTAATATGCATGACTTGCAATAAATATTATATCGGAGGTATGACCCTGACTTTAAAAAAGTGAACAAATTTCCACTTCCAAACACGATTCCTCCTGTCACCATCAAATATTATCTGGCTTTTCTAAGCATTTCCTTCAGCAACATGCTGGAGATATAAGCACATTAAAAGTGGAAGGTATTAAAAGAGTTTTAAATCCTTAAAGACACGTGAGGTAGTGATTGGGAGTGCATTCTTTTTTGTAGGGAAGCCTTTTGAATCTTGGCTCTGAATACTCGCTTCCCTGTTAGCCTTAATTACTGTAGTGATCTGTTATACTTTAACTAGAGGAATTGATGGTCCTAATTCAAATTCATTACATTTTGTACAATGTAAATTATATACAGTATAGCCATCAGTACACCGGGATATTTTCTAATCATGTCAAATGTATTATTAAATGGTACTGATATAATATATTGGGGTCATTCCATGTCAAGTGAACCAATGATTATTACCTCTATATTTTTAATTCTTTTGAGATTTTGTTATTTGATAATAGCATGTCAGACAATGCAAAATGTGAAGAGAAAAATTTTTTAAAAAATTTATTTTTTTTTTTAAATGATTTTCAAAGTTCGGAAAAAGTGTGAATTTCGCTGTTGCCTGCCTTTACGTTTCTCCTCATAACTAAGGCTAGGAATAAGATAGAGAGACAAAATAAACACCATTCTACTCAGAACTATACAGGCTTTCACCAGATATGTCACAAGAGGATCTTTGTTAATATTTTACCCATGTGATCGCAAGCGCAAAACTTTAAAACGTATTTCCGAAAAATCGGCGCGCTTTAAATATTTCAAAAACTGCCCATGTGTCTGCTTTGTTCTTAGCCACATCTGTACCAAATTTCAAGTTGGGATCGCAATGGGATCATATTTTAACATATTTTACTATTAATAGCGTCAATGGGTCATTCCATATCAAGTGATCTAAATATGAATATTTTTTTTTACGTGACGTCTTTAGATTTTTTTTTTTTTTTTCCTTTATGAAGTACTACTTTAGTTAATTACAAATTAAAAGTTTGGAATTTTTTTCTTCATCAGTTAATTTTTTACAGATTTTTAAAGTTTAAAAAAAGGGTGAATTTTGGCCTGGTACGACTTTAAATTTTTTTATCTCGGGCTAGAAATAAGATAGAGAAACAAAATAAACACCATTCTACTCAGAACTGTCCAGGCTTTCACCAGATATGTCACAAGAGTATATTTGTTAATTTTAATTTTTTACCTATGCGAATGCAAACGCAACATTTTGAAACGCATTTCCGAAAAAACATTTTAATAAAAATTTTCCAAAACTGCCCATGTGTCTTTTATGCTCTTAGCCACATCTGTACCAAATTTCAAGTTGGGATCGTGATGGGATCATATTTTAAAATATTTAACTATGGTTAATCTCATTTTTATTAAATTTTGAAAAAACATATGAAAGACATACATTCAATCTTTTAACAAAATCTTGAGACATATAAAATATACAAAAAGAGAATTCACAAAGTTATTAGTAACTTTAAGATAAGCTGCAAATTTACTTTTGCGCTTATCTCTGGTGCAATATATACTACAATCTAAATATAATTCCAAACACTCAAGTATACAACCTTTCTCAGGGTTTTGAGATGTTCTGATGTCAAGGGGACAAGCAGCCCCAGCAGAATGATTTTTATTACTTGGCCCCTTCTAACAGGTTGACCACGTAAGTGGGTCATTACCCGTTGAGGCCTAGTTGGAATAGTCTATCGACTGGTGTACCGGAAAGGAAGGCCGAAATATTAATGATCTACTCACAGCTCAGAGTTTTCGATACCTGTCTAATGTTCACTAGAATTCTGAAGGTATAGGTGTAGAAAGGAAATACCTAGACTGAATGTATCAGATGGGAAGAAAAGAGAGATAGAAAAGAAGAGAGAGAGAAGAGAAACAAAAACCATTAGAAAAAGTTATACTGGGAAAGAAAAGCCACGTAAGAAAAAAAGAAAAAAGGAGGGGGGGGACGGGTGAGGTATGGGAAGGAGAAAGGGTACTCATCCCACTGGCTCCCCATCAGCCAGAGGTCGAGCCATATTATCTGTGCTGGAAAAGATACTCCTAAATTCTGCAGAGTCGTGAAAAAGAATCCATTCAACCCAAATCCCTAAGAATTTGTTCCGAGATCCCGACGCATCAGCTGCGAGCTCCTCCATTCGATATGTGTCCATCAATTCTTTGAACCAATCAAGTAGAGATGGAGCCCGGCTTGATTTCCAGGACCTCGGGATCACAGCACGAGCAGCCGAGATGCAAAAGCGGAGAATATCCCTCTTCTGTAGCCCAATAGGACCTGGAAAAATGGATAACATTGCCGATTCTGGGCAGCATTCGGCTTCTTTACCTGTTATCCGGGCGTATGCATTGAAAACCTCAGACCAGAACCGCCGGATTTCCCCACAACTCCACCAAATGTGTATCATTGTACCCTTCTCTTCCCCACAGCGCCAGCAGGTATCAGGGGTTCCAGGGAACATGTTCCGGAGTGTCGTCGGGCACAAGTACCATCTAGTGAGCAGCTTATAGCTTCTTTCTTGTGCAGAACAAGCGCTAGCTAGTGAGTGAGTAAATATAAAGCATTTCTGCCAATTAGCTTCTGAAATGCTACACCCCAATTCCCTCTCCCAAGCACGTTGGAAGTAAAGGGTGCCCTGCTCTCTCATGGACCCTAAGGCCTGGTATAGAAATGATATTTTGCGCCTCGGTGGAGCCTCCAGTTGGAATAACCTCTCCAATACGTTGGGCGTCAATCTTACCCTGCAAGAGTGGTCAGCTGAATATAATTATGCTCTGTATTGGAGAAATTCGAATCACTTAAGAGGTCTCGTAGGTTCTTTGAGTTGTAGCTCTGCCATCGGGGGCAAACCACCACTGGACAGAGTCTGTCCTACTCGGGTGTCATCCACAATCCGCCAACATAAAAATCTCTGCCTGTTAAATCTGGGTGGGAAAGATGGGTTGGAAAAAAGGGGAGTCAAAGGGCTAAGTCTGTCGTTTAAGCGGAGGGTTTTCGTCACTAGGTGCCATACCTTCAAGGTGTTTCTGGTCATGTCTGTCAAAGGTACTAGGTCTGTGGAGTCTTTAGGGGAAATCCAAAGCAGGTGTTTCAGCGGAATCCCCAAACCCTCTTGCTCCACCCCTACCCATTTCTTGGAGGACGCATGATAATGCCAATCTAGAGCTCTAACAAGAGAGGAAGCCTCAAAGTACGCTCGTATGTTGGGTAGTCCAACCCCTCCTCTGGTCTCGGGCAAGGATAGGATATTCATTCGCAATCTGGACCTCTTGCCCCCCAGACAAATCTAAGGATCATAGATTGCATTTTGGAGAGGAAACCTCTATCCAATAGAACAGGAACTGTCTGAAAAGTATATAAGAGTCGGGGCAAGACATCCATCTTGACTACGTTTATTCTCCCGAACCAGGATAGCTTTAATTGTCTATAGGAGGTAAATGCCGATTCCGCGTTAGTCAAAAGGGGTTGATAATTTAAATTGAATATTTGTTTAAGATCTTTTGGTATAAGGACTCCCAAGTACTTAATGGCTTCTACTTTCCATTTAAATGGGAACTGTTTAGATAGATGAGAAACCAATTCTCCAGGCAAAGAAATATTGAGTGCCTCGGTTTTGGAGCAATTCACTTTAAAGTTGCTCAATTGTCCGAACCGTTCAAACTCCATTAAGACCGAAGGGATGGAGACCAGGGGCTGGGAGATGTAAAGTAGCAGGTCATCTGCAAATAAGGCTAATTTGTGATGACTCTGTCCCAGCTTGACCCCATGGACGCATTCATTGGACCTAAGTGCAAAATATTTAACTATTATAGTGTCAATTCAAAAGTCACCAAGAACACAATCAGTCATTTTTTCACAATTGCCCGTCAATAGTTTGAATTTGATATAAAGAAACATAGTCTTGTAACATCTCAAATGAAAGCTGTTACCGTTCTGAGTAAAATGATGCCTCTCCCACTTCATTATCTTATTTCTAGCCTGAGATAAAAAAATGTAAAGTCATACCAGGCCAAAATTCACCCTTTTTTTAAACTTTAAAAATCTGTAAAAAATTAACTGATGAAGAAAAAAATTCCAAACTTTTAATTTGTAATTAACTAAAGTAGTACTTCATAAAGAAAAAGAATAAAAAAATCTACAGACGTCAGGTAAAAAAAAATATTCATATTTAGATCACTTGATATGGAATGACCCATTGACGCTCTTACTAGTAAAATATGTTAAAATATGATCCCATTGCGATCCCAACTTGAAATTTGGTACAGATGTGGCTAAGAGCAAAGCAGACACATGGGCAGTTTTTGAAATATTTAAAGCGCGCCGATTTTTCGGAAATGCGTTTTAAAGTTTTGCGCTTGCGATCACATGGGTAAAATATTAACAAATATCCTCTTGTGACATATCTGATGAAAGCCTGGACAGTTCTGAGTAGATTGGTGTTTATTTTGTTTCTCTATCTTATTTCTAGCCCGAGATATGATAGAAAATGTAAAGCCATACCAGGCCAAAATTCGCACTTTTTTAAAACTTTAAAAATCTGTAAAAAATGAACAGATAAAGAAAAAAATTCAAAACTTTTTTTTTGTAATTAGATAAAGTTGTTCTTCAGATAGAAAAATTTTTTTAAAAATCTGAGGACGTCAGGGAAAAAAAATATTCATTTTTGGATCACTTGACATGGAATGACCCATTATCAATATTAAAATTATTTAATAATATTAAATCAATTATTTACATGATATTTATATACATACTGTATGAATTTCAAGTCTAGTATAATAATAAGATAAAATATCATAAAATAGTGAACATAGAACAATCAAGTTCTCATAGTCATATATCCCAAGTTGGTCTATGCGATGTTGATGTAAATAATGGTATCATGTAGTGTATTTTTCAAGTATATCTTTCTATATATTTCTCCGTATTTTTGCTATCATTTGATGGCTAACTTTGTGAGATCTGTTATATGCTTTATTTTGAACTCTGCTTCATTAAGGCTAAGTTAACATCATGTTTTTATTGCGTTTGGATGCAATGCGTTTTTTCAGGTGTATTAACGCATAGAAATGCATGTAAGCGCATGCGTTAATGCACCCATAGATTTCTATTGTAAAACGCATTCAAACATATTGAAAAACACATTGCAAATTGCAGTTGTGTTTGAACACATGCATTTTTACTCAGCGCACAGGAAACGTTGCGGGCTTACTTAGTATCATAGAGTATCTCAAGCCTTGTGTATTGTCCAAATACTTATTATGTTGATTAGTTGCTCTTGTGCAGCCTGATTTTAATGCTTTAACAGCATTTTTGTGAAGCGATAATAAAATAAATGTATCTTAAAATATTGGTGACCATTCATAAATGTGAATGGTTTGCCTTGTTGGCCCAGGGGCCTATAATGCTGTTAAGCCGCAACAGAACACAGGGACCTAGTGGTTAGAGTCCACACGTCTACCTTCAAAGCAGGTGAAACTGTACAGATGGATGAGCTATTAGACTGCAAAGTCCCATCTGTTATTCTTGAACAGAAGCAATCTTCTGTCTGTACTCCCTTTTGTGTGTGATTTCAAAGTGTTTAAAGTACAGCAGAGAAGAGTGTGAACACATACACCATTTAGCTTTCATCTCACATAGGCAGTGAAAGGAAGAGAAGGTACAGCAGAACTGACAACGATATAGGAAAGCTGCTTGTAGTGCTTGTAATGAGACGAGCTCAGTGAGTAGTGTAGACTGTCTGTCATTACATGTCTCACACAGGAGAATCTGCATTACAATTAACATGTCTTCAGCTTCAATCCCACAGGCAGCCAGTGTGGGATTCGTTTAAAATGAAACAAAGTTCTGCTGTCCCTCCCCCAACACTTATTGTCAATTAGATGTCACCTAAACAAGTGTTAGTTGTAATTAGCAGAGCTGACAGCAGGGTCAGAAGAGAGTTTCAATTGAAGATGTGCTTGTAATGAGATAAAGCTCAGCTCTGCAGTATTGTGCTAGTTATACTTACACACATCTCCTTCAGTTATACTCAACCTTAGCCCTGCAGTGCACTCAGCAGAGCATACTGTCAGTCATTACATGTCTCACACTGGTAACAACACATTTTAGTTAAAATTAGCTCTGAAGGCAGATTCTCAGGGAGATCATTATCCAGCCCAGAGATCTTAACTGCTCATTTATATGTTTAGGAACAAAGATTTCTCTGGAATAGCATATCAGATTATAGACACCAAAGTATTTTATAAAATTTCTGTTGCCTGCACATTCATGTCGAAATGTTAGAAGGGTTGACCATAATGACAAAGTCACTGTCAATTACCTCCCTTTTCACAGTTTTTATTTAAATAAAATCTAATCACATAGTTATCATATTTGATAACTATGTGATCATAAATGTCTTATCTATCAAAATCTAACATTATTTCCACTATAAAGCTCGATCGATGGAAAAAAATCCAGCTCTCAGACTATGGTGACACAAACTAAATGTTTTTACAAAAATCTGAATTTACTACTAGATTATAAAATAAACTTAAATAAGATTAGTATTGTCTTAATTGAACTGAATTGAGGATCTGTATTGCTGAGTCACTTTCACTAAAAGAGAAAGGGCAAAAAACAAAACCTGAAAAAAAAGGAGGATTGTTTTCTTTACAATTTCTCAGCACTATAAATTTTTCCCCCTTTTCATTACATGATATGGTAAGGTGAAAGATGTATTTCAAAACTACAACTCATCCTGCAACTCACCCTCATATGGCTATACCAAACAACAAAATAACAAAGAAATGATGGCTCTTGAAATAGTGGAAGGAAATTATAAAACCACCAAAATAAAATAAATTGCTGTCACTGAAGGGATTCAAAGAAAAGAGAAAATAAAAAATAGAGCAGAAAACAATGAGATGTCAGAGCTCACCTGAGAACGCATCATTACAAGCACAGGTGAAACCTCCTATTGTGTTAGTGCAGGTGGCATTAGGTGAGCAGGTATTATTGGTCTCACATTCATCAATATCATCACAATGGATTCCATCTCCTAATAATATAAAATGATAAAACATTTTACAGTTAACTGAGGATATGACATTAGAACAAGATGTGATCATGAAGACATGTGAATCTACAAATATTGTCTAATCAGAGTTTGAAAAATAAAAGCTGCAAACACTAACTCATCGAGGAAATAATGTAAATAAAATTCAATATGCAGTAATTTGATAAAAATTGGACCGGCTCTGAAGTGGTAGAAAACTAATTCTAATCCTCTGTTTGGCTTCTGACCTATCTGTCCCACTGACATCACTCATTCGATCATTCATCACTCGTTCGATTTCTGCTATTTTCCTTCTATCCTTCTAACCACATCTTCCATTAGGCCCATCTTCATGAAGAGGAGTGCAACAAACATTGCTATGAATAGTGTCACGTGGGACACAAAGCATGGTATTGATGTGTACGACACAATATATTACAGTGTGTGGCATAGTAAATTAAAGATCTGGATGGAACAAAAATAAAAGATTTAAGGTATTACAAATAAGGAAGAGATGATAGAATGATTGAAGCCTCAGAATAGTATGGAGAAGGCTAAGGAGGGGTGAAAAACAGATTTATTTTTTTGCTCCCTTCTGTTCTTCATAATACAGAAAATTGTCAATCAGTTGACCACCACGTTATTGAATTAAATCAAAGCAAATTGCAAAAAAAAATTATTTCAGACTTTGAGTAAATTCAAATTTTCTTTTGTAAAATCCATGGTGAATTCGATGAGCCTCGAATGGATTTCCTTTTCTTACAAAGCATCTGACACTGGTTCTCTTGTTAGGGGAAATTTACTGAAAAACCTACTGAATTGTCTCCAAACTTCAGAATAACATCAATAACTATAATATCAAGGAGTTAATAGAAAGTGATTAATTCATTTGTTTACCTGAAAATCCATCTTTACAAGCACAGATGAAACTTCCTATTGTGTTACTGCAGGTGGCATTAGGTGAGCAGGTATTATCGGTCTCACATTCATCAATGTTATCACAGTGGAATCCATCTCCTAATTAATATAAAATGATTTACAGTTGACAGAGGATATAAGATTATAAGAAGGTAGATATGACATGAAATACTTACTACACAAACAAATAAGTTACCTTCCAAAACAGAACAAAAAAGGCCATAATTATTGGGCATAAAATAGGGTTTATCTTGTATTTGATGTGAACTGGTAATACTTTGTTTTCAAAACTGCCCAGATCCCGTCAGATCCTGACACACTGACCTACATTCTATGTGGATTATATTTCCACATTCTGCAGTAAACCTGGCAGAGGGGAATTCCATTCCTATCATAGACTCCTGTGTAAGGCTGTGTTCACACTGGGCGTTTTTGGGCTGTTTTTGCTCATCAGTTTTTGTAGCCAAAACCAGGAGTAGAGCAATCAGAGGAAAAGTCTAATAGAAACACGTCACCACTTCTGGATTTAATCACCCACTGCTGGTTTTGGCTACAAAAACTGTTGAGCAAAAACAGCCCAAAAACGCCCAGTGTGAACACAGCCTAACACACTTCTCACATTGTGTCTCATTCTTTGCAATGCTCTTGTTGTCACATAGTTGTAGATATCTTAGAAAACTAAGACTTTTATTTATACTATAGTAGATGGCGGCCCGATTCTAAAGAATCGGGTAGTCTAGAATCCATATATAGTTTATTTACTAATAGTTACGGGAGTGCGGTGAAATGAATTGGGTGTATACAGGCGACTTTGTGGGTAGCAGAGTATACAGGCGGCTCTGTGGGTAGCAGAGTATACGGTGACTCAGTGGTTAGAACTGCGCAGTGGCTCAGTGGTTAGCACTGTGCGGTGGCTCAGTGGTTAACACTGCCTGGTTGCTCAGTGGTTAGCACAGCGCGGTGGCTCAGTGGTTAGTAGTAAGTGCGGTGAAAGTGGTCAACGCGGTCAGCGCAGTGCCGTGGGCAGAGTGGTCAGCACAGTGCCGTGGGCAGAGTGGTGAGCACAGTGCCGTGGGCAAAGTGGTGAGCGCAGTGCCGTGGGCAGAGTGGTCAGCGCAGTGCCGTGGGCAGAGTGGTCAGCGCAGTGCCGTGGGCAGAGTGGTCAGTGCAGTGCCGTGGGCAGAGTGGTGTGCGCAGTGCCGGGGGCAGAGTGGTGTGCGCAGTGCCGGGGGCAGACTGGTCAGCGCAGTGCCATGGGCAGACTGGTCATCGCAGTGCCGTGGGCAGACTGGTCATCGCAGTGTTGTGGGCAGACTGGTCAGCGCAGTGCCGTGGGCAGAGTGGTCAGCGCAGTGCTGTGAGCAGAGTGGTCAGCGCAGTGCCATGGGCAGAGTGGTGAGCGCAGTGCCGTAGGCAGAGTGGTGAGCGCAGTGCCGTGGGCAGAGTGGTGAGCGCAGTGCCGTGGGCAGACTGGTCAGCGCAGTGCCGTGGGCAGACTGGTCAGCGCAGTGCCGTGGCCAGACTGGTCAGCGCAGTGCCGTGGGCAGAGTGGTCAGCGCAGTGCCGTGGGCAGAGTGGTCAGCGCAGTGCCGTGGGCAGACTGGTCAGCGCAGTGCCGTGGGCAGACTGGTCAGCGCAGTGCCGTGGGCAGAGTGGGCAGCGCAGTGCCGTGGGCAGAGTGGTCAGTGCAATGCCGTGGGCAGAGTGGTGAGCGCAGTGCCGTGGGCAGAGTGGTCAGCGCAGTGCCGTGGGCAGAGTGGTCAGCGCAGTGCCGTGGGCAGAGTGGTCAGCGCAGTGCCGTGGGCAGAGTGGTCAGCGCAGTGCCGTGGGTAGAGTGGTCAGCGCAGTGCTGTGGGCAGAGTGGTGAGTGCAGTGCCGTGGGCAGAGTGGTCAGCGCAGTGCCGTGGGCAGAGTGGTCAGCACAGTGCCGTGGGCAGAGTGGTGAGCGCAGTGCCGTGGGCAGAGTGGTGAGCGCAGTGCTGTGGGTAGAGTGGTCAGCGCAGTGCCGTGGGCAGAGTGGTCAGTGCAGTGCCGTGGGCAGAGTGGTCAGCGCAGTGCCGTGGGCAGAGTGGTCAGCGCAGTGCCGTGGGCAGAGTGGTGAGCACAGTGCCATGGGTAGAGTGGTCAGCGCAGTGCCGTGGGCAGAGTGGTCAGTGCAGTGCCATGGGCAGAGTGGTCAGCGCAGTGCCGTGGGCAGAGTGGTCAGTGCGCACACATACACACTCCGCTATACTTACCACCGGCCCTGCGTCTTTCCCGCCGCCTGGATCCTCAGTCGACATGTCGCCGCCCCTGAACGACTGGATCCAATATGGCGTCCGGGAAGTCTCGCGAGACTTTCCGGATGCCATATTGGATCCAGTAGTTCGGGGGCGGCGACATGTCAACTGAGGATCCAGGCGGCGGACACACGGCCGGAGGTAAGTATAGCGGAGTGTGTGTGTGTGTGTGTGGACAAAGTGATGGAAGTGCGGACAAAGTGATGGAAGTGTGGACAAAGTGACGGAAGTGCCTTCGGCTTTTATGCTATATAAATATACGAGGGGCGTTAATTAAAGATTTCCCCTTACCCACTTCTATGTATGGCAGGATGTTGAAACTTTACATGTGTAATGATATAAATCTCTATAGGTTACGAGCCAATTTAACTTTACACTGATAACGGTCTTTCTTTTACACCTGTTGAAGTGGTGTGAGGTGTGATAAGGGATCCAGTGGAATACAGAGCAGTCATCAAGTTCTTTTACTTGAAAGGTCGCACACCAATGGAGACGTTCGATGAAATGAAAGAGGTTCATGGTGAAGATTCCACATCATATGATGTTGTCAACAACTACCATCATCATCTCAAAGGTGGTTGAACTTCGGTGGAAACGGCTCCAATTACAGGTTGACTCCTTTCCACTATTGATGAACATACGTTTCAAGTATGTTCTATTGGGCACATTATCACACTTCACATCACTTCAGCACCTTTTAAAAAAAAAAAACATCATTATCAGCTCAGAGTTGACTTATCATTATTACACATGTGCAGTTTCAGTGTCCTGTAATAAGTAGAAGTGGGTCACGGGTAATCTTTAATGAACGCCACTCATACATAATTGTATGTTTTGTTTTTAAGCTACATTCAAAAAATTAATGTAGTCATTTTCTGTAGTGGAATCAAACCTGATATATTAGTAGAGATAAAGGTTACATTTCATCATTTATATACTTTAATATTATTTTCAGCTCCTGTTGATATTAGTGCAGTACACTCTTTCACTTCTTCTTTTTTTCTTCTTTTATTAGCCAGAAATTTGTTAATAGGTAATGTGACGAAATGGACTCCTTCAATGTGGAACATATGATGATTTCTTATGTAACCCAGACAATATGGTATTTTTTGCAAACTTGTAATATGTCACTCATGGGTTAAGTCCTTAAACTCCAGCCAGACAGTATTTTGTATTGTAAATACAAGTCTTGTAGAGGTTTTTATATTAGTGTAAATTGGACTTTTACAGACACAGAGATACTACGATACATGTGTGTATTTCTTTTTATTTAGTTATTATCTTTACTGAAAGAAAGGAGGAGTCATTCAAAATTTTCTATATTTTTTTTTTTTTTACTATATCTGCTAGACCACTTAATAGACATGAACCTGCGATCATCTGATTGCTTATACTATATATAGCAATACTACATTATTGACAAATACAGCAGAATTCACAGGGTTTAAAAAGAACGCCATAATGGTACACAGAAGTAGTCAGGAGAGCTTCATGACATATAGAAACTCTTCAGCACCATTTAATCAGATGCAACTCCAAACCGTGCACCCTAAATATTGGTGTTAAAAATGACAGTGGCATCTAACTGGTTAGCACCAATTGATGAACCTCAGCTCCCACTACTGCTATTAGAGGCAGATCATGGCTCCGTATCACAGCCATTAACTGCAAAATATATGGGACAGGCTCAGCTATTCACCGTCTATTGACTTGAGCTGTACATATTGATCAGTAGATGAGAAAAAGTTAAAGTTTGGCAATGACTGTAAGCCCTATATATGCTTTCTGAGCAAAAAACAAACTATCTACATCTTTGTTCCTTGTACAGGCAACTATAGCCCACAGACCTTGATATCTCTGAGAGGACTACTCTATTATGTGGTTTACAGTAGCATGTAATTAACCCTTGCCATCCCTGAATTTAGGTGTTAATTTGCATTGTTTGATCAAGCTGATATCCACTCCATTAGAGCTATATATATTTAACCTCTGCTTCCCTTGAACCAAGGTGTAAAATTGTTGTATATTGTTTGGTTGAGCAGGCATCCATTCCATAAGTGCCAATTTGTATAAGTATAAGCATCCTTCTAGAAGAGCCTGCTCTATATTATATGCAGTGCTTGCCTTGCTGATTGAGCTGTTTATAAATAGCCAACACATGATTTCTTGGTAAACCTGTTTATTGTGCATACAGCATTTGTTGTGCTTTTTGAGAGTGCTCCAATTCTTGGAATTATCCAGAGGATCTTGAAATATAGCAGACATGGGCAATTTAGAATCCTTGAGTCTTTGTACCCTGTTTAATTATTTTTAACTGTGTGTAGTGTTACTTTTGTATTTTCCTCAATAAAGCATTTATATATTTTTTCACAAAAATGTATATCTTGAATGTACTCCTTGATCCCAGTCTCATAGGCTGCCTTCAGATTTGCAGATGCCTCCGCAGCGTTTTGCGGAGGCATCTGCAAGCATCTGCATGCAGACGGCAGCCCCTATGTTTATAATGGAGCGCACGGCGGTCTGCAGATGCTTGCAGACTGCCGTGCGCACCCATTCACTCCTATATGTGATCTGTGCGCAGGCGGATGCCTGCGCACAAATCACACACTCAACATGTCGCGTCCCTGGTGCGGATGAGAGTGTGTGATCTGTACACAGGAATCCGCCTGTGCACAGATCACATATAGGAGTGAATGGGTGCGCACGGCGGTCTGCAAGCATCTGCAGACCGCCGTGCGCTCCATTATAAACATAGGGGCTGCGGTCTGCATGCAGATGCTTGCAGATGCCTCCGCAAAACGCTGCGGAGGCATCTGCAAATCTGAAGGCAGCCATATACACGTGAACTTTGTTTTTTGCTCATCACGTGTGACTGGTGGATCATACAACTCTGCCACTCCACCCCCATTTCACATAGATATTCTATCTGGTATGCATTCATAACTACATTGTCCGCTTTCACTCCAGTTTTCAATATATTTAAGCAAAGGCAAAAATGACAAGTCAAAACTCACCAGTGAATCCATCATTACAAGCACAGGTGAAACTTCCTATTGTGTTACTGCAGGTGGCATTAGGTGAGCAGATATTATTGGTCTCACATTCATCAATATCATCACAGTGGGTCCCATTACCTGATCAATATAAAATGAATCACAGTTAAAGGTAATCTGTCAGGTGCCTTATGCCATCAAACCCAGCAGCATTTCATATGTGTTTCCCAGAATGCCCTGCCTAACCATCCATGTGCAATGCCTTTTGATTAAAAAATAAAAGCATTTATGAAGTGTGGTCTTGAAACCTTGATTTCCATCAGCTGGCGTCATTGCAGCTTCTAGAAATATTGCGCATTCGCTCGGCTCATTTTGACAGCATTAGTGCAACTGTGAAGCTGAGTTTACATGTTCCAGCTTCAGAGGGGCGCACTGAGCATTATCAGAACAACAGCTTCTGCACTTCCGATCATGTGCAGTGCGTCAAGGTACCGTCACACGTGGCAATATTGCTTGCAATTTTACTGGCAATTTGCTGGCTGCAGTGAAATCATGGACACATTGTTCCATTTGTACATAGCAACAAAAAGAACAATGTGTCCATGATTTCATTGCAACCAGCAAATTGGCAGTGAAATTGCTAGCAATATTGCGGCGTGTGACAGTACCTTCACTCTAAAGAGTTACAAGCACAGGTGAAATGTCATACTGTAGTAATGCAGGTTGCATCAGGTGAGCAAATATTAGTGCACTCACATTCATCAATATCATTAAATTGGATTTAATCTTCTAATAAATATAAATGTTTTAAGGTACTGTAAGGTTACTGTTACACATCGCAACATTGCATTTGCAATTTCCTGGTTGCAGTAAAATCATGGACATATTGTTCCATTTGTACACGGCAACAAAATAGAACAATGTGTCCATGATTTCACTGCAACCAGCAAATTGCAAGTGAAATTGCATGCAATGTTGTGACGTGTAATGGTACCCTTACACACAGAGATATCTGATATCTGTGCACACATTGCTTGTAACTCCCTGGTTGCAGTGAAATCATGGACACATTGTTCCATTTTGTTGCCATGTGCTCTCCTGGGTTTACAAAAAGCAGGCATTCATAATCCATATAAATTGTTCCAGATAGAAGGGTTAAAAGAATGCCTTTTATTGATATTATAAACACTTCATAATCCAAGTGGGAAAATGCGTGCAATAACCTGGAAGCGTATTTAAGGCATCCTCCCCTATTTGAAATGTACCAATTTAGGACCTGCCAGAACCTGCCTGCTCTACCTTACCAATTGTGCCTTTCAGTACTGTGTGTGTACCTTGTGTTGCCTGCTGTCGTGCCTTTCTTTGAAATACGTGCGTTTAGTTTGCTTGAGACAATACTGTATATTGTTTGCTTGTTCAGCAATGATTTATCCCATAACGCCATCTGTTGACAATGTTCCCACATTACATTATGTTTACTGCATAGTCTAATTTTGGTCCCTCCATGCCTATGTAATCCCATGAGGCCGTGCTCTAGGCTCTGTCCCTTCTCCTCCAGAAGCCATTACAGCCTCATACAAGCTGACATCCTGGTGTGCTGACCCTTCTCTCCCTAGATTTCAGCTTATCTGCATGTTTCCCTCAACATAGCACAGTCGGTGAGTTTAATATGCTGCTGCCCACCTATATGTAACAATGTAATGTTTTGCACTTCATGTATACTTATGTTGTACTGAGAATTTCTATCTGTTTTTTCTAGTTTTACACTTAACCCATTATTAAAAGTTGAAAAGGACCCCCAGCGTCCATGTCAATGCATTGATGGGAAAGAGTTTACCTGTCTGTCAACTCGTTCTTCAGGAGTACAGAGCGAGGGTGCCAGAACACCTGCCTGTGCTTGCCTGCCTACCACTCTGGTTGATCTATCCACCCTTGAGGAAGCCTTAGCACACCAAACTCCAGTGACAGTTGTTGAGGTACCAGGATCCCCTGTGTCCACCTACCATTGCAAGCTTATTGGAACCACCACTTGTGGCTTTAGTGAAGACTGTGTAGCCACTTAGGTATGTTCCTCCAGGTCGCGAGGTCCTCTTTACTTGCTTGACTGAGCAAGCATGAAAGTTTGAACAAGCCATGGATCCTGTTGGCTCCAAATTCTCCCAACTCACAGATTTTCAGCAAGAGCTTGCCCGTCACTGTTAGACGCAAACCTGCATTTTGGGCTTTATGTAATCTCTGGACACCCACTTGAATATCCTTAAATCTGCCATTTCACTTGCTCCTACTCAGGCTGCAGCTCCAGACTTGGAGGTGAATATTGCTCTTGTCTCTGTTCTCTGCTTGTCTGTTCCTCCAAGTTTTAACAGTGATCTAAAGTCATGTAGAGGATTTATAAACCAGTGCACACTGTACTGCTCATACTGTGTCAGGGAACTCTCACCGTCGGCCAGTATGCCGTATGCTTCCGCACACTGTCTTTGGAACTAGGATGGAACAACAAAGTTCTGGCTGCTGCTTCCTGGGAGGGCCTTTTGAGCAGTATTAAGGACTAATTATCTGGTCATTATGTTCCAACTACCCTGGATAATTTAGCCTCTCATGCCACCCTGATTGACTTGAGATTCCAGTAGCAATCTAGAGAGGTGTCCCAAGATAAGAACTCAATGCACCTATCACTATCTTTCCAGAAGCTGCTCATACTTCATCCTTCCACATCTGCCTTCACTCCAGAGCCCATGCAGGTCAGCCGTGTCAAGATGGCTGAACAATGATGGGAAGAAAGGCAGAACAAAGGATTCTTTTTTTATTGGGGAAGTGAGTCACATCTGATTTACTCCAGTCCATAAAAGCCAGAAAACTCTCAAGCCTAGTAATGGTTGGAGAGGCCTCTTAAGGCGACAATAATTCCTCTTCGCCCTTGACTCTTCTCTAAGCTTGATTTCCACGGAGAGTGTGGAAACACGGGGGTCAGTGGGTGCTCTTGTCCACTGGCCCAGCCATCTTTAGCAAGACAAAACAGATATTGCGCCACACTGCAACTGGAGGAACTTAATACACGGTTTTACTATGTTTGTACTAACCTTTACTGGTTGTGCAACACCCCGCACAACCAGACTGATGGCTTAATGTGGATCACTGTAGTGACAAGGGCCAATAATCCCTCCTCCTCAGATACTCCGGGCCTGGTGGTCGGCTCCTTAGTTCCTCTGGAGATGGAGGTGGGCTCCTTCACTCCTCCACCCGTAGAGGCAGACTCGCTGCACTGGCTTCCGTCCCAGCTCCACACTGTGTATCAGTTGATCATTCAAGGGTGGGTCTTTATGATGTACTGCCAGGTACTGTGGATGTCAGAGCAGCTCACACACCGCACTCCCAACAAGGGAGAAGGGGATTAGCAAATAGAAAAACAAGCGGTGTCAGAGGATTGGAGCGCTAAAGAAACCACGGGTTGGTGATTAGATTACCGATAATTTATTGCACGAACAGCAGGGGTCCAGTATGCCACAACGCGTTTCGACGCACAGATGCGTCTTTCTCAAGTGGATGAGGGATCCCTGATTACCTCTTTCTTATAAACCTACCCCCCACCCCAGATTGGATAATGGTTGTGACAGATTACAAAAGCTTGTTACTAGTAACTGTTTCACTGCTGCCCATTATATATCTATATATAAAAACACATAATAATCCAAAACATATAAAAATCGCAATCGAGAGCCTGATAAAAACTTATTACAATGGCATGTAATACAATATATATAAAAAACAGTCATAATAAAACCATAAAAATGAAATCATAGGAGATCATGTACCTAATCTTTTGGCACCTATACTACTATATCTGGTTTCACTGTCCACATTAAACCAAGGAAATTTCTCTTGTTTTCGCTGACGAGTTTTTTGACAACTTTTTTGACATTTTTTGACAAGTTTGACAAGTTTCTTTGACTAGTTTTTAGCCAAGTTTTTAGCCAAGTTTTTAGACAAGTATTTTAGACAAGTTTCTTTGCCAAGTTTTTAGCCAAGTTTTTAGCCAAGTATTTTAGACAAGTTTCTTTGACAAATTTTTAGACAAGTTTTTTAGACAAGTTTCTTTGACAAGTTTTTAGCCAAGTTTCTTTGACAAGTTTCTTAGACAAGTTTCTTAGACAAGTTTCTTAGACAAGTTTTTAGCCAAGTTTCTTTGACAAGTTTTTAGCCAAGTTTTTAGCCAAGTTTCTTAGACAAGTTTCTTAGACAAGTTTTTAGACAAGTTTTTAGCCAGGTTTTTAGACAAGTTTTTAGACAAGTTTCTTTGACAAGTTTTTAGCCAAGTTTTTAGACAAGTTTTTTAGACAAGTTTTTAGCCAAGTTTCTAGACAAGTTTCTTAGACAAGTTTTTAGACAAGTTTCTTAGACAAGTTTTTAGCCAAGTTTTTAGCCAAATTTTTAGACAAGTTTCTTAGACAAGTTTTTAGCCAAGTTTCTAGACAAGTTTCTTAGACAAGTTTTTTAGACAAGTTTCTTTGACAAGTTTTTAGCCAAGTTTCTTAGACAAGTATTTAGACAAGTTTCTTAGACAAGTATTTAGACAAGTTTCTTAGACAAGTTTTTAGCCAAGTTTCTTAGACAAGTATTTAGACAAGTTTTTAGCCAAATTTTTCGCCAAGTTTCTTAGACAAGTAATTAGACAAGTTTTTAGCCAGGTTTTTAGACAAGTTTCTTTGACAAGTTTTTAGCCAAGTTTTTAGACAAGTTATTAGACAAGTTTTTAGCCAAATTTTTTTTGACAAGTTTCTTTGACAAGTTTTTAGCCAAATTTTTAGCCAAGTTTCTTAGACAAGTATTTAGCCAAGTTTTTAGACAAGTTTTTTAGACAAGTTTTTTGGCAAGTTTTATTGGCAAATTTTTAGACATGTTTTTTAGACAAGTTTTTTGGCAAGTTTTATTGGCAAGTTTTTCGGACAAATTTTTAACAAGTTTTTTCTAGAGTCAGATTTAACCCCTCTGGAGAAAGAGTTCCTAATTTATAAATCCAAAAAGATTCTTTTCTATATAACCTATCAAATTTGTTATTGGATTTTTCGTCTATTTGGTCTATTATAGTTAGACGCAGGCTAGAATGGTCTCTGTTGTGTATCTGTGCATAGTGTCTGGAAGATGATACACAAATTTCACAAAATATTAATTTTGAAATAAATAATGAACTATTGGGAATAATTTCACCGACACAGGATACATCTTTAACTGTAGATATTGTCACCCCCACAGTAGAAAGAAGGTTGAGTGTTAATATTGATAAGGAAAATCGGAACACTACTGTAAAAAATCATATTATGAAAAATATGAAGATTACACATTATTTTCGGGAAGCTACTGTACGCAAATCAAAAAGAAAAAGAGAAACAGAGGGTGCAGAGGGAGCGGAGCCCAGTCCAACAGGTCCCTCCCCACAAATAGACACAATAAAAAAGAAGAAGACGAAACTAGATTAAGTAGAACCATCATTAAAGGGATACCAAGTAAAGAAGTGAGAAATAAGGGGATTAATTCAATAGATATAAAAAAAGGAGAACTAAATCCTGAACTAATAGGAGTTTTTAATTTATCGAATACAGTCCTCACAGAAGAGGAATTAAAATTACTTAAACGGGGACTAACATATTGTCCAAAATCCCACATAGATCCATTCGAACTTTACATAGATTTCAACGAGTATATACGAAAGATGACGGTACAAAGACATTTTTTGCTCGAAAAAATCCAAGGAAAAAATAATTATAACAAAAAAGAAGGTAAAATACAGGACGCCATTGAATCTTCTGAAAGCGAATTTATTCATGTCAATCCTAAAACAAAAAGCAACTATTACCCAATACACCATCGGGGCCCCCATTTAGAAACATTCCAACACCTAGCGTTGAAAGAGATTAGGAACATCAGTAATGTCAAAGGGAAGGATAATCTCACTCCAGGAGAACGGAAGGCTTTGAAAAAATTAAAGACTAATCATAGTATAGTGATTAAAAAGGCAGATAAAGGGGGGGGTGTTGTAATAATGGATTATAGTTGGTATTATAATAAGGGAATTGAGATCTTAGCAGATGAGGATTATTATGAGAAACTTACAGTAAATCCAATGGAAACTGTTGATAAAAAATACCGATCATTGATAAAGGAAGCCTGGTTGCGGGGCATCTTAAATAAGAAAGAATTTAAGTTTTTAAATGTCACCAAATACAAATTACCTTATTTTTATTTCCTACCTAAAATACATAAGGACAAAATAGATCCCCCCGGTCGCCCTATAATTTCTGGAGTAGATTCCCTTACCAGCAATCTATCACACTACATAGATCTTTATTTACAGAAATATAACTTACTATTATCTTCTTATCTGAAAGACTCATCACAGTTGATCAGCCTATTATCTGAGATTTCCCCCCAACCAGGCTCCCTTTTGCTGACCATGGATGTTAGTGCCCTCTACTCGAACATTCCCCATGTTTTTGGGGGTGAGGGCCATTGATAAGTATTTATCTGACGATAAAGAAATGAAAGAAGCTCAGAAAGACTTCATCAAGTTGGGAATTAATTTCATACTGACCAATAATATTTTTTCATTTCAAGAAACCCTTTATAGACAGGTCAGAGGCTGTGCGATGGGCACTAGATTTGCCCCAAGTTATGCAGGTCTCTACATGGGGGCCTTCGAATCGGTGTCCATCGCACAGTCCCCATTAGGACTCAAACATATAAAGTTTTTTAGGAGGTATATAGATGATTTAATATTCCTTTGGTCGGGGACAAAAGAAGAAGCGTTATCCTTTGTAAATGACCTCAATCAGAACAATTGGGGGTTAAAATTCACCATGAACATTTCTGATACTGATATTCAATTCCTTGACCTCCAAATTAAAATAGACGAACAAGGGAAGCTAAGCACGTCCACCCATTTTAAGGAAGTGGACGTGAATAGCTACCTGAACTTTACTAGTAGCCATTTGCCCAACTGGATCCGAAATATCCCCTATGGTCAATATTGGAGGATAAGGAAAAACTGTACCCATAATAGCGATTACATCCAGGAGGCTAAAATATTGAAAAGACGGTTTAAAGAAAAAGGATACCCAAGTAAACTGTTAGGCGACGCATACAGAAGATCTAAACAACACACCCAACAAAGTTGCTTAAAGAAGTTGGAGGACAATAGAACCAATAAAAAGAAGAGTATTAACAACATAACTTCTCTTGTAAATGATGGTTATTGCTGCAATCTAATTACCACTTTTTGTCATTCATATAAAATTATATACCAACTTATGCGTAAATATTGGTTTATCCTTAAAGGAGATCCGATACTGTCGAATTACATCACAGATGCCCCTAAAATAATTTTTAGAAGGGGTAGGAACCTTCAGGCAATGATTGCTCCTAGCAGAGTTAAAAGTAGATCAGAAATAAGGGAGATGGAATGCAACAAGAGTATCCACAATGGAAAAATTAACCCTAAAAAAGAACCGGGTTGTTTTAAATGTGAATCGAGCCGGTGTAAATGTTGCAATATTATAACGCATGGAAGTAGAACTTTTTGTTCTAATACGACTAAGCAAATTTTTAATATTAGTCAAACTTTGGATTGCCGGTCTCAATTCGTGGTATACCTCCTTGAATGCCCCTGTGGGCATCAATATGTAGGGAGGACTATACAGACCATGCAGGCCAGATTAAACAAACACCGGTCCAACATAAAAAACGGGTATATGTTGCATAGTGTCTCCAGACACTATGCACAGATACACAACAGAGACCATTCTAGCCTGCGTCTAACTATAATAGACCAAATAGACGAAAAATCCAATAACAAATTTGATAGGTTATGTAGAAAAGAATCTTTTTGGATTTATAAATTAGGAACTCTTTCTCCAGAGGGGTTAAATCTGACTCTAGATAAAACTTGTTAAAAATTTGTCCGAAAAACTTGCCAATAAAACTTGCCAAAAAACTTGTCTAAAAAACATGTCTAAAAATTTGCCAATAAAACTTGCCAAAAAACTTGTCTAAAAAACTTGTCTAAAAACTTGGATAAATACTTGTCTAAGAAACTTGGCTAAAAATTTGGCTAAAAACTTGTCAAAGAAACTTGTCAAAAAAAATTTGGCTAAAAACTTGTCTAATAACTTGTCTAAAAACTTGGCTAAAAACTTGTCAAAGAAACTTGTCTAAAAAACTTGTCTAAAAACCTGGCTAAAAACTTGTCTAAATACTTGTCTAAGAAACTTGGCTAAAAACTTGGCTAAAAACTTGTCTAAATACTTGTCTAAGAAACTTGTCTAAAAACTTGGCTAAAAACTTGTCTAAAAACTTGTCTAAAAATTTGGCTAAAAACTTGTCTAAATACTTGTCTAAGAAACTTGGCTAAAAACTTGTCTAAGAAACTTGTCTAAATACTTGTCTAAGAAACTTGTCTAAATACTTTTCTAAGAAACTTGGCTAAAAACTTGTCAAAGAAACTTGTCTAAAAAACTTGTCTAAGAAACTTGTCTAGAAACTTGGCTAAAAACTTGTCTAAGAAACTTGTCTAAAAATTTGGCTAAAAACTTGGCTAAAAACTTGTCTAAGAAACTTGTCTAAAAACTTGTCAAAGAAACTTGTCTAAAAACTTGTCTAAAAACCTGGCTAAAAACTTGTCTAAAAACTTGTCTAAGAAACTTGTCTAAGAAACTTGGCTAAAAACTTGGCTAAAAACTTGTCAAAGAAACTTGGCTAAAAACTTGTCTAAGAAACTTGTCTAAGAAACTTGTCTAAGAAACTTGTCAAAGAAACTTGGCTAAAAACTTGTCAAAGAAACTTGTCTAAAAAACTTGTCTAAAAATTTGGCTAAAAACTTGTCTAAATACTTGTCAAAGAAACTTGGCTAAAAACTTGTCAAAGAAACTTGTCTAAAAAACTTGTCTAAAAATTTGTCAAAGAAACTTGTCTAAAATACTTGGCTAAAAACTTGGCTAAAAACTTGGCAAAGAAACTTGTCTAAAATACTTGTCTAAAAACTTGGCTAAAAACTTGGCTAAAAACTAGTCAAAGAAACTTGTCAAACTTGTCAAAAAATGTAAAAAAAGTTGTCAAAAAACTCGTCAGCGAAAACAAGAGAAATTTCCTTGGTTTAATGTGGACAGTGAAACCAGATATAGTAGTATAGGTGCCAAAAGATTAGGTACATAATCTCCTATGATTTCATTTTTATGGTTTTATTATGACTGTTTTTTATATATATTGTATTACATGCCATTGTAATAAGTTTTTATCAGGCTCTCGATTGCGATTTTTATATGTTTTGGATTATTATGTGTTTTTATATATAGATTAGGGATGAGCGAGTCTACTCGCTAGGACTCGTTACTCGGCGATTCTTAAGGGACTCGCTGGACTCGGGAATCGGCGAGTCTTTTAGCGAATACTCGCTCACTAACGAGTCCACATCGAGCGTCGCTTTGCGGCCGGCGCGTCGGTTTGCGGCAGGAGGAGGTAAGGTCAGCTTTGACAGCACCCCCCCCCGGTTTTCAAGGCTGCCCGCGGACCTGACAGCACCCCCCCCCCCCCCCCGCTTCTCAACCAGGGCCGGGGATACCTAACTGCCACCCAGGGGAAGAGGCTCCGGCCAGCCCCTGAGTCCAATGCAAGTGAATGGCAATCTGCGAGTCCGAATCCTAGCGAGTCTGCGATTCCGAGTCCTGTATTCTCTATTCGGGACTCGCGAATCCCTATTCCCTATTCATTAACATTGGACTCGCTAGACTCGCCACGAGTACCGAGTCCTGGGCTCGGACTCGTGCGGGTCTAGCGATTCCGAGTAATTTAGGACTCGCTCATCCCTAATATAGATATATAATGGGCAGCAGTGAAACAGTTACTAGTAACAAGCTTTTGTAATCTGTCACAACCATTATCCAATCTGGGGTGGGGGGTAGGTTTATAAGAAAGAGGTAATCAGGGATCCCTCATCCACTTGAGAAAGACGCATCTGTGCGTCGAAACGCGTTGTGGCATACTGGACCCCTGCTGTTCGTGCAATAAATTATCGGTAATCTAATCACCAACCCGTGGTTTCTTTAGCGCTCCAATCCTCTGACACCGCTTGTTTTTCTATTTGCTAATCTTTAGCAAGACAGCCTGGACCAGGGCTCATCCCCAAACTGAACGCCCGTGCTCCTTACCCGTGGGCGGAACACTACTCAGACAACACAGGGTGAGGGACCATAATATTAAGGCTTTATTAGATCTCCAAACAGTTAACAGCATATAACACATAACCAGCAAAACACGACATGAAACAGGCAACCGAGTCTCACCCTTCCACTGACTTACCAGGGTTTAGAATATAGCACCGCAAAGTCTGTAGCCAGGTGACTGGATCGTCCCAACCTGGGTTGCGTCCTTATGCAGTCTTTGTTATCCCAGACAAATCTGAACATTCGATGCTGAGGTCCTTGTAGATTTATAATCCAGGTTCTGATCCCCTCGGTCGGCATCGAAATGCCTAGGCCTGGGGTTATGGCTTGCCAATCGGACCCAAACATCCTAGATTAGCTGCTCATATCAAGTCCCGTGCATCTCTAGTTAGGACCAAAATCCCTAGACTGAGGTCACTAGACAGAATCTCTCCCACACTGGTTAATGAACATGTAACGACCATCCGCTGTGAGGCCGAGCTGCTGGTAGGCAGCACCCCGAGAAACCCCGAGACCCTTAACCCCTATACAGGGATCTGAAATTACAGAGCCCAGGGGGTAGCTGCCTATATGAGCAACAGAGCCGGGGAGGTCGCCAGGGGAAAATCAAGACCCGAAAAACGAAGTCAGAAGTCCGAGTCAAAACCGAGAGGGCAGCGAAGGTACAAAATCGTCAGGCAGTAGCAGAGTCAAAAATCCAGGCAAAGGTCAAGGGCAAAACCAAGAGGGCAGCTGAGGTACAAAATCAATGGGCAGAGGCAGAGTCAGAAATCCAGGCAAGGTCAGACACGAAACTAAACACACACTATCACTGGGGAACCAAAACTATATCTGGCAGCCTGCAAGACAGGCTCCAATGTATTTGAAGGGTGCGGTTACCTCCCATAGGCTGGAGCTCACAGCCTGATGACCTCATCCGGACCACCCCTAGATCCAGGCCAGATGGAGATGCACGACTGGCTCCACCCACGCCACCTCTGACAGAAGAACGCAGGCTGCGCCTAACGGACACCTCTGCAGGGCCCGCTCCTCTGCGACCAACACCACCCAGAGGGGAAACACAGCGGCGCTCAGCGACAGAGGCAGACGTCGCGGGAGCAGTTCCATATGAGGACAAGGCCCACCTATCACCGGCGCCACCAGCCGAAGGAATCCGGCTCCTCCCAGCGGCCGAGGCAGGAACATCGGCCACCGAGTCCAATGGCGATATGACAGAACAGGTCTCCTTATATCCCCCGACAACTCAATGCAGGATATAGGGGACTTCACAATTGGTGGAATAAGACTGTCTTCTCATTGGCTCGATTTCAAGCCTCATATAAAGCATCTCTAATAGTATTGCAGTCCTGGCAAGGGAGACACACATACTGATTGACATAGCAATACAATGGAATGTTAGTAGGATTAAGTTCTGTCAAGGGAGAGCCACAGACAGATGGTTTACCTAGCACCTAGCAGGATAAATTTAGTCTGCAATCCATGACATTAAACAATTGTGGCTGAGGCCATTTACATATAGTCAACAATCCACATGGTAATACAATGGCATTCTAACAGGATTAAGTTCTTCTGACCTTACAGAGGAGAAATAATTGCATTCCATACGTCAACATCACAAAACATCTACAAGACATATAGGAACAATGGGTAAACAAAATACAAAATTCTGTCTGGCAAGATTTTAAGAACTTAACCCATGCTATGCATTGAAAGAGTCCATTTCATCACAGAGAGTACATCCTGATTCACATGCGACAGGCCAATGATTTGAATACCGCCTTTAATAACTGAAATGGCTATTATAAGTACCGCGTCATACCAATAAGGCCCTGTAATGCATTGGCTGTCGTCAGTAATATGTAAATTACATTTTCTAAGATCTTCTATAAACTAGTGTGGTGGTGTACCACAAACAAATCCTGGTCTTCTCTATGGATCTGCCTATCCATAGGAGAAATGTTCGGTAGGCCTTACAGAGACTCAATGATTTTGCTATAAGAGTCCTTTGTGCCATGACTCAGGGTTAAAATTTGTTGCAAATGAACAAATACAACTTTGTCTCTTGCATATCTGCAGTCAGTACAGAGACTGAACCCCCGGCTACATGGTTGCTGTTCTTCGCTCACATTGACTATGTCCTACATTTCCAGCAGGAACACAGAATAGTGATGGAGGATGCGCTCTCTAGATCCTTTCTTGACTGAGACCAGGGGGAGGAGCCCAAACATATATTATACAAGATAATTACTGAGGCTCCAATATACCTGTCTTCACTACCTCCGAGAAAGACCATTGTATCAGGAGTCTAACTGTAATGTAAGTCCGATTCTGCAGGCTAACTGCCATATAAGACAGCACCCTGAGAAACTCTGAGACCCTTTAACCAGAATACAGGGATCTGGATTTATAGCAGAGGCCAGGAGGTAACTTCTTCAAGGATTTGAAGCATGCCAGATGCAGAACGGTTGCCAAACAGGAACAAGACATGTGAGATGAGGCAAGGGACAAAAACAGGTATTCAAAAGTGAGGTCGAGGAGCTGAGTCAAAAACTGAGATCGAAATAAAGTACAAAATCGTGAGGAAGAACACAAGTACAAAAAAAGGCAGAGGGCAAATCGATATACACTAGACAATATGCAAGCACACTTAGGAAACAAAAACTATTTCTGGCAGCATGGAAAGACTGAAGAAGATATAAGTAGGGTGCAGCACATTCCTTTAAGCTGGAGCTCAGGAACTAATGACTTTTCCTGGAAAGCTCAAACATTAACACTGTCAGACTGTGAAGCTCCACAGGTCCAAGCTAGTCCAGCGCTCTCCAGAATCCTCTGCAGGGACTTCTCCCATAACACCCGCATTATCCTCATTGTGATTACGACAATGCATAATGACAGGAGCAGAAGATGCAAGAGGGGGCTCCGGCAAAGACGCAATGCCTTCATCTGCTGCACCACATATAGGGTAAATATGGTAAGGCCTATTGACAGGAGTAAAAATTGCAAAAACAAGCTCTGACAGGGACATAACATCTCAATCACTAGGCATCATCCATATGGTGAACACGGTGATGCATAGTGGCAGGGAGTGTCAGGTGAGTAGGAGCAGGTCCAGATGGAGAAGTGACACTAACAGGAGGACACTTCTGCAGTGAAGTCATGCTGGGCTGAAGAAGACCTTCCTCCTTATCTCACAGCACTATTGGTGGTATCTTCAGACTTCACGGTTTCCTACAACACACTATATCCTAATTAATGGTCTCCTATAAATTGAAGCTCCCAGCCTCATTGCATATAACTAACTCCTTCCACGTGTCTCTCCTGAAGACTGTTGTGATGAGCCATTTCTTCCAACATCCTAGTACAACACCTGAAAGGGTCACCGCGCCTGAACCCAGAAGTGCCTGTAAGCCTATGAATGAGAGGCACAGAGTATTTGAGGCATTGCATCTATGCTTTTGTGAGGTGCCTGTTCAATGTGTCTTAGTTAGTTTGTGCTTTCTTTAGCTAGCTGTCAGGTTTCCATATCTTGTGCATTAACTTGTACCTCCTGTGCCCCCATTCTGTTCAGTACCTACCCACTGTGTGCCTTGAAGGACTTGCTAGAACCTTCCTGTGCTTATCTGCTCTACCTTACCCCTGTGCCCATCAGTATCAGACCTTCTGATGCTGCTCCTTGCAGCTACATAACAATACAAGATTATGACCACAAAATGTGGCTTCTGTGAAGACTGAATAGGCACTCAAGTATGCTCCTCAAGGTCAGAGATCTGTGCGTTGGTCCAGTGGGTCCATTTTTCTCCCTCACCCAAGCAAGTGGGACAATCACATTGCATTGAACTGTGCAGTTAAATGTAATTTTAAATATTTTTCAAGAAAGTTAAAAAAATACAAGTCAGAACTCACCAGTGAATCCATCCTTACAGGCACAGGTGAAACTTCCTATTGTGTTAGTGCAGGTTGCATTAGATGAGCAGATATTACCAGTCTCACATTCATCAATATCAGCACAATGGGTCCCGTCACCTGTTTAATATGAAATTAATCACAGTTAAAGGGAACCTGTCATGTCTTTTATGATCTCCAACCCAGCAGCATTCATATGAGTATCCCAAAATTCCCTGCCTAACCAGCGCTGTCCAATGCCTTTTGATAAATTTTATGTTTCTAAAAAGCATTTATAAAGTGTGGTTTCCCTATTCTAATTATGCCTTTGACTAAGTGAGTGGGTGTTGTTTTTCCTGACTAGTCAGCCTGTACAGATTCTGGTTTCAAAGAGGTGCATGGAGCATTATCGGAAGCACAGCTTCTGCACTTCTGATCATGCAAAGTGCACCTATGTGAAGAATTACATTATTTTTATTGTGTTAGTGCAGGTAGCATCAGGTGAGTGTTACTGGTCCCACATTCATTAATATAATTACATTGGATTTCATCTAATTAATATACCCTATTTTTAACATTATAAAAGACACTTTTGTTTCCTCAAATTTTGGTTGAAAGTGGGGGGTGCGTTTTATAATCCGAATCTACTGTGGAGGAGAGGGAGGGCTCCTCTAGAGCGGTGTCTGGTAGCAGGAGGAGGCTGGGCAGGCTGCAGCTGCGGGCCGTGGTCACATGCCCCCGCTCATTAGGCTAATGTAATATGCACTGCATTCCTCTGTCCATCACCGCCATGGGGAGCGGCGCATATTACAGCAATCTATTGAGCGGGCCCATAGGATATGTGGCTGCAGTGTCAGCAGTATGCGATCCTGTGTGGATAGTCACTGCCTCCAACGCTTTCATTGCATGGGAGGCAGTGACTACCAAAGTGGTATTATACTCACATCTCTCCATCGCTCTGTGCAGTCCGCTCCATCCCTCTGTCTGCCTGTGTCAGTATCCGGTCATATGAGTGTCACAGCCAGTGATGTCATCACTGCGAACTGCTTACATGACTGGATGATGACATAGATGGATGGTGGGATAACACGTGCTGCAGGGAGTGATAGAGAGAGTGAGTATAATGGTTTATTATTTTTTTAACTATGTGGAAGCAATGGGGGCTATGTACAATCATTGGGGCTATGTGGCAGCCTGTATGGGGCTAAATGCAGCCCTGAGGGGCTATGTTGCAACCTTGGGCGGCTACGTACCATCATTGGGGCTATGTGGTAGCCTTGGAGGGCTATGTAACAGTTTTGGGAGTCTATATGGCAGCCTTAGGGGACTATTTCACAGCTGTGGGGAGCTATGTATCATCATGAGGGCTATGTGGCAGTTGAGGGGGGGCTATATGGCAGCTGTTGGGAGCTATGTACCATCATGAAGTTTTATGTGGCAGCAGTTGGGAGCTATGTATCATCATGAGGGCTATGTGGCAGCTTGTGGAAGGGCTATGAGGTGGGGGGCTATATGGCAGTCATTGGGGCTATGTCTACTAGGATGAAGGAAGAATATACTGATTATAAGACAGATACTGGCATTATAAGATGGACCACATTTGTTATTAAAAACATTTCTTTGTCTTTTCCTTCACCAAATTTGGGGTGTGCTTTATAATCTGGTGTGTTTTATAAAGTATGGTAATTGTTTCACAGTTAACAAAGAGGTATAATCCAGAAAGTTGTTCCTCGTCTGGCTGCCACTTTGCTGGGTTTAATCAAAGTGGGTATTATTAATCCAAAAGGATTGGACCAGATCCAAAGGCTTACTGATATTATTAACAATTCATAATCCAAGTGAAAAAACTGTAGAAAAAAACAACACTAATTTCAGATTCAAGCAAGCATCCTTAACCCTGGCATAAAAGGGAGAAAGGACAGGATGGGTTATACTGTATATATGGGTTAACATCTAGGGGGATGAAAAAAAATAAGTGTGAGCCTTACCCTATTATTATTCTGATTAGTGATATTTAAGAATAAGATTTTTCATCAAATTTCTGTTTATTCAAAGCAAATTGCAAAAAACATATGGGATTTTGGGTGAATCTAATTTTTTGGTCAAATTGATGGTGATTTCAATTCACCTCAAAATGATTTACTTATCTCTAAGGGCCACGTCACATGTCACTGATCAGTGAAATCATGCAGTGTGAAGCCAGCCTAAAACAGACGTTCTCTTGTTAAGGGCAGATTACAGAAAAATCTACTGAATGCTCTGAAAAATCAAAGAGTTAATATAAAGGGATCAATTCCTTTGTTTACCTGTGAATCCATCATTACAAGAACAGATGAAACTTCCTATTGTGTTACTGCAGGTGGCATTAGGTGAGCAGATATTATTGGTCTCACATTCATCAATATCATCACATTGGAATCCATCTCCTAATAATATAAATGTTTTACAGTTAACAATAGAGGTAGATGTGATCATGAAAAATTATTAATCTACATACAGTTTTAGATTTAAGCAATCATCCCTAATGATAAGTGAGTAAGGTTAGGCTGTGTTCACACTGGGCGTTTTTGGGCTGTTTTTGCTCATCTGTTTTTGTAGCCAAAACCAGGAGTGGAGCAATCAGAGGAAAAGTCTAATAGAAAAACGTCACCACTTCTGGATTTAATCACCTGCTGCTGGTTTTGGCTACAAAAACTGTTGAGCAAAAACAGCCCAAAAACGCCCAGTGTGAACACAGCCTTAGGGTCAGATTAGTGCTATTAGCTGCACTCAGGGGGGTTCCGTTAAAAACATAGAATTTGGGGGCCTTGGCGCAATGTTACCACCATGATAATGCTGGGTTAGCACTGCCAATTCATCCCTATGATGACAGCGCCCTGAGCGCAGCTCAAACGCCGGCATCTGGGTGCCAGAGTTTGAAATCTGACGCTTCAGAAAGTGAGCTCAGGGCTCCATCAACATAGGGATGAATTGGCAGTGCTGACGCAGTGTTACCATGGCGTAACACTGCGCCAAGGCTCCCAAATTCTATGTTTTTAACTGAACCCCCGAGCACAGCAAATAGCGCGAATCTGACCCTAGCCTAAGGGCTGGATGGGTTATATATATGGTTTAACATCTATAGAGATTAAAGAAAAGCAGGTGTGAATTTTATCTATTATTATTCTGATTAGAAATATTTAAAAAAAAAGATTTTTCATCAAATTTGTGCTTATTTAAAGCAAATAAATGGGATTTTTAGTGAGTCCAGTTTTTTTGTCAAATTGATGGTGATTTCAATGCAACGGAAATTGATTTCCTTATCTCTAAAGGTACCTTCACACGCCGCAAAATTGCTTGCAATTTCACTGGCAATTTGCTGCTTGCAGTGAAATCATGGACACATTGTTCCATTTGTACACAGCCACAAAATAGAACAATGTGTCCATGATTTCACTGCAACCAGCAAATTGCCAGTGAAATTGCTAGCAATATTGCTGCGTGTGACGGTACCTTAAGACAGAAATTCTCTTGTTAAGGGCTCGGACACACATCAGTGAAATTCGTCCGAGTTTACTGTGCGGAAAAATCGCATTGCTCTCGGACCAATGTTAACTAATGTCCGAGAGCACTCTGAGTCTCATACGTTTTTTCCACATCCAATTCTCGGATTGCGAGTCAATCGCAACATGTTGCGATTCTATGCGAGTCACGGACGAGACTCGCCAATGCAAGTCTATGGTTCCGACAAAAAACACGGATTGCACTCGGTCCGCACTCGCACCATCCGAGTCTGATGCTAGTTTTAATTGATACATTACCATTCTGTAGCTCAGACAACTGTAGAAAATGCACCTGTAAATGATTATACAGTAAATAGCTGCTGAGGAAAAAAACGGATTGCACTCAGACAGCACTCGCAAGCTTCACTGACCAAAAGTCAGATAACATGTGTGTCCATACTGTAAGGGAAGTTTACAGAAAAATCTACTGAAACTTCTGAAATACCAAAGAGTTAATATAAAGTGATCCATTCATTTTCTTACCTGAGAATCCATCATTACAAGTACAGATGAAACTTCCTATTGTGTTAGTGCAGGTGGCATTAGGTGAGCAGATATTATCGGTCTCACATTCATCAATATCATCACAATGGATTCCATCTCCTAATAATATAAATGTTTTACATTTGACACATGATAAAAGATTGGAGGGAGGTAGATATGATAAGAAATACTTACTACCCAAACATATAAGTTGTTATCTAACAAGACAGAACAAATAGGACCCTGATTATTGTGCATAAATTAGGGGTTATCTTAGGTATGACAAGTCACTTTGACCAAACTTTACCTTATTTTGCCAACATTTGATGTGAACTGTTAATACTTTATTTACAAAATAACTGGATTAATTTAATTTATAAGGAGATAATATTTTTTCTGTTTTTAACACGAGAAGAAAGAGAGCTCTAACTCTAATGATGTGTATTAGTGGTAGCTATTTAAAGTGTAAATGTAATTTCATTGATAAAAAAAACAATAATGCACTGGTTGTTAATGATGGGTCACATAGCAGCTAAGACAAAGATTTTTCGTGCCATATGACTTATTTTATCACATTTTTCTGCGCTCTTTAAAAAACTGCATTTCCTGTCTGTGTAGGAGTGGCCAGCAGAGTGTGTGAGAGCAGGCTGGTAATGAGCTGTGTGGGTAGCCAGCAGACAAGGGGTTAACAGAGATTGCTGTGTGGAGACAGAAGAGTGAAGCTTGTAAAGACTTTACACCCTGACATTGCTCAGCTCTGTGCTGTAATGTGATACATGTCTCCTCATGAGCTGCAGTCAGCAGTGTAGGCCATGCCCCCTCTCCATTATCTGCTCACATGCCCATATTCACTGTGAAGACAACCATGTCACAGAATCAGCTTCACTCACAGTGCACTGAGGACACCTTGTCCAAAACAGGTCCAAAAAAAGCTTTCCCAACTTTCTTGAAAAAAATGAAAAATTATTACTTTATTGTTACAGCATTTACAGATTCTAAACATTTTACAGCTGGTGCTGAAGTAAAGCAGAAATGAGTTTAATACTGCACTGATTGTTAATGATGGGTCACATATCAGCTAAGATAATGCTTTTTTGTGCCATATGACTTATTTTCTCAGCCTACTTTTGCTTTTTTAAAAACTGCAGTTTTGGGCTGTTTGGGCATTGCCAGCCTCCCTCAATGACTGCTATGACTGTGTGTATATTTCCACATCTTATGAGAGCAGGCTGTTAGGGGTCAGTGTGATAGCAGAGAAGGGATTAACAGAGATCTGAGCTATGTGAAGCCAGAAGACAGGTCAGAAGCTTGTGCCAAGGAAAGAGCAGTTTACACTGATCCTGACATTATAAGGATAGGCGCACACAATATCATGTGAGAAGTGGTTATTTATTCAATTTTTTCTCTTTTGCTTTGACATAGTGATAAGGTGGGGTCAAACAGACAATTCTAAAAACATTTAAAACGAGTTACAATGACTCGGTAGCATGTCACTATCACATACCTGAGTGAAGGTAGCTCAGGTAAGAAGGGCTAAAGCAGGTATGCACATAGGTGTGCCAATTGATAATATATGATCAATATACATTCAGACAGTGTGATAGTATGAATGGTAACCACCAGGTGGCTGGAGTACCAGCCAAATTACCTGAATATATGATGTTATGGTCAAAAACTTTCATACATTTTGACTGTGTACTCCTGTATCCCTGTTATCATTGATGCTGGATTTCTGATTGTACGATTGTACGAGTTTACTCGGTTTGTACCCTACAGTGCTCTACAGGGTTATACTTGTCATTACCTGGAATATGCCTTTTTTTTTTTTTTTCCATTTTCATTCTGACAATGTTTAACCTCTTGACGGGATCCTTGTGTTTTCTTATCTGCCAATAGCCAAGCCTGCTATTTAACCTTAGCTCTGCACTGCCTCAGGGTGTCCAGGTAATTGGATACTTTAATTTAATAATACACTTTGATATATCTTTCCTCTGTTTCAATACCGTATCAAAGATCTGTTGACTATCATATAAACTGTTGAGGAATTATATACTTGAGTTCTAATTATCCACTTTGTATATATGACATCATCCACACAGGGTATTTTGGGTCTGTATTTTTGGCAACCCCATTTCATGCTGACAGTTAATTTTATCCATGTATGAAAGTTTTTGACCATAACATCATATATTCAGGTAATTTGGCTGGTACTCCAGCCACCTGGTGGTTACCATTCATACTATCACACTGTCTGAATGTATATTGATCATATATTATCAATTGGCACACCTATGTGCATACCTGCTTTAACCCTTCTTACCTGAGCTACCTTCACTCAGGTATGTGATAGTGACATGCTACCGAGTCATTGTAACTCGTTTTAAATGTTTTTAGAATTGTCTGTTTGACCCCACCTTATCACTATGTCAAAGCAAAAGAGAAAAAATTGAATAAATAACCACTTCTCACATGATATTGTGTGCGCCTATCCTTGCAGTGTCTCTTTCTCTTCTCTCTTGATTAATTTTGACACTGTTGTGCAGCACCATTCTATCTTTCTTGAGGACTGTGGTGCACCCTGCTTTTTGTCCCTGATCCTGACATTATGACACTGCTTAGCAACTGTGCTGTATGCTGAGCTAATCTGATACATTGTTTCCTCACCATCTGCAGTCAGGAGTATAGGCCACTCCCCTATCCGTTATATCGTTACATGCCCCATATTGAATGTGAAGATGGATCTGAGTGAGAATGAACATATGTCTGCTTCACACACAATGTACTGTGGACACCTTGGTGATGGTGTATGAGAGGTTTTCAACCAGATTTCATTAATGAAATATATTTTGAAACTTTTCAAAATCACTTGCTCTACATTATTATTAAATACAAATTTAAATGGTTACGCTTTAAAAGTTATTTATTAACTGTTTTGTATGGTGTGGCTATCTGGCTTAAAAGGATTTGTAAATTCTTGAGCAATTCCTTTTATCTCTTAATTCTCCCAAAGGGATGTTTTTGATGACGCGTTGGATGGCATGAATTTGCTTGGATTGAATTGCTGTCTGTAGGTTTCCTAAAGGGGAAGATGTTAATAAAATGTCTGTAACCTATAAGAGTGACATGAAGGTAATTACTTTATGATTTTTCATAACAGAAAATGAATTTGAGATTAAAGGGGTTCTCATTCTTGTAATTGATAAATCGTTCTACTTCAGAACTGTCACTTTTCCAAATTAGAACTAAATCATCAATCTAGCTGCCGTATAAATATATGGAGCTAGAAAACTTTATGTTAGTGAAAAAAATGAAGTGTTCTTCCCATACAGCGACCACAATATTTGCAAGAGAGGTGGAAACTTTCCCTCCCATGCTAACGCCCCTTTTCTGCAGGAAGTATTTGTCATCAACACAGAGATAGTTGTGGGTTAACAAGAAATGAACCGCAAAACCGAGGAACCTTTGTGTTTGCAGAGAACATGAACTATGTTTATATAGAAAAAGTTGTTATCTATTTTATTCTCCAAGGTATCAAGATGCTTATCCATATATTGAATAGCTTTTAGGTAATATGATATGTCCTGAAATGTCTTAACAGCTGAGATTTTCTCTGCAATTTAATTTCTAATTTTATCCAGCTCAGACTCTTCATGTTTTATAATTAATTTCATTAATTTTATTGAACCTGAAGAAAGTATCTCGTTCTAGTCATTACGAAAACAATTTGGAAAGGTAGTGGCAGTAGGTGGTTATTAGACGGTTATTAGATGAAATCCTCTTGATGTAATGTCTTTATCCACATATGATGTTAGTGAAGTGGCATCCTACCACAATTTCAATTTCTTAGCGTTGCATTTTCTAGGTCTTTTAAAAAAACATTAAAATCAGCTGTACAGTATTATGTTCTGAGGCTTCATTCCCAGAAACTGCTGCTCTGTTATTGAATATCAAATTAAATGTGACCTTCTATTGGTATGGTTATCCATATTTCTTTAACCATAAAATGATGCTTGCTGCAAATATGCAAAGAAATTTCTGATTTTCTAATAGTTATAAGAGGAGAGCACGACAAAAAACCTCAGTGATAAATAGAAAAAGCAAACAGTCAGCCAACACTTTTAGTTGTAATTTTCTAGAGTCTGCAAATGTTCAGCAAGGTGCTACAAACCAAGAGGCAATACAGTGATTGCAAGGAGTGGAAGGCAGCATCTTCTATGGGAACATTTCCAAGGAAGCACCCACAGCGGAGCCATTAATTGAATTCATATTATGAGGTACAAGCCTTCCAGTGCATGTGAGCCGCATTCTGCTGTCTGTACACAAGGAGTATCACTGCTTCTCATCACTTAGACTAGATTAAAGTTGAGATAACATCTGGAGTTTCACTGTGAGTGCAAATCAGAAGCTTTTCTATAGAAGACTACATCCACGCTGTAATACGGTGTGCATCTCTACAGCCTATCCTCACAGATAGGAGCAATGCTGCTGTTCAGCAGATGGCCTATACTTCATAATATGGGTTCAACTAATGGCTCCACTGCGGGTGCTTCCTTGAAACTTTCCCATAGAAGATGCTGCCTGCCATGTCTTGCAATCATTGTACTGCCACTTGGTTTGTATCAAATTGGTATTTGTAGACAATAGACCAGTACAACTAAAAGGGTGAGCTGACTATTTCCTTCTCTATGTATAAGACATGGAATTGATAATTATTAGGAATATACTTCTTATTGGGATGTGCTACATCAAAATAGATGAGACAGCGACACATATTCTTTTGCTTGGTAATACCATGCTTTGTTTTTAAGGTTCATCATTACAGGACTAATTTTTGTGATTTATCAAGTGCCATCAGTTGTCTATCCCGGCAGCTTATGCATAGTGATAAGCCAGGAGTTTCCACTGACGTCACTTAGGTGGGGCATATGTCCTGCGGCACCGTCGATCTGCACATCGCTCATTGCACAGGGAGAGATAAGGCATGGGGGAAGATGATATAGCACACTGCAAGGAGGGGGTGAGGGGAGCTGGAAATTCTTGTAAATGTAACATTGATGGCCCAGCCCCTTACACCAATGTCACAGTGATGCTTTGGGGTGAGGAAGTTGCTGTGGCCTGTCATCCTGCTCAATTACATTCTGTACAAGTATCCCAGCATGCACTGAAGGAAATGTCATCAAGCAGGAAGTAGAAAAAAATACACAATACATGTTAGATAGTGTACATAGGGAATAGTAGGAAATTATTAAAGCAAGTATATTAGAATATAGCTTAGATTATAGGAAGAAATAGATAGGAATTTAGATAAAACGTTGCTGGCCTCAGACTAACCCTTTAGAGGTTGTCTGTGTATGGCTGTTAGGATAAAATATTAGCCCAATAAAAAATGTACAGCTATGTCCTGTCCTTTAAAGCTATTTTTTCCTTTTGTATTTCATGGTGTTGTTTAGCACACCTAACTTGTTGGTGGTTTTGCAATTCTACCCAGGAAATTCTGCTCCTTTCTCTGCTTTATGTAAAAACAGGAAGTCTGTTGTCCTTACATGAATCATTTCCTTCTTGCTTCTTTCCATCCTCCAACCTGCTGTTGATTCTTACAGTGACTCATGCAGGGTAAAGAGACTTTCTGTTTCGACATAGAAGGATTCAGCCAGATTGTTTTTAATGTCTTTATGTCATAGAGTTAATGAAAAACAGAAAAATTAAAAGAGATGTCCAAAGGCTAAACACATTGTCAACTAAATTCCCATCTATTTAATGTGGTATTTTTAACTTATTTCTTAGATGGTTGCAATCAAAAATTCCCTAATGTTCACTAACTACACTAACAGCTATTGATTATTTTTATACTTCCTGTCTATGACAATTTGTTTGAGAACCTCAAAGCATGCTGGGATTTTCAAACAGAGCGTCATTGGCATAGCTTAGCGATTTGACAAAGTGATCTTCTATTCCTCCAATGTTTTTCATTCACCTCTTTCGGTGTGTCCTATCACAGCCTGGGTGGGGATATACTGTCTATGTTCTTCCTTCACTGCATTTTTTTTTTTTGCTGACTATAGTTTCATATGGACCTAGTCCTAGGATCTCCAGCTCTTAATAATTACGATTTTCCTTGAAGGAAAATATCAGTTGAGTGTGTGTCGATGTCTGTCTTTTCTTTCCAGCTTCTTCACCCTTTCACTTTATTTTGTACCTGTTTCAGTTTAGGTCACATGGGAGTTCTGAGCGATTTATGGCCTCCGATCTGAGGGCACATTGGCTGGAAATGTTAGCAAACTCATGTCACGTTTGGAGATCCCCTGATGGGCCTAAACAGTGAAAGCCCCCCAAAAGTGACCTCATCTTGGAAACTACACCTGCAAGGAATATATTTAGATGTGTGGTGAGCACTTTGAACCCCAGGTGCTTGACTGAATTTTATAACGTTGAGCTGTGGAAATGAAAAGTACATTTGTTCCACAAACATGTTCTTTTAGTCGCAATATTTTCATTTTCACAAGGACAACAAAAGAAAGTGGCTCCAAATTTTGCTATGCAATTTCCCTGACTATTCTGATACCCCATATGTGGTGCAAAACCACTGTTTAGGTTGACAGCAGGGTTTAGAAGGGAAGAGAAATCATTTACATTTTTAAATGGAAAATTGTCTGGAACCCCAAATCTTTCATTTTCACAAGGTCGATTTTAGCAGTGAAAAAAGAATTAGGAAATTTTTTAAAAAACTACCGTATATACTCGCGTATAAGCCGACTTTTTCAGCCCAAAATTTGGGCTAAAAAGTCCCCCCTCGGCTTATACGCGAGTATATGTATATATACAGCCGCAGCCCCGGAGGTATACAGGCCCCCCCCATCAAGCTCCAGGGCCCCCCCCCTTGAGCGGCTTCCTGTAAAGGAATATCATACTTACCAGTCTCCTGTCGTGCCGTCCGCAGCTGCCGACACGCGATCCCGGGCTTCATTCAGTGAGAGGTGAGTTCAGTGAGAAGACCTGTGGTGACGTCAGAGGAGGGGCGTTCCCGGGGCGTTCCCAGCGCTGATTGGCTGTTCGCGGTCATGTGATATGTATCACATGAGCGCGAGTGCCCGGGAACGCCCCTCTGACATCACCACAGGTCCTGTCAGAAGAGATCTCACTTGGAACTGGGGATCGCACAGCGGCAGAAGGCGTCGGACAGGTGAAGTATTGATTCTTTTTTATTTTTCAGACCTCAAGGGGGGGGCCCTGGAGCTTGATGGGGGGGCCTGTATACCTCCGGGGCTTCTGCTGTATACAGCCCTGGGGCTGCGGCTGTATACAGCCCTGGGGCTTCTGCTGTATACAGCCCTGGGGCTGCGGCTGTATACAGCCCTGGGGCTGCGGCTGTATACAGCCCTGGGGCTGCGGCTGTATACAGCCCTGGGGCTGCGGCTGTATACAGCCCTGGGGCTTCTGCTGTATACAGCCCTGGGGCTTCTGCTGTATACAGCCCTGGGGCTTCTGCTGTATACAGCCCTGGGGCTTCTGCTGTATACAGCCCTGGGGCTTCTGCTGTATACAGCCCTGGGGCTGCTGCTGTATACAGCCCTGGGGCTTCTGCTGTATACAGCCCTGGGGCTGCTGCTGTATACAGCCCTGGGGCTTCTGCTGTATACAGCCCTGGGGCTTCTGCTGTATACAGCCCTGGGGCTTCTGCTGTATACAGCCCTGGGGCTTCTGCTGTATACAGCCCTGGGGCTTCTGCTGTATACAGCCCTGGGGCTGCTGCTGTATACAGCCCTGGGGCTTCTGCTGTATACAGCCCTGGGGCTGCTGCTGTATACAGCCCTGGGGCTTCTGCTGTATACAGCCCTGGGGCTTCTGCTGTATACAGCCCTGGGGCTTCTGCTGTATACAGCCCTGGGGCTTCTGCTGTATACAGCCCTGGGGCTTCTGCTGTATACAGCCCTGGGGCTTCTGCTGTATACAGCCCTGGGGCTGCTGCTGTATACAGCACTGGGGCTGCTGTATACTACCTAAGGGCTGCTGTATACTACCACTGGGGCTGCTGTATACACCACTAGGGCTGCTGTATATACCTCTGGGGCTGCATATACCTCTGGGGCTGCATATACCTCTGGGGCTGCATATACCTCTGGGGCTGCATATACCTCTGGGGCTGCATATACCTCTGGGGCTGCATATACCCCTGGGGCTGCATATGGGGCTGCATATACATATGGGGCTGCATATACATATGGGGCTACATATGGGGCTGCATATACCTCTGGGGCTGCATATGGGGCTGCATATACCTCTGGGGCTGCATATGGGGCTGCATATACCTCTGGGGCTGCATATGGGGCTGCATATACCTCTGGGGCTGCATATGGGGCTGCATATACCTCTGGGGCTGCATATGGGGCTGCATACACCTCTGGGGCTGCATATACCTCTGGGGCTGCATATACCTCTGGGGCTGTATATACCTCTGGGGCTGCTGTATACTACCACTGGGGCTGCTGCTGTATACTACCACTGGGGAGGCTGCTGTATACCTCACTGCTGGGGGTTGTATACCTGTGCTGGAGTCCACCCTCGGCTTATACGCGAGTCAATAAGTTTTCCCAGTTTTTGGGGGCAAAAGTAGGGGGGTCGGCTTATACACGGGTCGGCTTATACACGAGTATATACGGTATTTTTGTTTGTGTCACTATTTTCTGAGGCACATTATTTCATTGTTTTTAAGTGAAAAGTGTAAAAAAAAAGTTCTTGATTATGGCGACATGACATGAGTTGACACTTTTATTGGTAATATCTTTGGAAAGGATTAACATTTTAATTACCGTACTTCTTTTAGTTTTGTTTTATGGAGATGATGTTTTGACATCTCACATTTTTTTTTTCTCTTTACAATGTTTTTCGATTAGGTTCAGTAATTTTACATTTTGATAGATTAGACTTTTACAGACATAGCAATGCCCCATATGTGTATTTTATGTTTTAATAATTTAATATCTTCATTGGAGTAAGAAAGAGTCATTAAAATATATTATAGTTTTCTTATATATTTTTTTCTTACTGTATTTGTTAAAACCCTTAGGAGGCTCAGTTCCAGATCCTGGCTGTGTATCACATCCAGATGACTCGCCCCGTGGGAGCACTGGGGTACTTGGAGCCAGGCCTGATGATATCGTTGGGGAATGGATGTCACGGTGGTGTGACCCGGTCCGTGGCCCTGGAGCGGTCAATAAAAGGGGGAAAGTATTTGCTGCCACTAGGGGGTTTACTTGAAGTGGGACCTGGGGATAACAATTGTTCTCGTGACACCACCCGCGGGTTGCGGCTAGTGATGGACGCTGCTGCTATAAAGTCGCTCTTGGTTTTGTGGCAATACAGCAAAGTTGGTAAATCCTCCTCGGGTAGGACTAACCCTAGGGCTGCAAATGTTACTGGGTGAGTTAGTACTGATGTTACAGCACAGGGCTGATGATGCAGCAATAAGTTCACAAACACAGCAGGGTGCAGTCTCAAGGTCTTTACTCACAGTTTGTTGCTCCGGGTTACAACAATCGTCACTGTGTAACAGCCCGCTGAGCGTTGAATGCTTGGAGGAAGGGATCCAGCTACTCCCGGGGTAATATGGTGGTACTTAACCGGTATCCCCTTTTCTCTGTCCTCTCATGGTCGTCTCACTCTGCGCTGGCTTCGCCCTCCTGCCTTGAGCCTCACATACATAGCTCCAAGCCAGTGGCCACGGGCCTTGCAGGTCAACTTCTCTCTCAGTTCCCTGGACCCTTTGTGGTCACCTTTTTGGTGGGTGTGTGTTCCCGGCAGCGGCACTTGGAGCTACCGCAACCTCCAGGTTGCTAGCTAAGCCTGATTATTCTCCACTGTTCTGGGGCCTGGTCGCCCTACTCTGCGACCTAGTCCCTCCATACTTCAGTCGACATGGATTCGGGCGTCCCCGGGTGGATTGCTCACTACTTGGTCCCCGGGACACCTTCTGTCTTCAGGAGCACCTCTTTCTCTCTCTCGGCTCCTCTGTCAGGTCTTGTCTCTCAGGTCTTGAGACGAGATCCCACTGGCTCTAGTCCTCAGGATACCTCGTTCTTGCTCTTGTTCTACTTCTGACAGGCTCTCTGACTCTCACAGACTCCTACAACTCTTGCCAGCCACCCACAAACTGTCTTCTAAATCTTTTCATCATCCTTTTATACTCTCTTTCACATGTCTTACGTCACTAATGTGCGTCCTCCCTTACTTCACTCCCTCCTGGGTGCTCCCCTTAACTCTACTCTCCACCGATCCCTTCTACTTTGGTTCCTCCTCTGCAGAAAGGATCAGGAACTGTCCTCTCATGTAGGAGCAATCTTGCCCTAACCCTGGCCTGGAGTGGTGTAATGTTGGCCTGGGTGTTTGGATACAGGTCAGTGTCCACCCCTCACCCAAGAGTGGGGTACTACACCTCTGGCTGGGGTGCAGTACCTCTGTCGTGACATGATCCGCAGGAGTGCCACACAGACATTGGATAGGCTCATCCATAAACTTGCTAATGACTGTAAGCTGTAGACTTGCCATCTGATATGCATGCATGCACATGTATGCAATCCTTGAACAGCCAGTCGAGGGTGCATACTGCTGTGCAAGATATGAGCATGTTGTGCATTTGAAAACCCAGATGCTGGATCTAAATGAGCAGCTGGCAACACTGATCCATAAACAATATGGAAAGGAGTCTGCTGCTAACTGAGCAGCTGCTCACTGGGATAGATGTGGGGTAGGATGGTCACATGGAGCTGCAGGACAGTGAGGCAGCTAGCTGGGTGACAGTTAGAAGGCGGGGTAGAGGGAAGAGTACCTGGGAGGCTTGTCCTGATCTGGCACACCCCAATATATTTGCTAAATTGTCAGATGATGGGGTGTCAGTACAGGGGTAGTACTGCTGCAGCAAGGCATGTCCTCTGAAAGCTGGAGAAGTGTCTGCTCAAGTAAGGGGGGAAACAGGAGAGCAGGGCAGGGCAGGCCAAACAAGTGCTGGTAGTGGGGGACTCAATTATTAGGGGAACAGATAGGGCAATCCGTCACAAAGTCAGGGATTGACGAACATTTGCTGCCTACCTGGCGCTCGAGTCCGGAACATCGCTGATCAGGTTGACAGATTACTGGGAGGGGCTGGTGAGGACCAAGTGCTCATGATGCACATTAGCAAAAATGACAAAGTTAGAGGTAGGTGGAAGGTCCTGAAAGATGATTTTAGGGAATTAGGCTGCAATCTTAAAGCAAGGACCTCCAAGGTAGTATTCTTTGAAATACTGCCTGTAACATGTGCTACGCCAGAAAGGCAATGAAAGATTAGGAAGATAAATAAGTGGCTCAGGAATTGGTCTAGGAAGGAGGGGTTTGGGTTCCTGGAGAATTAGGCCAACTTCTTTGCTGGCTACCGGTTATATGTTAGGGACAAGCTGCACCTCAATGGGGAGGGTGCAGCTGTGCTGGAGGATAAAATGGCTAGAAGGTTGGAGGAGTGTTTAAATTAGGGATTGGCGGGGAGGATATTCATTGTACAGGAGGAGAAGATTGTGTAAATAGTAACCTGGGCACAAATAATGAAATTGGGGGTGGCATTGGGGGTGGGTTTAGAACAGTCAATATAGTAAGAAGTAATAGAGGTAAAGAGAGATGCATAAAGTGCATGTACACTACTGCCAGAAGACTCACCAACAAAATGAAGGAATTAGAATTAATATTGTTGGAAAATAATTATGACATGGTGAGGATATCGGAGACATGGCTGGACAAAAGCCATGACTGGGCTGTTAATTTACAGGGCTATAAACTTTTCAGAAATGAATGTACAAATAAGCGAAGGGGGGGTGTTTATATGTATAATCATCCTTAAAACCCATCCTACGTAATAATATATGTGAATCTAATGAAAATATAGATTCCCTGTGGGTGGAGATAAGGGGGGAAAAATAATAAATAACTCATAGGGGTTTGTCCTAAGTCTCCAACAATAATGGAAGGGGAGGAGAATATCCTCATTAAACAAATATATGAAGCAGCAAGTCAGGGAGAAGTCATTACTATGGGGGACTTCAACTACCCTGAAATACATTAGGGAAGAGAAACCTGCAGTTCCAGCAAAGGTAATAGGTTTTTGACAACTATGAGAGACAATTACCTATCACAACTGGTTCAGGACCCAAAAAGATGGTGGGGCACTGCTAGACATAATATTAACCAAAAGGCCGGACTGCTTATCAAATATACGGGTTGGAGGTCACTTGGGTAATAGTGATCACAAAATAATAAGTTTTCATATATCCTTTAATAGGATGTGTAGAAGAGGGGCTACAAGGACACTAAACTTCAGGAAGGCAAATTGAGAGATGATCTTAGTGAAATAAACTGGGACAATATACTGAGAGATAACGGAACACAATGCACATGGGAGACATTTATTAGAATCCAGAATAGGACCTGTGCACAATATGTACCCTATGGGAATAAACATGCCAGAAATAGGAGGAAGCTACTATGGCTAAATAGAGCTGTAAGGGGCACAATAAATGACAAAAAGAAAGCATTTAGGGTATTTAAGCAAGTAGGTGGTGGCATGAGGCATTAAATAAATACAGAAAATTAAATAACATCTGTAAAAAGCAAATCAAGGCAGCAAAGATTGAGATAGACTCATTGCCAGAGAGTAAAAAAAATATTCTTTAACTACATAAATAGAACAAAACTAAAAAATGATTGTGTTGGCCCCCTTAAAAATAGTCTGAGTGAAATAGTGGATGAGGATAAGGAAAAAAACAATATGCTAAATGACTTTTTTTCAACAGTATTTACACAAGAAAATCCCATGACAGACAACATGATCTGTGATAACAAAAACTCTCTATTAAATGTCCCCTGCTTAACCCAGCAGGAAGTACGGCACCGTCTAAAAATCACTAAAGTTGACAAATCCCCCGACCCGGATGGGATACACCCCAGAGTACTGCAGGAGTTAGGTACCATCATAGATAGACCATTATTTTTAATCTTTAAAAATTCCATAATTACACGGTCTGTACCACTGGACAGGCATATAGCAAATGTGGTACCAATGTTCAAAAAGGGGACAAAAACTGAACTTGGAAATTATAGGCCAGTAAGCTTAATCTCTACTGTGGATAAAATACTGGAGAGTTTTCTAAGAGATGCTATACTGGAGTATCTGAAGAAAAATAACCTCATGACCCAATATCAACATGGGTTTACGAGGGACCATTCCTGTCAAACTAATCTGAAAAGCTTCTATTACAAAGGTAAGTTCTGGACTTGACCAAAGAAATGCAGTGGACGTGGTGTATACGGATTTTTCAAAAGCTTTTGATACGGTGCCACACAAAATGTTGATGCATGAAATGAGAGCAATGCGGATAGGGGAAAATATGTGTAAGTGGGTTAAGAACTGGCTCTGTGATAGGAAACAAAGGGTGGTTATTAATGGAACATACTCAGAATGGGTAACAGTTAACAGTGGGGTACGACAGGGGTAAGTATTGGGCTCGCTTCTTTTTTACATATTTATTAATGACCTTCTAGGGGGCATACAGAGTAGAATCTCAATATTTGCAGGTAACACTAAACTCTGCAGGGTAATCAATACAGATTGATTTAAGTAAGCTAGAAGCTTGGGCTGATAAATGCAAATGAGATTTAATGGGGATAAATGCACTTGGGCAGAAGAAACAGAAGGTAAAATTATGTGCTTAAAGGGAACCTGACCTCTAAAAATGAGCCCTCAGGCTCCTTTAACCTGTCCCTGCACCATTGTAATCCTATTCTATCAATTCCTTTCTGTCCCTAAAGCGCTATTTGAAAGTTCATAATAGTTCTTTTTTTACCTGTTCATTTGCAGCTTCTCATTATATGTGAAGCCTCAAAAGGCGGTCTTTTGTGCTTCTCCCCACCGCCGGCGTGTTAATTATGCACGCCCATATGGGCGTGCTATAGAGCAGAGACTGTGCTTGTGCTGCAAGTGGGCAGTACAGGCGATATGATGCAATTTTCGTGAGAAGCTGCAGATCCACAGGTAAAAAAAGAACTTTTATAAACTTTACAATAGGGCTTTAAGGACAAAAAGGGATGGATGAAAGAAGGTTTAATCATAATCACAGATGTGGATTCTTTACTGTTTGAGCAGTGACGCTATGAAACTCTCTGCTACATGATGTTTTAATGAGTGAGTCACTACTGACATTTAAGAATGGCCTGGATACCTTTCTAGACAACTATAATATTACCTTTTATATATACTAGATTCTTTGATAGGGCGTTGATCCAGGGAACTAGTCTGATTGCTGTATGTGGAGTCAGGAAGGAATTTTTTTCCCCAATGTGGAGCTTAATGTTGCCACATGTTTTTTTTTTCCCTCCTCTGGATCAACATGTTCGGCTATGGGTTGAACTAGATGGACTTAAAGTCTTCCTTCAACCTTAAAAACTATGTCACTATGTACCATATATGTGTATGCATATACATATAACTGCATTTGTATGCTTTGAATTCCACTAAAGAAATCTTTATAACAGATAATATGAATATCATTAACTCCTTAAGGACAGGGCAATTTTTTGTTTTTGCGCTTTCATTTTTTCCTTCCTTTACTCCAAGATCCATAACTTTTACTTTTCTGTATATGAGGGGTTGTTTTTTGCAGAATGGATTGTACTTTTGACTGACACCATTCATTTTATTATATGATGTAATAGTAAGAGGGGAAAATTTCCAAGAGTGGGAAAAAAGAAAAAATAGTAAAATTTAGTTTTTTGTTTTTTTATTTTCAGTGTTCATTATATCATGAAATTGGCCTGATAATCTAGGTCAATATAATTACGTTTATACCAACCATGCACAGTTTTTGTTTTATTTAAGTAGTGAAAAAGAATTCAGAATATTGTTTTTTAATTTGCTTGTGTCAGAACTTTTGAGAGCTGTAATGTTTTACATTTTCGGAATCTTGGGCTGTGTGAGCACCAATAAAACTGATGTTTTATTGGTATTATTTTGGGATATATGCGGTCTTAACCCCTTAGTGACGGAGCCAATTTCCACCTTAATGACCAGACTGTTTTTTGTAATTCTGCCCACTCTCCCTTTATCAGGTTATATCTATGGGAACGCTTCATAGGATCCGAGCGATTCTGAGACTGTTTTTTCGTGACATATTGGGCTTCATGTTGGTAGTAAATTTAGGTCGATCATTTTTGCGTTTATTTGTGAAAATATTAAAAAATTTGCAAAACTTTTTAAAATTTCACAATTTTCACATTTTGAATTTTTATTCTGTTAAACCGGAGCGTTATGTGACACAAAATAGTTAATAAATAAAATTTCCCACATGTCTACTTTACATCAGCGCAATTTTGGGAAAAAAATTTTTTGGGGTTAGGACATTATAAGGGTTCAAATTTCATCAGCAATTTCTCATTTTTCCAGCAAAATTTACAAAACCATTTTTTTAGTGACCACATCACATTTGAAGTCCCTTTGAGGGGTGTACACGACAGAAAACACCCAAAAGTGATACCATTCCAAAAACTGCACCTCTCAAGCTACTCAAAACTACATTCAAGAAGATTATTAACCCTTCAGGTGCTTTACAGGAACTAAAGCAAAGTGGAAACAAAAAATGGACATTTTAATTTTTACAACAAAAATGTTCTTTTAGCCTCAATTTTTTAATTTTCACATGGGCAACAGGATAAAATGCATCCTAAAATTTGTTGGGCAATTTCTCCTGAGTACACCGATACCTTATATGTGGTCATAAACCACTGTTTGGGTGCAGAGCAGGGCTCAGAAGGAAGGGAGTGCAATTTGATTTTTGGAGCTAATTTTCCATTCAAAAAGTTAAATGGCGCTCCTTCCCTTTCGAGTCCTGCCGTGCTCCCAAACAATAGTTTATGACCACATATGAGGTATCGGTGTACTCAGGAGAAATTGCCCAACAAATTTTAGGATGCATTTTATCCTGTTGCTTATGTGAAAATTAAAAAATTGAGGACAAAAGAAAGTTTTTGTGAAAAAAAAAAAAAGTACTTTTTCATTTGTACGGATCAATTTGTGAAGCACCAGAGGGTTCAAAGTGCTCACTATGCATCTAGATAAGTTCCTTGGGGGGTCTAGTTTCCAAAATGGGGTCACTTGTGGGGGAGCTCCAATGTTTAGGCACACAGGGGCTCTCCATAAGCGACATGGTGTCCGCTAACAATTTGAATGGAAAATTAGCTCCATTTGTTAGCAGAGACCATGTTGCATATGGAGAGCCCCTGTGTGCCTAAAAATTGGAGCTCCCTCACAAGTGACCCCATTTTGGAAACTAGACCACCCAAGGAACTTATCTAGATGGGCGATGAGCACTTTTAACCCCCAGATGCTTCACAAATGAAACCATAAAAATGAAAAAAGAAACTTTTTGTGGAAAAGAAAGTACTTATTCATTTTTACAGATCAATTTGTGAAGCACCTAGGGGTTCAAAGTGCTCACTATGCATCTAAATGAATTCCATGGGATGTCTAGTTTCCAAAATGGGGTCACTTGTGGGGGAGCTCCAATGTTTAGGCACACAGGGGCTCTCCATACGCGACATGGTGTCCGCTAACTATTGGAGCTAATTTTCCATTCAAATTGTTAGCGGACACCATGTCGCATATGGAGAGCCCTTGTGTGCCTAAACATTGGAGCTCCCCCACAAGTGACCCCATTTTGGAAACTAGATCCCCCATGGAACATATCTAGATGCATAATGAGTACTTTCAACCCCCAGATGCTTCACAAATTGAACCATAAAAATGAAAAAAGAAAATTTTTGTGGAAAAGAAAGTACTTTTTCATTTTTACGGATCAGTTTGTGAAGCACCTGAGGGTTCAAAGTGCTCACTATGCATCTAGATAAGTTCCTTGGGGCGTATAGTTTCCAAAATGGGGTCACTTGTGGGGAGCCCCAATGTTTAGACACACAGGGGTCTCCATACGTGACACGGTGTCCGCTAACACTTGGAATTGTAAGGTGATACTATGTAGTGTATGGGGAGCCCCTGTGTGCCTAAACATTGGAGCTCCCCCACAAGTGACCCCATTTTGGAAACTAAACACCTCAAGGATTATATCTAGTGGTATAGTGAGCATTTAGAACCTACAGCTACTTCACAGAATTTGATAACGTTATATTGAACATTTTCTTTTTTTCACACAATTTCTCACTTTTAGGGTACTTTCACATCAGCGGTTTTTGCCGTTCGCGGCAGATGTGGTGAAAAAACCCGCATCTGCCGAGATTACCGCATAACCGAATGTCTATGCGGGCTTGCGGCAGGTGCGGCAAGTGCGGTATCGGCACTTGCCGCAGATGCGGCCGCAAAAAAAACGCGGCTGACCGTGGTTTTTTTTGCAGCTGCACCTGCCGCAAGTGCCGAAACTGCACTTGCCGCACCTGCCGCACACTTACCGCAAGCCCCATAGACATTGCATGGGGCTTGTCGCAACTGTGCCGCAAGTGCGGCAGTTATGCGGTAATCGTGGCAGATGCGTTTTTTTCACCGCATCTGTCGCAATCGGCAAAAACCGCTGATGTGAAAGCAGCCTTAGAGCATGTGCACAAGATCCGGAGACACCGTGTCCTGGTCGTCTCCTCTCCTGCATTTTTTTTTTAGTATTTCTTTATTAAATTTTTTTTTAAAAATGACGTGGGGCTTCGCCACACTTTTGGTCCAGCCAGGTACAGCAGACAGCTACGGGTTGCCACCAACCCCTTCTGCCTAGTTTTACCTGGCTGGAAACCAAGAATATAGGGAAGCCCTTTTTTTTAAAATTATTTCATGAAATAATAATAAAAAAAAACCGGGGTAGGCTTCGCCATGTTTTTGGGCCAGCCAGGTACAACTAGGCAGCTGGGGGCTAGAATCCTCAGCGTAGGGAGGCCCAAGCTTTCTGGACCCCCCCCCCCCCCGCTGCGAATTGCAGTCCGCAGCCGCCCCAGAAAATGGCGCATTCATAGAAGCGCCATTTTCTGGCACTGTATACAGCTCTTCTAGCTGCCATGTAGCGGTGGCAGACTGGGTAATAAGGGGTTAATGCCAGCTTTTTTGCAGCTGCCACTAAGCCCGAGATTCTTAATGTCTGGCCAATATTAGACCGGGCCATTAAGAATCCCTAGTAAATTGTAAAGAAGACACAAGACAGAAAAAAATATTTTTATTAGAAAAAAAACACAGACACTACTTAGATTCCATCTTTATTATTCTTTGGCATCTGACGTAGTAAAGTAGGAAGGTCCGACGTAGTCCAGTGAGAGGTCCCTCGATCATTTCCAGACTTTTACAGCATATGGGGGTGTCTCCCATATGCTATAAAAGCTGGCATTCTTCCAGGAGAATGACAGGTCATGACCTCAGTGAGGTCATGGCAGGTCAGGATCCTTGGTTCACAAAGGGTTAATTGTGATCCCATGATGGGATCACAATTGAACCTTTGTGAACCAAGGATCTTGACCTGCCATGACCTCACTGCGATCATGAGCTGTCAGTCTAATCGCAGACAGAGCAGTCTCTGCATAGACTGACAGCTCATGATCGCAGCGAGGTCATGGCAGGTCAGGATCCTTGGCTCACAAAGGGTCAATTGTGATCCCATCATGGGATCACAATTGACCCCTGTGGGAACCAAGGATGGTGACCTGACATGACCTCACTGCGATCATGCCCTGTCACTATGCGCAGGCAGAGCAGTCTCTGTTCTGTCTGCGCATGCCGGCAGACAGAAAGATGAAGAAGAGTCCGGAAGAAGCAGCGGGAGCCACACCGGGATGATGGTAAGTATCAGGAGACCTCCAGGGGTGGGGGGGGGAAACTGACGGGGCAGTGGGGCAGAGCGGGGGAATGTTGATAATCTCCCTCCCATCTGAGCTGTCAGACGGGAGAAAGATGATGGCCGCAGGGGCTGGAAGGAGCCGCAGCTGCTGCAGGGCCACAGGGGAACATGTAGAGGATGGGGGGGGATGACCAGGGGTGGGGGCCGAGTGACCGGAAAGGGGGGCAGAGCGGGGGAGTACGGATCATCTCACACCCATCTGAGCTGTCAGATGGGAGAGAGATGATGTCGGGCAGTAGTTTCTGACGCACTTTGGCGCCATTTTAGGAGGAGGGGAGGGGGTGGGGGCTGAGTACCAGTGCTGGGGGCTGTGTACCGGTACTGGGGGGGGGGGCAGATGTTTTCTCTTCATGCCACAGGTTTGATCCTGTGGCATGACAGAGAAATCATTGTTTTTACTGGCGGTTCGCTGTATATTTATGTGATCACGGTTATACACCGGTAAACGGTGTATAACCGTGATCACATGGCGGGTACCGGTAAAAACCGGCCCGATTCGTAATCTGCAGGGTCTCAGTTACCCATTATCTGGGTTCAGAATATATACTATATCCTAAATAATTCAAAAATTAGCTCATAACAGTTTAATTGTGAGTAGATAGATATCTGCATACATAGTAGTGTTGTTATTTTTCATAAACATTAGATAAAGCGGTGTGTGTCCAATTGCATTATTAATGAGAACTAGAGATATTTTCACCATTTTAGTGTTTTTCTGGCTACATGTTCATAGATACTTACGAAAGCATATATTAAAAGAAAGGTAAAAACAGGAATCAATGACAAGTCAGAACTCACCTGAGAATCCATCCTTACAGGCACAGGTGAAATTTCCTATTGTGTTACTGCAGGTGGCATTAGGTGAGCAGATATTACTGGTCTCACATTCATTAATATCATCACAGTGGATCCCATTACCTGATCAATATAAAAAATAATCACAGATAAATGAGGATATACAGATGTAGCATTTCCTAACATGACACATATACCATGACGGAGGAAGATATCTGGATTCAGAAAACTATAACTTGACACCTGACTTGACTTGTTCATTGGCCGTTGTTTTCAGAGTCCATTTACCCTTTTCTATATCATAATATATTTAGTACATTGTATGTTGGAGTAAAGAATTCTACATGTATAACATTATACAATGTGAAAATGAAAATCATTAATGAAACATATGAGTTATTATCACACAAGTGAGGAATAACAAGTCCACCATCACTGGGCACAAATTAGAGGTCATGTAAGAAGTGTCCAGAAGACTGAACTACAGTTTGTTCCTAAAGGATTCAAAGTTAATTGTAATTTCTAATTTATCAAAACCAGATTATTTTCTTAACAGAAAGTATAAATTGTTTCTTTTTACTTTAACAAAACAAAGTGCTTACCTGTCTATAAGATGTGGGGTATGACAAGAAAGGCTAGGCTCATGTTATAAGGTATATGCTCTATATATATGAAGTGTGGGAACAAATATTGTGCACATTTCTGGTGGGATCTCATTGTATTGAACATCATAATAAAATACAGTATTAAATGTAGATAAAAATAGGCGTAAAATGGAAACAATAAATAGGAAATTATTACTCACCTGTGAATCCATCATTACAAGCACAGGTGAAACTTCCTATTGTGTTAGTGCAGGTGGCATTAGGTGAGCAGATATTATTGGTCTCACATTCATTAATATCATCACATTGGAATCCATCTCCTAATAATATAAATGTTTTACAGTTAACAATAGATGTAGATGTGATCATGAAAATGTATAAATCTACATACATTGTCTTATCAGTCTCAATGACTGAAAAAATAGGAGAATGGAAACATTAACACATCGAGCTCCAAATGAAAGATTATAAAATGGCTGACAAAGGTGTTTCCTATAGGTAGAGTAAGAAATATCTACTAAATGTATGAAGAAAAGATCAGATTGTCAGGACCTCGAAGTAATCCTCTCTGTAGGTAGGTATATAATATAGATTACATATTTTCTAATGTTTCCTTAAACAACATGATCCATTCACTTCCATTACAGTCACATATTGCTTATGTATTGTACTCACCTGTGTATCCAGGATTACATGTACAGGTATAACTTCCCTCTGTGTTATTACAGGAGGCGACAGATGAACAGTTGTGTTTTCCTCCACATTCATTAATATCAGCACAATATGACCCATTACCTGATCACAATACAGATATAATGACTGGTTACAGTCTGTGAGGAGGAACTTATCTACGGTTGTCTTTTATATAGATATAAATTATCAATAGATTGTACTAAATTCTATAGGATAAACTGAAGCCAAAGTCTATCAGTCTGCACTAATGAAGAGACAAATGACACAAACACAAATCAAAGTAACCTTATATCAGTCATCGAGATGAAAAAACTGCAAATCAAAATAATAGATCATCAAAATAATCACACATATATTGTATCTGACAACATCATCCATCATTAATAGATAGAATATGGGTCAGTGTGATATTATTAGATATGTGTCCATGACTGTTTGGTCATTGTTACTGGAGATGACAGTGAAGATGGCGTCCTCCTGTGAATGGTTGTATATAGAGACATCTTTAGCATTAAGTGATTACCTTGGTATCCATCATTACATGTACATAAGGAATCTCCTGTTCTGTTACTACACACGGCATTGGAAGAACAATTAGCATCATCTGTACATGATGTCAGGGCCTCACAGTTATATCCATCACCTATGAAGAGAACATCATTTAGTGAATGAAGTATAACAAATTAATCTTTATATTAGTGTCACTAAATATGAAGGTTTTCAGGGTGGACACATCTGTAACACTCTTTATGTTTCAGCCATATGGATTGAGTTGTCATACTGCTGTATAAACTAGGTGACAAATAATTACATAATTACAGATTATATAAAATGTAAATTGTGTCGCTTCATTGATAAAACTGATTTCTTTGGTAATAACGTAACCCACAAAAAGTCTATGATCAAAGTCTTCACCAATTGCAATACCACGCATGTTGTCTATATGGTATCACGCATGACTTGTAACAAATATTATATTGGGGGTTTAATGCTGACTTTAAAGAAGAGGCTCAGAGAACAAATTTCCGCTTCCAAATACGATTCCTCAATATTAAAACTATTTAACAACATTAAATTAAATATTTACATGACATCTATGAAGATCTAAATCTAATATAGTATAATAGTATATACTATACTAATAGTATATATTATCTAGTATAATAATAAGATAAAATATCATAAAATAATGAACATAGAACAATCAGGTTCTCATAGTGATATATCCCAAGTTGGTCTATGCGATGATGACATAAATAATGATATCATGTAGTGTATTTTTTCATGTATATCTTTCTATGTATTTCTCCATGTTTTTTATGTTATTTGATGGCTAATATTGTGAGATCTGTTCTATCATTTATTTGAACTCTGATTCAGTAACTGCTTTCTTGTGTAAGATGTATAATTAGGAGCTATTTCTAAGTTGCATTTTGTTAGTTGATTGAATATTGGGATTTATTCCATGTACATGGGTGATTAAGAGTTTTTAGATGTATATATTCTGTGTGTGTTTAGTGTTGTCTGTTATATCTAAGACTATGGACCTAGTCTGAAATGTGTCTAGTGTAGGGGGCTGTGTGTCCTAGATGTTATTATGATCTAAGGATCAAGATTAATTTAAGTCTATACATTTTATGGAAATACCAGGTGCAAGAACTGTTTCCTTCTAAACTCTTTTCAAATGGATATTAGCCATAATTACCAGGCACCAGTGGATCAGTGGAATTTTTGGTGAGCGCTCTTCCCTCTTACTTTTTTACCCTTTTTACATTTACGAAAGTCTGTGAACCTGTGGAAAGTTTTTTCTTGTATATCCCCATCTTTTCTTATGGAGCAAAGGTTCTAAAAGATACTGCTGTGGATTTTCTTAAAGGGAATCTGTCAGGTCATTTATGCCCCTCCCCCCAGCTATCACTGACATATCTATAAATTCATAATACTATTCTAATTATTCCTGTCTTAGCTCATATTGTAATGAGAAAGGTGAAAAAAAGCTTTTTATACTTACATTTTACATTTTCTTATGTAAATGAGGCAGCCAGATAACATCTTGGAGGATGTAGACTGTCTGGCAGGTTAACATTTCATCCAAATGTCAGAACATGCTGGGAGACCTGATATGATGTCACAACCATGTGACTACAATAGGCGGAGCTAAGTCCCCATAGCACATAATGAGTTTGCCCGCTTAGCTCTGCCCACTTCACCAAGGCGTAGACTGACTGCCTCATTTATATAAGAAAATGTAAGTGTATAAATGCTTTTTTTCACCTTTAACATTATACTATGAGCTCAGACAGGGATGATTAGATGGGTATTATGAAGTCACAGGTATAGTCAGTGATAGCTGGGGATCATAAACCATCTGACAAGTTCCCTTGAATGAGAACAAGAGTGTTATCTATAGACTGTAAATGTCTCTGACTTTGTTCAGGTTTTCAATTCATTTTTTCTGGGTCTACTCTACACTGGAATGTATTGAAATCACAATTAGGAAAATATTTTGTGATCAAGCATCTGTCTGGCACACGATGGTCAGCACATTTTGATGCTGTTCATATTCTGAATGGGGACTTTAAGAAAATAAAAAACAGTCTAGATTCTCTATCATTTGATAACGAACAGCAAATGAATACAAAGTGAGAGGCAGAAGGATTGAGCAAAAAATGGAAAACCTAAACAATCTTTCTCACAACTCTTTAAAGTGACATTCTAGAAAGAATGAATAAAACAAGCAATGCCCTGCAATCAGGGGATGTGAACATTCTAGTTGAAGCAATTTTCTTTGAGTCTATGAAATTCTATTTTCTAGGCAGCATAGTGTCTCAGTGGTTAGCACTCTGCAGTCTGGCAGCAATGGCTTCCTGTGTCGAACCCACCAAGGACAAAATCCACAAGGAGTTTGTAGGTTCTCCCTGTGTTTGGAGGGTTTCCAATTGTTTCCTCCTACACTCCTAAGACTGCTTTCACAGCTGTATTACTTACAATTCCGGCAGATATGGCAAACCTGAACTTTTGAATTTCAGGTTTGACTGATTTGCCATTTTGCAAATCCGGTGGAATTCTGCCTTTTTTGCAAAAAGCAGATGCGGCACACTTGCAGCAAACTTGTGGCAAGTTAACGCTTGTGCTTAATACATTCTAAAGGGACATCTGGACTTGCGCAGACACTCCCATTTTCCCATGATCCCGCACATCTGCCGCTTGATGAAAATCGCTGCTAGCAACGATTTTAGTTCGGCAGTGAAGGTGCCAGAAGTGCCAGAAACTCCGGATAATGGTCAAAACCGCAAGCCCCGCACATGCCGGAGGTTCCTTTACAATGCATTAGCACAAGTGCATCCTTGACGCAAGGGTGCAGCATCTTTGATCTGACAAAATGCTCAGAGTCATATTCAGAGATCTGAAATCTATTTTCTTCTTCAGTGAATTGAAAAGCATTTCTAAACAAATGATGCAACCATCTAGCTAATATGTATCACAAAAACCTGACATATGGTGATCGTTTAAATAAATTTGAGCATCCCAAGACCTACATGGCTCTTAAAGAAATTGTGACACTCTCCTTGCACTGTACAGGAAAAAAAATCAGATAATTTGAAATCTGTATTCACGAATCTTGATTAGATGTCACCTAAGTGTTAGTTGTAATTAGCAGAGCTGACAGCAGGGCCATAAGAGAGCTACAACTGCAGATGTGTTTGCAATGAGATAAAGCTCAGCTCTGCTGTATTGTGTTAGTGTGTTAGTTATACTTACACACAGCTCCATCAGTTATACTCACACATAGCCCTGCAGTGGGCTAAGTGTAGCATACTGTCAGTCATTACATGTCTCACACTGGTAACACCACATTTCAGTTAAAATTAGCTCTGAAGGCAGATTCTCAGGGAGATCATTATCCAGCCCAGAGATCTTAACTGCTCATTTATATGTTAAGGAAAAAAGATTTCTCTGGAATAAGATATCAGATTACAGACACCAAAGTATTTTATAAGATGTATGTTACCTGCACATTCATGTTGAAATGTTAAGGCTGACCATAATGATAAAGTCACTTTCAATTACCTCCCTTTTCACTGTTTTATTTAAATAAAATCTAAACATGTTTGATAATTATGTGATTATAAATGTCTTATCTATCAAAATCTAACATTATTTCCACTATAAAGCTCGATCGATGGAAAAAAAATCCAGCTCTCAGACTATGGTGACACAAACTAAATGTTTTTACAAAAATCTGAATTTACTACTAGATTATAAAATAAACTTAAATAAGATTAGTATTGTCTTAATTGAACTGAATTGAGGATCTGTATTGCTGGGTCACTTTCATTAAAAGGAAAAGGGCAAAAAACAAAACCTGAAAAACAATGGAGGATTGTTTTCTTTACAATTTCTCAGCACTATAAATTTTTCCCCCTTTTCATTACATGATATGGTAAGGTGAAAGATGTATTTCAAAACTACAACTCATCCTGCAACTCACCCTCATATGGCTATACCAAACAACAAAATAACAAAGAAATGATGGCTCTTGAAATAGTGGAAGGAAATTATAAAACCACAAAAATAAAATAAATTGCTGTCACTGAAGGGATTCAAAGAAAAGAGAAAATAAAAAATGGAGCAGAAAACAATGAGATGTCAGAGCTCACCTGAGAACGCATCATTACAAGCACAGGTGAAACCTCCTATTGTGTTAGTGCAGGTGGCATTAGGTGAGCAGGTATTATTGGTCTCACATTCATTAATATCATCACATTGGATTCCAGCTCCTAATAATATAAAATGAGAAAACGTTTTACAGTTAACTGAGGATATGACATTAGAACAAGATGTGATCATGAAGACATGTGAATCTACAAATATTGTCTAATCAGAGTTTAACAAATAAAAGCTGCAAACACTAACTCATCGAGGAAATAATATAAATAAAATGTACCGTATATACTCGTGTATAAGCCGACCCGTGTATAAGCCGACGTCCCTACTTTTGCCCCCAAAACCTATTGACTCATGTATAAGCCGAGGGTGGACCCCAGCACAGGTATACAGCCCCCAGCAGTGTGATATACAGCAGCCTCCCCAGTGGTATATACAGGCCCCAGCAGTGTTACAGCAGCCTCACCAGTGGTATATACAGCAGCAGCCCCAGTGGTATATACAGCAGCAGCCCCAGTGGTAGTATACAGCAGCAGCCCCAGTGGTATATACAGCAGCAGCCCCAGTGGTATATACAGCAGCAGCCCCAGTGGTATATACAGCAGCAGCCCCAGTGGTAGTATACAGCAGCAGCCCCAGTGGTATATACAGCAGCAGCCCCAGTGGTATATACAGCAGCAGCCCCAGTGGTAGTATACAGCAGCAGCCCCAGTGGTATATACAGCAGCAGCCCCAGTGGTATATACAGCAGCAGCCCCAGTGGTATATATAGCAGCAGTCCCCAGTGGTATATACAGCAGCAGACCCCAGAGGTATATAACAGCAGCAGCCCCAGTGGTATATACAGCAGCAGCCCCAGTGGTGTATACAGCAGCAGCCCCAGTGGTGTATACAGAAGCAGCCCCAGTGGTGTATACAGCAGCAGCCCCAGTGGTGTATACAGCAGCAGTCCCAGTGGTGTATACAGCAGCAGCCCCAGTGGTGTATACAGCAGCAGCACCAGTGGTGTATACAGCAGCAGCCCCAGTGGTATATACAGCAGCAGCCCCAGTGGTGTATACAGCAGCAGCCCCAGTGGTGCATACAGCAGCAGCCCCAGTGGTATATACAGCAGCAGCCCCAGTGGTGTATACAGCAGCAGTCCCAGTGGTGTATACAGCAGCAGCCCCAGTGGTGTATACAGCAGCAGCCCCAGTGGTGTATACAGCAGCAGCCCCAGTGGTGTATACAGCAGCAGCCCCAGTGGTATACAGGCGCCACCCCATGGGTATACAGGGCCCCCCTTTGCTGCCGCAAACCTGTAAAGTAATAGATCATTATACTTATCCCTGTTGCCGTCGCCGCCGCTGCCATCTCGCTCCTCCGGCTTCATCCAGCTTCTTCCGGCATCCTCCTCCGGTGGGCGCAGGCAATGACGTCATTGTCTGTGCGCCAGAGGAGGAAGCCGGAAGAAGCCGGATGAAGCCAGAGGAGCACGATGGCAGCGGCGGCGACGGCAACAGGGATAAGTATAATGATCTATTACATTACAGGTTTGCGGCAGCAAGGGGGTGCCCTGTATACCCATGGGGGGAGGGCGCCTGTATACCGATGGGAGGGCGGGCGGCCTTATGACTCGCGTATAAGCCGAGGGGGGGACTTTTCAGCCCAATTTTTGGGCTGAAAAACTCGGCTTATACGTGAGTATATATGGTAATATGCAACAATTTGATAAAAATTGGACCGGCTCTGAGGTGGTGTAAAAATAATTCCAATCCTATATTTGGCTTCTGACCTATCTGTCCCACTGCCATCACTCATTCGATCATTCATCACTCATTCAATTTCTGCCTTTTTCCTTCTAGCCACATCTTCCATTAGGCCCATCTTCATGATGAAGAGTGCAACAAACATTGCTATGAATGGTGTCACATGGGACACAAAGCATGATATTAATGTGTGCCACATCATATATTACAGTGTGTGGCATAGTAAATTAAAGATTAAAATTATGTCAGACTTTGGGTAAATTCAGGGTTTTTTGTAAAATTCATGGTGAATTCGATGGACCTCAAATGGATTTCCTTTTTTTACAAAGCATCTGACACCGGTTCTCTTGTTAGGGGCAATTTACTGAAAAACCTACTGAAATGTCTCCAAACTCCAGAATAACATCAATAACTATAATATCAAGGAGTTAATATAAAGTGATCAATTCATTTTTTTACCTGAAAATCCATCTTTACAAGCACAGGTGAAACTTCCTATTGTGTTACTGCAGGTGGCATTAGGTGAGCAGATATTATTGGTCTCACATTCATCAATATCATCACAGAGGATCCCATTACCTGATCAATATAAAATGATTTACAGTTGACAGTGGATATAAGATTATAAGAAGGAAGATATACAAGAAATACTTACTACCCAAGCAAATAAATTACCTTCCAAAACAGAACAAAAAAGGCCATAATTATTGGGCATAAAATAGGGTTTATATTATATTTGATGTGAACTGGTAATACTTTGTTTTCAAAACTGCCCAGATCCCGTCAGATCCTGACACGCTGACCTACATTCTATGTAGATTATATTTCCACATTCTGCAGTAAATTGGCAGAGGGTGAACTCCATTCCTATCATAGACTCCAGTGCAACACACTTCTCACCTTGTGGCTCATTCTTACATTTTGCAACGCTCATGTCACATAGTTGTAGACATCTTAGAAAACTAAAGGTACCTTACCACGCCGCAATTTCGCCTGGCAATCCTAAAGGCGATATGTCGCCCCAGAGCAATCGCCGTGAAATTGCCTCACAGTTGCGGCATCTGATTGGGGAATTACGCGGCGATAAAACGCCTCTCGGCCGTTGTCTGATTCCTGAGCACTGCGCCTAACAGACACCTCTGCAGGGCCCGCTCCTCTGCAACCAGTATCAACCGAAGGAGAAACACGGCGGCGTTCAGCGACAAGAGCAGACGTTGAAGGAGCAGGTCCATATGAGGACAAGGCCCTCCTATCACCGGCACCATCAGCCGAAGGAATCAGGCGCCTCCCAGCGGCCGAGGCAGGAACACCAGCCACCGAGTCCAATGGCGATGTGACACCAACATCACCCAAAGGAGAAACACGGTGGCGTTCAGCAACAGAGGCAGACGTCGAAGGAGCAGGTCCATATGAGGACATGGCCCTCCTATCACCGGCACTATCAGCCGAAGGAATCCGACGCCTCTCAGCGGCCGAGGCAGGAACACCAGCCACGGAGTCCAATGGCAATGTGACAGTCGCGCTGAACATATACGCCCACATTGCCTTTAGAATTGCGGCGTGAGAAGCGGTGATGGAATTCGGCAGGAATGCTTCCGCTGTGGGTGAGGTGATTTCCGGAGCGACACATCGCCTTACTTTCAGGGCAAAATTGCGGCGTGTGATGCCGCCATCAGTGATCTGAGGCCATCATGAAAAACATGCAAGGCCACGTTACATCACCTCATATCACCAGGCGAGATTGCCACGTGTGAAGTTACCATAAGACTTTTGTTTATACTATATAAATATACGAGGGGCATTAATTAAAGATTTCCCCTGACCCACTTCTATGTATGGCAGGATGTTGAAATTGTACATGTGTAATGATATAAATCTCTATAGGTTACGAGCCAATTTTAACTTTACACTGATAACAGTCTTTCTTTTACTCCTGCTGAAGTGGTGTGAGGTGTGATAAGGGATCCAGTGGAATACAGAGCAGTCATCAAGTTCTTTTACTTGAAAGGTCGTACACCAATGGAGACGTTCGATGAAATGAAAGAGGTTTATGGTGACGATACCACATTATATGACGTTGCCAAGAACTACCATCATCATCCAAAAAGTGGTTGAACTTTGGTGGAAACATACATTTGAAGCATCTTCTATTGAGTCCATTATCACACTTTACACCACTTCAGCACCTGTTAAAAAAAGATTGTTAGCAGCTCAGAGTTGACTTATCATTATTACACCTGTGCAGTTCAGTGTCCTGTAATAAGTAGAAGTGGGTCACAGGTAATCTTTAATGAACGCCACTCATGCATAATTGTATGTTTTGTTTTTAATCTGCATGCAAAAAATTAATGTAATAATTTTTTGGAGTGGAATCAAACCTAATATATTAGAAGGGATAAAGACTACATTTCATCATTTATGTATTATGTACTTTAATACTATTTTCGGCTCCTGTTGATATTAGTGCAGTATACTTTTTCACTTCTTCTTTTTTTGTTCTTTTATCATTCAGAAATTTGTTAAAAGGTAACCCTTATTGGGTCCGAATTTTATCACTTCCAATATTCCTGTATTTTAACACTTAACACTCATGAAACCACTTCTGCCTGTGTTACAATCTTGACGCCTAATAGGTGGCCCTGAACAGGACACTTGCATATTTAATTTCCCAAAACAGGATTGCATGGTCACTAATAGTGATGGGCGAATCCTAAATTTCTCGGAATCGCTTAACTCTAGCGAGTCCGAGCACAGGACTCGCTACTCATTGCGAGTCTAGCGAGTCCAATGTTAATGAATGGGGAAGCGAGTAATAGCGAGTAGTGTGAGATTTACAAATCGCAGATGTGTCTCGGAAGCTTCAGCCTGAAGCAATCCTAGTTTTGTCATTTATTTGCATTGGACTCATCTGTCTGCTCTGTGTGCTGGCTGCCACAGCTCCAGGGTCCTAGAGCCCGCCTGCTTCCTGATGTAGTAGAGCTGAGATTGTTCTCAGTCTGCTCATTCCCTGTGCATAGACATCTATATCTATGCACAGGGATGAGCAGAGAGGACATCGCGTTTTGGACTGCGTCGGACGGAAGAGGATTTTTTTAATTAAAGATGGAGTCCCTAATGGCTTTTTTTTTATTTCTAATAAAAAATTTTCTCTGTGTTGTGTTTTTTTTAAAACAATTTAATAGAAATTCATTACGGTCATGTCTAATATTGGCATGACCGCCATAAATTTCAGGCTTAGGGCCAGCTGATAATACAAAGCTGGCCCTAACCTCTTTATTACCCAGCGTGCCACCGCCACCAGGGCCGCTGGAAGAGCGGGGTTCAGCGCCAGAGGATGGCGCTTCAATGAACGCGCCATCTTCTGGGTCGGCTGCGGGCTGCAATTTGCAGCGGGGGGTGCCCAGAAAGCTTGGGCATCCCTGCGCTGCGGATTCCAGCCCCCAGCTGCTTAGCTGTACCTGGCTAGACATAGAAATTGCGCGGAGCCCCACGCATTTTTTTTAAATTATTTCATGAAATTCTGAGACTCTGACTCTGAGACTCTGACTCTGAGACTCTGACTCTGAGACTCTGAGACTCTGACTCTGAGACTCTGACTCTGACTCTGACACTCTGACTCTGAGACTCTCTGACTCTGAGACTCTCTGACTCTGAGACTCTGACTCTGACTCTGAGACTCTGACTCTGAGACTCTGACGGTGAGACTCTGAATCTGGCTCTGAGGGTGAGACTCTGACTCTGAGACTCTGACTCTGAGACTCTGACTCTGAGACTCTGACTCTGACTCTGAGACTCTGAGACTCTGACTCTGAGACTCTGAGACTCTGAAACTCTGACTCTGAGACTCTGAGACTCTGAGACTCTGAGACTCTGAGACTCTGACTCTGAAATTCATGAAATAATAAAAAAAAATGCGTGGGGCTCCGCGCAATTTCTATGTCTAGCCAGGTACAGCTAAGCAGCTGGGGGCTGGAATCTGCAGCGCAGGGATGCCCAAGCTTTCTGGGCACACCCCGCTGCAAATTGCAGCCCGCAGCCGCCCCAGAAGATGGCGCGTTCATTGAAGCGCCATCCTCTGGCGCTGAACCCCGCTCTTCCAGCGGCCCTGGTGGCGGTGGCACGCTGGGTAATAAAGGGGTTAATACCAGCTTTGTTATACAAGCTGGTATTAAGCCCGAGATTCTTAATGTCAGGCCACGTTTGACCCAGCCACTAAGAATCTCCAATAAAGGGTTAAAAAAACACAACACAGAGAAAATTTTTTATTTGAAATAAAAAAAAAAAAAAGCCATTAGGGAGTCCATCTTTAATTAAAAAAATCCTCTTCCGTCCGACGTAGTCCAAAACGCGATGTACTCTCTGCTACATCCCCTGTGCATAGATATAGATGTCTATGCACAGGGAATGAGCAGACTGACAACAATCTCAGCTCTGCTACATCATGTCTGTGAGCAGGCGGGCTCTAGGACCCTGGAGCTGCACAGAGAAGACAGCTGGACTCGGCTCGCAAAGAAACAGCAGTTACTTTGCGAGTTTCCCTGCTATCACTGGCACAGTAGCCGAGTCTAATGCAAACAATGGCAATCCTAGTTTTGTCAGCGTTTGCCAATGATTTGCATTGGACTCGTGCGAGTAAACGCTGAGAAACTCGCAGAGTACCGAGTCCTGCGAGTCCCTTACTACTCGCCGAGTAACGAGTCCTAGCGAGTAGATTCGCCCATCCCTAGTCACTAACTTTCTATTGCACAGCAGTTTATCAAAGTATTGTATGACAAGCTTATCTGACTACTGTCACTTTCTGTCATATGTTATGTGCTTCAGAATGAAGCCAATACATGTTTTTATATTTTATTTTCCTCTACTTTTAAGAGTCAGTACACTTTTTATGTTTCCATCCACATAGATATCTGTTGGCTTGATTTTTGCAGGATAAGTTGTCCTTTTGAATGACAGTAACCGCTGTGGCTTTGATGTACTGGATAACGGGGAATAACTCCAAGTGTAGTAAAATTGCAAGGAAGACCTTCAATTCTGAGATAGTTTTGAGGGTATTGTTTCTATGTTAAATGTTTGATAAAATTGACCTGGAATCCTAATTCTTTACATTAGTGCGGTTATAGCGATACAACCCAACACATTTTTTTCCATTTTCTACTTTTTTTACTGTTTTGCAGTCACCAAAACGACATCATTTTTGAACTTTTAATGTTTTTCTTTTTACTGTGTTTACTGTTTAGCTTGGTTAATTTTATATTAGTGTAAATTGTTCTTTTACAGACGCAGAGATACTATGATACATGTGTGTATTTCTTTTTATTTATTATGTTTACTGGAAGAAAGGAGGAGACATTCAAAATTTTCTATACTTTTTTTATATTAAATTTTTTTCTTAATGTATTTGCTAGACCACTTAATAGACATGAACCTGCGATCATCTGATTGCTTATAATATATAGCAATATTACATTATTGACAAATACAGCAGAATTCACAGGGTTTAAAAATAGTGCCATAGCGGTACACACAGAGGTATTCAGCAGACCTCCATGACATATCGAAACTCTTCAGCACCCTGTCATCATGTGCATCTCCAAACCATGCACCCTTAATATTGGTGTTAGGGTGCTTTCACATCTGCGTTTTTCGTAATTCGCGGCAGATGCAGTGAAAAAACCGCATCTGCCGCGTTTACCGCATAACCGTTCCACTTGCGGCGCGGTTGCGTTTTTTTCTATGCAATGTATAGGGGGACTTGCGGCAGATGCGGCAAGTGCGGTTTTGCACTTGCAGCAGGTGCGGCCGCGAAAAAAACCGCAGTAAGCCGCGTTTTTTTTCGCGGCCGCACCTGCCGCAAGTGCAAAACCGCACTTGCCGCTTCTGCCGCAAGTCCCCCTATACATTGCATAGAAAAAACCGCAACCGCGCCGCAAGTGGAACGGTTATGCGGTAAACGCGGCAGATGCGGTTTTTTCACCGCATCTGCCGCGAATTACGAAAAACGCAGATGTGAAAGCACCCTTAAAAATGACAGTGGCATCTAACTGGTTAGCACCAATTGATGAACCTCAGCTCCCACTACTGCTGTCAGAGGCAGATCATGGCTCCGTATCACAGCCATTAACTGCCATATATGGGACAGGCTCAGCTATTCACCGTCTATTGACTTGAGCCATACACATTAAACAGTAGATGAGAAGAGGTTAAAGTATAGCAATGAATGTAAGCCCTAGATTTGCTGTCTGGTATGCATTATTAACTAGGTACATTGTCCGCTTTGATTCCTTGTAAAAAGATGTTTAGCACAGTGTTATAAGCTTTCACATCAGGATCCCATTGAATTGTAGTTTTTTTTGTCATTAATTGTAGTTTTCAATATATTTAAGCAAATACAAAAATGAAAAGTCAAAACTCACCTGTGAATCCATCATTACAAGCACAGATGAAACTTCCTATTGTGTTAGTGCAGGTGGCATTAGGTGAGCAGATATTATTGATCTCACATTCATCAATATCATCACAGTGGATCCCATTACCTATTCAATATAAAATGAATCACAGTTAAAGGTAAATTGTCAGGTGCCTTATGCCATCAAACCCAGCAGCATTTTATATGTGTTTCCTAAAATTCCCTGCTTAACCAGCCCTGTGCAATGTCTTTTGATTAAAAAACAAAAGCATTTTTGAAGTCTGGTTTACCTATGTCAATTGGGCCTTTGACTAGTCGATGGGGCGTTGTTTCCCTTGACTAGTTGGCCTCTCTCCATGTTATCAGGCCCGTGTTTTGGCAGCATTAGTGCAACTCTGAAGCTGAGTTTACATGTTCCAGCTTCAGAGGGGTGCACTGAGCATTATCAGAACAACAGCTACTGCACTTCCGATCATGTGCAGTGCGTCACTCTGAAGAGTTACAAGCGCAGGTGAAACTTCATATTGTGTTAGTGCAGGTTGCATCAGGTGAGCAAATATTATAGGACTCACATTCATCAATATCATTAAATTGGATTTGATCTCTTAATTAATATAAATGTTTTACAGTTAAAAATAGAGGTCTAATCCAGAAAATTGTTACTCGGCTGGCTGCTACTCTCCTGGGTTTACACAAAGCAGGCATTTATAATCCATATGAATTGTTCCAGATAGAAGGGTTAAAATAATGCCTTTTATTGATATTATAAACACTTCATAATCCAAGTGGGAAAATGCTACTCTCCATTGTCCGGCCAGCGTGCACTAACCTGGAAGTGTATTTACCTTACTGTACTAGTGTACTAACCTTGAAGTGTATCCCTATTTGGAAGGTGCCTATTTAGGACCTGCTAGAACCTGCCTGCTCTTCCTTACCCATTGTGCCTTTCAGTACTGAGTGTGTATCTTCTGCTGTCTGCCTGTGAATGCCTGTCTTCCACTCTGGTTGATCTAACCACCCTTGTGGAAGCCTTAGCACCCCAAAATCTAGTGACAGCTGTTGAGGTATCAGGATCCTTTGTTGCTGCTCTTGGTGGCCACCTACCATTGCAAGATTATTCAAACCACCACCAGTGGCTTTAGGGAGCACTGTATAGCCGCTTAGGTATGCTCCTCCAGGTCAAGAGGTCCACTTTCCTTGCTTGATTCAGCAAGCATGAAAGTTTGAACAAGCCATAGATCCCACTGGCTCCAAAGTCTCCCAACTCACAGGTTTGCAGCAAGAGCTTGCCTGTCAATGTTAGACGCAAACTAGAATTTTGGGCTTTATGTAATCTCTGGACACCCGCTTGAATATCCTGAAATCTGCCATTTCACTTGCTCCTACCAAGGCTGCAGTGCCAAACCTGAGGGTGAACACTGCTCTTGTCTCTTTTCTCTGCTTGTCTGTTCCTCCAAGGTTTAACAGTGATCTAAAGTCATGTAGAAAATTCTTAAACCAGTGCACACTGCACTGCTCATTCTGTGTCAGGGAACTCTCACCATTGGCCAGTATGTCATATGCTTCCATACACTGTCTTTGGAACTAAGATGGAACAACAATTTTCTGGCTGCCACTTCCTGGGAGGGGCTTTTGAGCAGGATTAAGAACTAACTGGCTTGGCATGATGTTCCAACTACCCTGGACAATTTGGTCTCTCATGCCATCCTGATTGACCTGAGGTTCCAGTAGCAATCTAGAGAGGTGTCCCAAGATAAGAAGTCAATGCACCTATCACCATCTTTCCAGAAGCTGCTCATGCTTTCTCCTTCCACATCTGCCTCCGCTCCAGAGCCCATGCAGGTCAGCTGTGTCAAGATGGCTGAACAATGATGGGAAGAAAGGCAGACCAGATGATTGTGTTTTTATTGAGAAAGTGAGTCACATCTGATCCACTCCTGACTAGAAGAGCCAGGAAACTCTCAAGCATAGTAATGGTTGAAGAGGCCTCTCAAGGCGACAATAATTCCTCTTTGCCCTTTACTCTTCACTAAGCTTGATCTCCATGGAGCGTACATCCTGATTTGCATGAGACAGGCCAATGAGTTGAATTCCACCTGTAAAGGGAACCTGACCCCTAAGAATTAGCCCCCTGTTTCTTAAGACCTGTCCCTGCACCATTCTTAGACATTTCTAGCCATCCCTTTGTGCTAAAAATGTGTATTTGTAAAGTTCATAAAAGTGACTTTATTACCTGCACCCACTGCGGCTTCTCAGATTTTGAGAAGCCGGAAAAGGCGTTGCCTGGTGCTTCTGCCCGTTGCCTGCAGCCTAATTATTCACACCCCGATGGGCATGCTAATCAGCAGAAAGCCGCCACGTGCGTCAGATTACATGGGTGGTATAGCACAGATAAGCTGCCGTGAACACACCTCTTGCATGCGCACTGTGCGTCGCGAGGTCTGGGTGTACTGAGGTCAGTATAGCCGGATAGAACGCGTTTAGTGTCACAGCGGCTATACCACACATGTAATCTGATGGACGCGGCAGCTTTCTGCTGATTAGCATGCCCATCGGGGTGTGAATAATTAGGCTGCAGGTGGCGGGGAGAAGCACCAGGCAACGCCTTTTGCAGGTTCCCAATATTTGAGAAGCCGCAGTGCTGAAGGTAATAAAGTCACTTTTATGAACTTTACAAATACACTTTTTTAGCACAAAGGGATGGCTACAAATGTCTAAGAATGGTGCAGGGACAGGTCTTAAGAGACAGGGGGCTAATTTTTAGGGGTCAGGTTCCCTTTAATACCTGGGATTGCTATCATAAGTACCGCGTCATGCCAATATAGCCCTGTAACGCATCGGTTGTCTTCAGTAATAAGTAAATTACATTTTCTAAGATCTTCTATAAACTAGTGTGGTGGTGTACCAGAAAGAAATCCTGGTCTTCTCTATGGATCTGCCTACCCATAGGAGAAATGTTTGGTAGGCCTTTCAGACTCAGAGATTACAAAGCAATGATTTTGCTATAAGGGTCCTTTGTGTCAAGGACTCAGGGTTAGCATATGTTGCAAATGAACAAATACAACCTTGTCTCTTGCATATCTGAAGTCAATACAGAGACTGAACCCCCGGCTACATGTTCGCTGTTCTTCGCTCACTTTGACTATGTCCTACATTTCCAGCTGGAAAACAGAACAGTCATGGCAGATGCGCTCTCTAGGTCCTTTCTTGACTAAGACCAGGGGGAGGAGCCCAAACATATAATATACAAGATGAATACTGTTGCCCCGGTAAACCTGTGTTCACTACCTCCATGGAAGACCATTGTCTCGGAGTCTAACTGTAATGTAAGTCTGATGCTATAGGCTAGCTGCCATATAAGGCAGCACCCTGTGAAACTCTGATACCCTTTAACCCGAATAAAGGGATCTGGATTTATAGCAGAGCCCAGGTGGCAACTTCTACAAGGAGTTGAAGCAGGCCAGATGCAGAACGGTTGCCAAATAGGAACAAGACGTGTGAGATGAGGCAAGAGACAAAAACAGGTATTCAAAAGTTAGGTGAAGGAGTCGAGTCAAAAATTGAGAGGAAAACAAAGTACAAAATCGAGAGGAAGAACAAAGGTCCAAACAAGGCAAAGGTCAAACCGATATACACTAGACAATATGCAAGCACACTTAGGAACCAAAAACTATTTCTGGCAGCATGGAAAGAATGAAGAAGGTATAAGTAGGGCGCAGCACTTTCCTTTAGGCTGGAGCTCAGGAATTAATGACTTCACCTGAAAAGCCCAAAAATTAACATTGTCAAACTGTGAAGCACCATAGGTTCCAGATAGTCCAACCCTAGTGGATGAGTGAAGCCTGTGCTCTCCAGAATCCTCTGCAGGGATTTTTCCCTTAACACCCGCATTATCCTCAGTTTAAATACGATGATACACAATGACAGGAGCAGAAGACGCAAGAGGGGGCTCTGGCAAAGGCACAATGCCTTCATCTGCTGCACCACATATAGGATAAATATGGTTTGGTCTAGTGACACGGGTAGAAATTGCAGGAACAAGCTCTGAAAGAGATGTAACATCTCATTCACTAGGCATCATCCATATTGCGAACACGGTGGTGCATAGTTGCAGGGAGCAGGAATCATAGGAGCAGGTCAAGATGGTGAAGTGACACTATCAGGAGGACAGTTATACAGAGAGGGCATGCCGGGCAAAAGAAGACCTTCCTCCTTATCTCACAACACTATTGGTGACAGTCCCTGCACAAAGACAAAACAGACTTTGGTACTTCCTGTCCATTCTGTGCTCAGAATAAATCCCCAAAAAAGCTCCCATCAGGGTGGTTACTACCACTTCCTGTGCCTTCTGCTCCATGGCAATATATAGCCATGGATTTCATCACGGATCTTAGTGTGTCCTCCAGCTACTCTTTCAATTTTGTTTTAGTGAATTGCTTATCCAATTTGGCTCATGTTATTCCACTGTCTGGACTTCCCTCTGTGCCAGAGCTTTCCAGAGAATATATCCTGCACATCTTCTGACTTCACAATTTCCCGCAACACACTATATTCTATACAGGAGTTCAATTCAAGTCTAAATTCTGGTGGGCTACATTTAAACTCCTCCATGTATCTCTATATTTGTCTTCAGTCTACCATCCTCAGTCCATTGGCCAAGTAGAATGGGTCAACCAGTTCTCAACTTTATTTCTCCAGCATTGTACCCAAGCGCTACATAGTGATTGAGTCAAATTGTTATCTTGGGCAGAGATCTGGGAGGACAATAAAGAACCTTTCATGCAATCATCTGACTGGATGAAAGGACATGCGAACAAGAGGTGACTGAATCCTCCACATTTTCCTAATGGAAGCAAGGTGTTGCTCTCCTCAAAATAAATTAGTCTAACGATTCCATCCTACAAGCTGGGTCATTGATGTATCCATTCTTATGAAGTCATCAAACAAATTAATGGTCACCTATAAATTGAAGCTGACAGCCTCATTGCATATACCCAACTCCTTCCACGTGTCTCTCTTCAAGACTGCTGTGGTGAGCAATTTCTTCCAACATCCTAATACAACACCTGAAAGGGTCACTGCGCCAGAACCCAGAAGTGCCTGTAAGCCTATGGATGAGAGGCACAGAGTATTTGAGGCATTGCATCTATATTTTTGTGAGGTGCCTGTTCAATGTGTCTTAGTTAGTTTGTGCTTTCTTTAGCTAGCTGTCAGGTTTCCATATCTTGTGTTCTTCTATTGTGCATTAACTTGTACTTGTGCCCCCATTCTGTTCAGTGCCTACCCGCTGTGCCTTGCAGGACTTGCGATAACCTGCCTGTGCTTATCTGCTCTACCTTACCCCTGTGCTTATCAGTATTGATACCGTACCTGCCGGTGCCAACCAGTACTCGTCTGCCTTTCACTCTGGTTGTCATACCTGCCCTTGTGCCAGCATCAGCAGCCCAACCTCTGATACCAGATGCCGAGATACCAGGACCTCCAGATGCTGCTCCTAGCAGCTACCTAACAACACAAGATTATGTCCAAAATATGTGGCTTCTGTGAAGACTGAATAGCCACTCAAGTATGCTCCTCAAGGTCAGAGATCTGTGCGTTGGTCCAGTGGGTCAATCTTTCTCCTTCACCCAAGCAAATGGGACAATTGCATTGCATTGAACTGTGTAGTTAATTGTAATTTTCAATATTTTTAAGGTAAAAACAAATGACAAGTCAGAACTCACCAGTGAATCCATCCTTACAGGCACAGATGAAACTTCCTATTGTGTTAGTGCAGGTTGCATTAGATGAGCAGATATTACCAGTCTCACATTCATCAATATCAGCACAATGTGTCCCGTCACCTGTTTAATATAAAAAGAATCACAGTTGAAGGGAAACTGTCATGTCTTTTATGATCTCCAACCCAGCAGCATTCATATGAGTATCCCAAAATTCCCTGCCTAACCAGCGCTGTCCATTCAATTTATTTAAAAAGCATTTATAAAGTGTGTTATCCCTATTCTAATTATGCCTTTGACTAGTAGAGGGAGTGTTGTTTCCCATGACTAGTCAGCCTGTACAGATTCTGGTTTCAAAGATGCACACGGAGCATTATCGGAAGCACAGCTTCTGCACTTCTGATCATGCAAAGTGCACCTATGTGAAGAATTACAAGCACAGGTGAATATTTTTACTGCGTTAGTGCAGGTAGCATCAGGTGAGCAAGTATTACTGGTCCTACATTTATTAATATAATCACATTGGATTTCATCTCATCAATTTATGGATTTTATCCCATTAATATAACCAAATTTTTCAGATTATAAAACGTATTTTTGTTTCCTCAAATTTTGGGGTAAATTGGGTGTGCTGTCCTAGAGCTGTATCTGATGGCAGGAGGAAGCTGAAGAAGGCTGTAGCTGCAGACCGTGATCACGTGCCTCCGCTCATTAGGCTAATGTAATATGCACTGCATTCTCCTGTCCATCACCACCATAGGGAGCGGTGCATATTACAGCAATCTATTGAGCGGGCTCATAGGATATGTGGCTGCAGTTGCAGCAGTACGCGATTTTGTGTGCATAGTCAATGCCTCTCACGCTTTCATTGCGTAGGAGGCAGTGACTACCCCGGCGATATTATACTCACCTCTTTCCATCCTCCTTGCAGCCCGCTCCATCCCTCCATCTGTCTGTGCTGGTATCCAGTTATGTGAGCGGCACAGCCAGTGATGTCATTACTGCGCATTGCTCACATGACAACACAGATGAACATAGGGATGGCACGTGCTGCAGGGGGTGATGGAGAGTGGTGAGTATAATGGTTTATTGTTTTTTTTTAACTATTTGGAAGCCATGGGGGCTATGTACCAACATTGGAGCTATGTAGCAGCCTGTAGGGGGCTACGTGGCAACTGTGGGTGGCTACTTACCATCATTGGGGCTATGTGGCAGCCTTGGAGGGCTATGTAACAGTTTTCGGGGGCTATGTGGCAGCCTTGGAGGGCTATGTTGCAGCTGTGGGGGCTATGTATCATCATTGGAGCTATGTGGCATCCTTGGGGGGCTATGTGGAAGTTGTTGGGGGCTATGTACCGTCATTAGGGTTTATGTGGCAGCAGTTGGGAGCTATGTACCCTCATGGGGACTATGTGGCAGCCTGTAGAAGGGATATGAGGCAGGGGGCTATGTGGCAGCCATGGGGGCTATGTATACCAGGATGGAGGAAATGTATACTGATTATAAGACAGACACTGGCACTATAAGATGGACCCCATTTAAAATTAGACATTTTTTTTCTCTATTCCTTCACCAAATTTGGGGTGTGTTTTATAATCTTGTGCATTTTATAAAGCGAAAAATACAGTAATTGTTTCACAGTTAAATACAGAGGTATAATGCAGCAAGTTGTCCCTCGGCCGGCTGCCACTGTGCTGGGTTTAATTAAAGTGGGTATTATAGATCCAAAAGGATTGTTCCAGATCCAAAGCCTTTAAATAGTTCTTTTTATTGATATTATCAACACTTCATAATCCAAGTGAAAAAACAACTAATTTCGGATTCAAGCAAGCATCTTTAATCCTGGCATAAAAGGGAGAGAGGACAGGATGGGTTATACTGTATATATGGGTTAACATCTACGGGGATAAAAAAAATAAGTGTGAGCTCTACCCTACTATTTTTCTGATTAGTGATATTTAAGAACAAGATTTTTCATCAAATTTGTGTTTATTCAAAGCAAATTGCAAAAACCAAATGGGAATTTTGGGTAAATTTACTTTTTTGGTCAAATTGATGGTGATTTCAATACACCTCAAAATGATTTGCTTATCTCTAACATAGAAATTCCCTTGTTAAGGGCAGATCACAGAAAAATCTACTGAACGCTCTAAAAAAATCAACGAGTTAATATAAAGTGATCAATTCATTTGCTTACCTGAGAATCCATCATTACAAGCACAGATGAAACTTCCTATTGTATTAGTGCAGGTGGCATTAGGTGAGCAGATATTATTGGTCTCACATTCATCAATATCATCACATTGGATTCCATCTCCTAATAATATAAATGTGTTACAGTTAACAATAGAGGTAGATGTGATCATGAAAAATTATTAATGTACATTCATTACTTGATCACTGATTGAAAACAGGAGTATGGAAACAGACCTATAGACCAGGAGGGTAGATTTATTGACTGACAATGGATGACAAAGCATCAAGAGATTACATTTTAGACATCCCTGACAAGGCTAATAGAAGGGAGTGATCAAAACCAGCCAAACACTAGGCAGTCACATGGGGCACAATGCATGTAATTGATGTGTATCACACCCTATATTACAGCATGTGGCATAGTGAATGGGAGATCTAGACACAATGAAATTAACAAATAAAGTAGAATAGACAATCAAATGACCTCATCAAAGGCTGAGGAGAGCAGAGATCCAGATTAATTGTTTAAATCACACTTGCTCCCAATAATCCAGCAAATTATCACTCAGCTAGACGCCACTTTGCTGGGTTTATTCTAAGCGGGCAATATTAATCCATAAGGATTGATCCAGATCCCAAGGGTTAAAATAATGCCATTTAGTAATATTATTAACTCGTCATAATCAAATTGGTATAATAGTAAACAACAGCTCGTTTTGGATTTAAGCAAGCATCCCTAATGATAAGTGAGTAAGGTTAGGGTCAGATTAGCGCTATTAGCTGCTCTCAGGGATTCCGTTAAAAACAGAATTTGGGAGCCTTGGTGCAATGTTACCACCATGGAAAGTCTGCGTCAGCACTGCCAATTCATCCCTATGGTGACAGCGCCCTGAGCATCAAATGACACTTCTGAAAGCGAGATCAGGGCTCCATCACTATAGGGATGAAGTGGCAGCGCTGATGTTGAGTTATCATGGTGGAAACACTGCGCTAAGGCTCCCAAATTCTATGTTTTTAATGGAACCCCCTGAGCGCAGCTAATAGTGCTAATCTGACCCTAGCCTAATGGCAGGATTAGTTATATATGTATGGTTTAACATCTATAGTGATTAAAGAAAAACAGGTGTGAACTTTATATTTGTTTGCATTACAGATATTTAAAAAAAAAGATTTTATCAAATTTGTGTTTATTTAAAGCAAATAAAATTTTTCGTGAGTCCAGTTTTTTTGTCAAATTGATAATGATTTCAATGCAACAAAAATTGATTTGCTTATGTCTAAGGCTGGCTTCACACTACGGCTGTGATCCAATCCGTGGCTGTCCGCTTGAGCCAGACAGCCCCGGACCGGATCAGCACACAGAACCGGAGGGCTAATTTGCCCTTGGGTCTGGTGTGCAGCCCGACGCAGCTGCAGCCACTGATAGGTCAGGACCGTGGCTCACAGGCAGCTACCCGCGGTCCTGACTAGTCAGGAGGGGTCAGCTCTGTGGTGCTAAAGTGCAGTGCCAGCCCTTCCTGACAGTTCAGGACTGCAGCTAGCTCGCTGCAAGCCGCAGTCCTGACCTATCAGCAGCTGCAGCTGCGTCTGGCTGCACACCGGACCCGAGGGTAAATTAGCCCTCCGGTTCTGTGTGCTGATCCGGTCCGGGGCAGTCTGGCTCAAGCAAACAGCCACGGATCAGATCACAGCCGTAGTGTGAAGCCAGCCTAAGACAGAAGTTCTAGGGTTAAGGGCAGTTTACAGAAAAATCTACTGAATCCTCTGAAATACCAAAGAGTGGATATAAAGTGATCCATTCATTTTCTTACCTGAGAATCCATCATTACAAGCACAGATGAAACTTCCTATTGTGTTAGTGCAGGTTGCATTAGGTGAGCAGATATTATTGGTCTCACATTCATCAATATCATCACAATGGATTCCATCTCCTAATAAATATAAATGTTTTACAGTTGACAGAGGATAAAAGATTGGAGGGAGGTAGATATGATAAGAAATACTTACTACCCAAACATATAAATTGTTACCTAACAAGACAGAACAAATAAGACCCCAATTATTGTGCATAAATTATAAGTTATCTTAGGTATGACGAGTCACTTTGACCAAACTTTAGTTTATTTTGCCAACATTTGATGTGAACTGTTAATACTTTATTTACAAAATACCGTATATACTCGTGTATAAGCCGACCCGTGTATAAGCCGACCCCCCTACTTTTGCCCCCAAAACCTGGGAAAACCTATTGACTCGTGTATAAGCCGAGGGTGGACTCCAGCACAGGTATACAGCCCCCAGCAGTGTGGTATACAGGCCCCCCAATGGTAGTATACAGCAGCCTCCCAGTGGTAGTATACAGCAGCAGCCCCAGTGGTATATACAGCAGCAGCTCCAGTAGTTAGTATACAGCAGCCCCAGAGGTATATACAGCCCCAGTGGTAGTATACAGCATCCCCAGAGGTATATACAGCCCCGGTGGTAGTATACAGCATCCCCAGAGGTAGTATACAGCAGCCCCAGAGGTAGTATACAGCAGCCCCAAAGGTATATACAGCAGCCACAGTGGTAGTATACAGCAGCCCCAGAGGTAGTATACAGCCCCAGTGGTAGTATACAGCAGCCCCAGAGGTAGTATACAGCAGCCTCAGAGGTATATACAGCCCCATTGGTAGTATACAGCAGCCCCAGAGGTATATACAGCTCCAGTGGTAGCATCCAGCAGCCCCAGAGGTATATACAGCCCCAGTGGTAGTATCCAGCAGCCCCAGAGGTATATACAGCCCCAGTGGTAGTATACAGCAGCCCCAGAAGTATATACAGCCCCAGTGGTAGTATACAGCAGCCCCAGTGGTAGTATACAGCAGCCCCACAGGTATATACAGCCCCAGTGGTAGTATACAGCAGCCCCACAGGTATATACAGCCCCAGTGGTAGTATACAGCAGCCCCAGAGGTATATACAGCCCCAGTGGTAGTATACAGCAGCCCCACAGGTATATACAGCCCCAGTGTAGTATACAGCAGCCCCACAGGTATATACAGCCCCAGTGGTAGTATACAGCAGCCCCAGAGGTATATACAGCCCCAGTGTAGTATCCAGCAGCCCCAGTGGTATATACAGCCCCAGTGTAGTATCCAGCAGCCCAGTGGTAGTATACAGCCCCAGTGTAGTATCCAGCAGCCCCAGTGGTAGTATACAGCCCCAGTGTAGTATCCAGCAGCCCCAGTGGTATATACAGCCCCAGTGTAGTATCCAGCAGCCCCAGTGGTAGTATACAGCCCCAGTGGTAGTATCCAGCAGCCCCAGTAGTAATAAACAGCCCCCCCTCCTTATCATGTCCCCCCCAGGCTGCGGCAGCTGTCAAAATAACAAACACTTTATACATCACCTTCCGGCGCAGCTCCTCCGGTCCTCCGGTCCTCCGCTCCTCCGCTCGCCGGCTTCTTCTTCCTTGTTCTGCCAGCTTCTGTGACCGCGCGCAGGAAATGACGTCACCTCCTGCGCCCGGTCACATGACACGGCACAACAAGGAAGAAGAAGCCGGCGAGCGGAGGAGCGGAGGACCGGAGGAGCGGAGGAGCTGCGCCGGAAGGTGATGTATAAAGTGTTTGTTATTTTGACAGCTGCCGCAGCCTGGGGGGGACATGATAAGGAGGGGGGCTGTTTATTACCACTGGGGGACCCATATTAAGGAGGGGGGCTGTGTAGTGCAATATGCACGGCATCCCCCCGCCGCTGATGGACGGGGGGATGCCGTGCATATTCATTACACTAATGAGGCGGCCCCACGTGACCGCCTGCGGTCACCGCGGCCCCCTCCTGCCTCCTCCAGCCCCGGTCACAGCCCCCCCTACAGCATACCGTATGACCCGTGTATAAGCAGAGGGGGGGACTTTTCAGCCCAATTTTTGGGCTGAAAAACTCGGCTTATACACGAGTATATACGGTAACTGGATTAATTCAATTTATAAGAAGATAATATGTGTTCTGTTTTTAATACAAGAAGAAAGAGAGCTCTAACTCTAATGACGTGTATTAGTGGTAGCTATTTAAAGTGTAAATGTAATTTCATTCATAAAAAAAAACAATTCTACACAGGTTGTTAATAATGGGTCACATAGCAGCTAAGTCAATAATTTTTTGTGCCATATGACTGATTTTATCACATTTTTCTGCATTCTCTAAAAAACTGTTGGCCCCCTTAAAAATAGTCTGGGTGAAATGGTGGATGAGGGTGATGAAAAAGCCAATACACTGTGTGAAGAATTATTAGGCAAGTTGTATTTTAGAGGATTATTTTTATTATTTATCAACAACTATGTTCTCAATCAACCCAAAAGACTCATAAATATCAAAGCTTAATATTTTTGGAAGTTGGAGTGTTTTTTGTTAGATTTGGCTATCTTAGGAGGATATCTGTTTTTGCAGGTAACTATTAAGGTACCGTTACACGAGGCAATATTGCCGGCAACATCGCCCAAAAGTAACGTAGGCATCGCTGTTGCTGTTGACATCGCTAGTGCGCTGCAACATGTGATAGGGCGATTCAACGGCAATAAGTTGCTTGATCGGAGTAGTCAGGTTTCAGAACATGTTCTGAAACCTGGCGGTGTTGCTCAGGCAATCTGCTAGTATCGCTCTGTGTGACACCGCAATAGCGATGTTAAAAGCAACTTCCCCTATTCACTACATTGATAAGTATCGCTCGCTAGCTTGCTCATATCCAGCAAATGAAAGTTGCTTTCAACATCCTAGTTGCGTTGCCTACAATATTTCTGCATGTGACATCTACAAGGCAATCTTGGAAAAGTGTCAAAAACGAGCGCGCTCCCGTGAAGTTGCTGGCAACATCGCAGCAATGTTGCCACGTGTAACGGTATCTTTACTGTGCAGAAATATTAGGTGACTTAATAAAACCAAATATATTCCCATCTCACTTGTTTATTTTCACCAGGTAAACTAATATAACTGTACAAAATTTAGAAAAAAATCATTTCTGACATGCAAAAAGAAAACCCCAAGAAATTAGTGACCAATATAGCCACCTTTCTTTATGATGACACTCAACAGCCTTCTATCCATAGATTCTGTGAGATGCTTGATCTGTTTACGATCAACATTGCGTGCAGCAGCCACCACAGCCTCCCAGACACTGTTCCGAGAGGTGTACTGTTTTCCCTCCCTGTAGATCTCACATTTTATGATGGACTACAGGTTCTCTATGGGGTTCAGGTCAGGTGAACAAGGGGGCCATGCCATTATTTTTTCTACTTTTAGATCTTTAATGGCCAGCCATTCTGTGGAGTAGTTGGATACATGTGATGGAGCATTGTCCTGCATGAAAATTATGTTTTTCTTGAACGATACCGACTTTTTCCTGTACCACTGCTTGAAGAAGTTGTCTTCCAGAAACTGGCAGTAGGTCCGGAAGTTGAGCTTCACTCCATCCTCAACCCGAAAAGGTCCCACAAGTTCATTTTTGATGATACCAGCCCATACCAGTACCCCACCCCCACCTTGCTGGCATCTGAGTAGGAGTGGAGCTCTCTGCCCTTTACTGATCCAGCCTCTGACCCATCCATCTGGCCCATCAAGAGTTACTCTCATTTAATCAGTCCAGAAAACCTTTGAAAAATCAGTCTTAAGATATTTCTTGGCCCAGTCTTGATGTTTTATCTTATGTTTCTTGTTCAAAGGTGGTCATTTTTCAGCCTTTCTTACCTTGGCCATGTCCCTGAGTACAGCACACCTTGTGCTTTTTGATACTCCAGTAACGTTGCAGCTCTGAAATATGGTAAAACTGGTGGCAAATGGCATCTTGGCAGCTTCACACTTGATTTTCCTCAATTCATGGGCAGTTATTTTGCGCCTTTTTTGCCCAGCATGCTTTTTGCGACCCTGTTGGCTATTTGCCATGCAAAACGTCATTGTTAGGTGATCATGCTTCAAATTTCTGGCAATTTCAAGACTCCTGCATCCCTCTGCAAGAGATCTCACAATTTTGGACTTTTCAGAGCCCGTCAAATCTCTCTTCTGACCCATTTTGCCTAAGGAAAGGCATTTGCCTAATAATTAAGCACACCTTATATAGGGTGTTGATGTCATTAGACCACACCCCTCCTCATTACAGAGATGCACATCACCTGATTTGCTTAATTGGTAGTTGGCTCTCAAGCCTATACAGCTTAGAGTAGGACAACATGTATAAAGAGTATCATGTGATCAAAATACTCATTTGCCTAATAATTCTACACACAGTGTATGCTAAATGTTTTTTTTTCATCCCTGTTTACACAAGAAAATCCAATGACAGACAACATGATCAGTGATAACAAAAACCCTCCATTAAACGTCACATGCTTAACCCAGCAGGAAGTATGGCACTGTCTAAAAATCACTAAAGTTGACAAATCCCCGGGCCCAGATGGGATAAACCCCAGAGTACTGCAGGAGTTAAGTACCGTCATAGATAGACCATTATTTTTAATCTTTAAAGATTCCATAATTACAGGGCCTGTACCACAGGACTGGCATATAGCAAATGTGGTTACAATATTCAAAAAGAGGACAAAAACTGAACTTGGAAATTATAGGCCAGTAAGCTTAACCTCTACTGTGGGTAAAATTCTAGAGGGTTTTCTAAGAGATGCTATACTGGAGTATCTGAAGAAAAATAATCTGATGACCCAACATCAATATGGGTTAACGAATCACCGTTCCTGTCAAACTAATCTGATAAGCTTCTATGAAGAGGTAAATTCTGGACTGGACCAAAGAAATGCAGTGGACGTGGTGTATTTGGACTTTTCAAAAGCTTTTGATACAGTGCCACACAAAAGGTTGATACATAATTTTAGAGCAATGGAGATGGGGGAAAATATGTGTAAGTGGGTTAAGAACTGGCTCAGTGATAGGAAACAAATGGTGGTTATTAATGGAACACACTCAGAATGGGTAACAGTTAACAGTGGGGTATCACAGGGGTCAGTATCGGGCCCGCTTCTTTTTAACATATTTATTAATGACTTGAAGTTGGTATACAGAGTAGAATCTCAATATTTGCAGATGACACTAAACTCTGCAGGGTAATGAATACAGAGGAGGACAATTTTATATTAATTAATAATGTAAACTAGAAGCTTGGGCTGATAAATGACAAATGAGCTTTAATGGGGATAAATGTAAGGTCATGCACTTGGGCAGAGGAAATAAAATGACCTGTGTGTATGGGTAGATAACAAACTCACATTTAGTGACCCGTGTCAGACAGCTGCTGCAAAGGCAAGTAAAAAAATGGGATGCATTAACAGAGGCATAGATGCTCATGATGAAAACATAATTTTACTGGGTGGGTGCAGAGAAGAGCGACCAAGGTTATTAGAGGACTGAGGGGTCAGCAAAACCAAGACAGGTTATTCCACTTGGTGTTATTTAGTTTGGAAAAACGAAGGCTTAGGGGTAATCTTATAATAATCTATAAATATATGAGGGGACAGTAAAGAGACCTTTTTAATGATGTTTTTACTCTTAGGCCTGAGACTGGGACAAGGGGGAATCCTCTGCGTCTGGAGGAAAGAAGGTTTAATCATAATCACAGACGTGGATTCTTTACTGTAAGAGCAGTGAGACTATGGAACTCTCTGCCACATGATGTTGTAATGAGTGAGTCACTACTAACATTTAAGAAGGGTCTGGATGCCTTTATTGAAAAGTATAATATTACAGGTTATATATACTAGATTCTCTGATAGGGCGTAGATCCAGGGAACTAGTCTGATTGCCGTATGTGGAGTCAGGAAGGAATTTTTTTCCCCCAATGTGGAGCTTAGTGTTGCCACATGGGTTTTTTTTTCCTTCCTCTGGATCAACATGTTAGGCTATGGGTTCAACTAGATGGACTTAAAGTTTTCCTTCAACCTTAAAAACTATGTTACTATGTATATGTATATGCATATACATATAACTGCATACGTCTGCATTGAATTCCACTAACAAAAATCATGATAAGAGATAATATGAATGTTATTACCTCCTTAAGGACAGGGCAATTTTTTGTTTTTGCGCTTTCATTTTTTCCTCCCTTTATTCCAAGAGCCATAACTTTTTTATTTTTCTGTTGTTGTTTGCAGAATGGGTTGTACTTTCGACTGACACCATTCATTTCATTATATGATGTAATAGTAAAAGGGAAAAATTTCCAAGTGTTGGAAAAAAAAATATTAAAATTCTGCAACAGTTTTTTGTTTTTTTATTTTCAGAATTCATCTAATATATAAAGCTAAATGTGTGTATGTATGTATGTGTGTGTGTGTGTGTGTGTGTGTGTATGTGTGTATATCTGGGATTGGCAACTACACCGTCGCAACTACAGCCATAAAATTTTGCATAGTCACATGTCTGGACCCCGGGCGCATCATAGGCTATGTTGTGAGGCGAAATTTTAACCCCGCGCGTTCCAATTCACCAAACAATTTTGGTCCTATCTACATAATGGAGAGAAAATGACAGTTACCAGTTGACAGTTGTGAATGAGAGGGGCTTAATGACAGCACCAAAGTCTAACAGCATATACCAGCATATAGTCACTAATGTGGGGCCCTGACATGGATTATTCACCACGCACGGGGACATGTATACACATCACATGCACACAAAGAGTAACAGCTAAGGTGGAGCCCCAACATTGGATACTCACCATGCACCCGAACACAAACACACACACCAAAGAGACACACAAATCACAGAGACACACACCACACAGACATCCCCCCACAGGGACACACACACATACACACCCTATAGGGACACATGCACTCACTTCACAGGGACACACACACCACAGGGACATACACACATACACACCCCACAGGGTCACAGAGACACACACACCCCACAGGAACACACAGACCCCATAGGGATAGACACACACCACAGAGACACCCCTCCCCCTACAAGGACACACACCACAGGGACACCCCTCCCCCCCAAAAGAACACACACCACAGGGACCCCCCCACAGGGACACATGCACACCACTGGGACACACACACACCCCAGGGACACACACACCCCAAGGACATACACACCACACAGACACAGATGTGCACAAATCGCCTCACACAACTCGCCTCATATGCCTGGTATCTTTAATTTCCAAAAATAAACATCTGGTTAAAAACAGCCAATGTGCAACACGTGCCATTTAGAGAATTAAGGCAGATGTCAGTCACATGAGCTGTCTATTATGTGTATATGTGAGGTAACATATACTGCCCAGCCGAGGGAGGGGTTTACTGTTGGCTGGAGATTTATCAGGCTGCCTATAGCAACCAATCACAGCTCAGCTTCTATTTTCCTACAGGTCATTAATATGACACATTCAAATTCTATTTTTTTATAGCTAACAGCAGTTATTTATTAACCCGGGCGTAGCTGGGTACTACAGCTAGTCTAATATATAAAGCTGAATGTATGTATGTGTGTTTGTGTATGTCCAGGATTGGCATCTACACTGTCAAAACTACAGCCACAAAATTTTGCACAGTCACATGTCTGGACCCCGAGAGCGTCATAGGCTATGTTGTGAGGCGAATTGTTAAACCTGCGCGTTCCAGTTCACCAAACAATTTTGCCCCTATCTACATAATGGGGAAAACGTGACAGTTACCAGTTGACAGTTGTGAATGAGAGGGGCTTAATGACAGCGCCAAAGACTAACAGCATATACCAGCATATAGTCACTAAGGTGGGGCCCCAACATGGGATATTCAACACGGACAAGGACATGTATACACACCACATGCACACAAAGAGTAAAAGCTAAAGTGGAGCCCCAACATTGGATACTCACAACGCACCCGAACACACACACATTCACACCACAAAGAGACACACACAACACAGAGACACATACACACCACATGGGGACTCACACACACCCTATAGCGACACATGCACTCACCCCACAGGGACACACACACACCACAAAGAGACACACACAACACAGATATCACAAAACATTCACTGATCTCAGGGAGACCAGTCCAAGAAAACACTGCGGGCAGCTGGCTAAAGCACTCAACACAGTGAATTCCTAGGTGCATTGCCCCCTGGGAATTATGCATATGCAAATAAAGTATGTGGAGCCTCGGTTAGGAGTCTCAAACACAGGACTAGCCAGTTATCTCTCCAGGGAAGAACCCAGCCAAGGGGTGGCTCCTTGCGGAGAACATCATAACCACCATATTAAGTGGCCCTTTCAGTCAATATCCAGCTCTTTTGCAAGATTAGAGATATGACAAGGGAATATCAAGGTCAGGTATCCAGCCACAGACAGCTGTTTTGGGCTGTTGCCCCTCATCAGTGTGGAGTAGGATTCTGGCTAGGTGGGAGCAATGCCTAGTAGACCAACATCACAAAGCATTCACTGATCTCAGGGAGACCAGTTCAAGGAAACACTGCGGGCAGCTGGCTAAAGTGCTCAACGCAGTGAATTCCTAGGTGCATTGCCCCTGGGAATTATGAATATGCAAATAGTTAGGAGTCCTTGGCTGGGTCCTTCCCTGGAGGGATAACTGGCTAGTCCTGTGTTTGAGACTCCTAACCGAGGCTCCACAGACTCTATTTGCATATACACACAACACAGAGACACACACACCACACAGACACCCCCCCACAGGGACACACACACATACACACCCTATAGGGACACATGCACTCACCCCACAGGGACACACACACATACACACCACAAAGCTACACACCACAGACACACACATACACCACACAGACCCCCCCACAGGACACACACACATACACACCCTATAGGGACACATGCACTCTCCCCATAGGGACACACACATCCCAGGGACACACACACCACACAGACAGACACAGATGTGCACAAATCACTTCACACAACTCGCCTCATATGTGTGCTAGAGTTGTGGCCAAAAGTATTGACACCCCTGCAAATCTGTCAGAAAGTGTTCAGTTTCTACCTGAAAATGATTGCAATCACAAATTCTTTGGTATTATTATTTTAATTTAATTTTTCTTCAATGTAAAAACACAAAAAGATTGTCCTAAAGCCAAATTGGATATAATTCCACAGGAAACATAAAAAAGGGGGTGGACAAAAGTATTGACACTGTTAGAAAAATCATGTGATGCTTCTCTAATTTGTGTAATTACCAGCACCTGTAACTTACCTGTGGCACCTAACAGGTGTTGGCAATAACTAAATCACACTAGCAGCCAGTTGACATAGATTAAAGTTGACTCATCCTCTGTCCTGTGTCCTTGTGTGTACCACATTGAGCATGGAGAAAAGAAAGAAGACCAAAGAACTGTCTGAGGACTTGAGAAACCAAATTGTGAGGAAGCATGAGCAATCTCAAGGCTACAAGTCCATCTCCAAAGACCTGAATGTTCCTGTGTCTACCGTGTGCAGTGTCATCAAGAAGTTTAAAGCCCATGGTACTGTGGCTAACCTCCCTAGATGTGGACGGAAAAGAAAAATTGACGAGAGATTTCAACGCAAGATTGTGCGGATGGTGGATAAAGAACCTCGACTAACAAGCTGCCCTGAAGTCCGAGGGTACAACAGTGTCAACCCGTACTATCCGTCGGCGTCTGAATGAAAAGGGACTGTATGGTAGGATACCCAGGAAGACCCCACTTCTTACCCCGAGACATAAAAAAGCCAGGCTGGAGTTCGCCAAAACTTACCTGAGAAAGCCTAAAACGTTTTGGAAGAATGTTCTCTCTTTTTGGGCAAAGGCATCAACATAGAGTTTACAGGAGAAAAAAAGAGGCATTCAAAGAAAAGAACACGGTCCCTACAGTCAAACATGGCGGAGGTTCCCTGATGTTTTGGGGTTGCTTTGCTGCCTCTGGCAGTGGACTGCTTGACAGTGTGCATGGCATTATGAAGTCTGAAGACTACCAACAAATTTTGCAGCATAATGTAGGGCCCAGTGTGAGAAATCTGGGTCTCCCTCAGAGGTCATGGGTCTTCAAGCAGGACAATGACCCAAAACACACTTCAAAAAGCACTAGAAAATGGTTTGAGAGAAAGCACTGGAGACTTCTAAGGTGGCCAGCAATGAGCCCAGACCTGAATCCCATAGAACACCAGTGGAGAGATCTAAAAATGTCAGTTTGGAGAAGGCACCCTTCAAATATCAGAGACCTGGAGCAGTTTGCCAAAGAAGAATGGTCTAAAATTCCCGCAAAGCATTGTAAGAAACTCACTGATGGTTACCGGAAGCGGTTGATCGCAATTAATTTAGCTAAAGGTTGTGCAACCAAGTATTAGGCTGAGGGTGCCTATACTTTTGTCTGGCCAATTTTTGGAGTTTTGTGTGAAATGATCAATGTTTTGCTTTTTGCTTCATTCTTTTTTGTGTTTTTTCATTGAAGACAAATTAAATGAAGATAATAATACCAAAGAATTTGTGATTGCAATCATTTTCAGGAAGAAACTGAGTATTATCTGACAGAATTGCAGGGGTGTCAATACTTTTGGCCACAACTGTATCTTTAATTTCCAAAAATAAATATCTGATTAAAAACAGCCAATGTGCAACACATGTGCCATATAGGGAATTAAGGCAGATGTCAGTCACATGAGCTGTCCATTATGTGTATGTGTGAGGTAATATATACTGCCCGGCCGGGGGGAAGGTTTACTGTTGGCTGGTGATTTATTAGGCTGCCTATAGCAGCCAATCACAGCTTAGCTTCTATTTTCCTACAGGTCATTAATATATTTTGTTATAGCTAGCAGCAGTTATTTATTAACCCGGGAGTAGCTGGGTAGTACAGCTACTTATACCATAAAATTGATCTGGCAGTATGATTCTCCAGGTCAATATAATTACGTTTATACCAACCATGTACAGTTTTTGTTTTATTAAAGGAGTGAAAAAGAATTCAGATCTTTTTTTTATTTGCTTGTGTCAGATGTTTTTGAGAGCTGTAATGTTTTACATTTTTGGAATTTTGGGCTGTGGGAGCACTAGTTTTTTGTACCCCAAACTGATGTTTTTATTGGAATTATTTTGGGATATATGCAATGTTTTAATCGCCTGTAATTACATATTTTTCCTTTTTTGCAGTGGCCAAAGAATTGCATTTTTAGAGTTTTGAGTTGTTTTATCATTACGATGTTTACTGATCAGATTAATTTGTATATACATATAAATATAGAAACAAAAAAAAGGAACAGCACAGATTTTCCTATGGTCAGGTGCAAAGCCCCCTACCACAATCCAAGGCTTGTAGATATTGCAAAAAATGGACGACAGCGCTTCCTTTGGAAAAGCAAATGTGGATTTTATTCACCCAGTGACCGCAACATTTCGGCTGGAAACCTTTATTTTGAACTTTTGTGTTTTTATTATTCTTTTCATATTTTTATAAACTATTTTTTTTTACCTATTTACTTTTTTCTAGTGCCCTTAGGGGATTTGAAGCTGTGATCCTGCAATGTACATGTACATGCATGTACAGCAGAAAACGATCTCCTATAAATGCCACAGCCTGGATTTACAGAAGAATCATCATGATAGACGCAGGGGTCATCATCAGCCGACAACTGGCTGTCATCACAACCCATTGACGCCCTGCGATCACGTGAAAAGGCCACTAATGGGAGCATAGAATGACGTGCTCCCTGCTGGTGTGTGTGAAATCCCGCTGTAATAGATTGACAGAGAGTCTACCCTACATATACTATATCCTAAATAATTCAGAAATTAGCACATAACAGTTTAATTATGAGTAGATAGATATCTGCAGACATAGTAGTGCTGTTATTTTTCATAAACATTAAATAAAGCGGTGTGTGTTCAATTGCATTATTAATGAGAACTAGAGATATTTTCACCATTTTAGTGTTTTTCTGGCCACATTTTCATAGGAGAGGTATAAACAAATGACAAGTCAGAACTCACCTGAGAATCCATCCTTACAGGCACAGGTGAAACTTCCTATTGTGTTAGTGCAGGTTGCATTAGGTGAGCAGATATTATTGGTCTCACATTCATTAATATCAGCACAGTGGGTCCCATTACCTGATCAATATAAAATTAATCACAGATAACTGAGGATATACAGATGTAGCATTTCCTAACATGACACATAAACCATGATGGAGGAAGATATCTGGATTTAGTAAACTATAACTTGACACCTGACTTGACTTGTTCATTGGCCGTTGTTTTCAGTGTCCATTTACCCTTTTCTATATCATAATATATTTAGTACATTGTATGTTGGAGTAAAGAATTCTACATGTATAACATTATACAATGTGAAAATGAAAATCATTAATAAAACATATGAGTTATTATCACACAAGTGAGGAATAACAAGTCCACCATCACTGGGCACAAATTAGAGGTCATGTAAGACGTGTCCAGAAGACTGAACTACAGTTTGTTCCTAAAGGATTCAAAGTTAATTGTAATTTCTAATTTATCAAAACCAGATTATTTTCTTAACAGAAAGTATAAATTGTTTCTTTTTACTTTAACAAAACGAAGTGCTTACCTGTCTATAAGATGTGGGGTATGACAAGAAAGGCTAGGCTCATGTTATAAGGTATATGCTCTATATATATGAAGTGTGGGAACAAATATTGTGCACATTTCTGGTGGGATCTCATTGTACTGAACATCATAATAAACTACAGTATTAAATGTAGATAAAAATAGACGTAAAATGGAAACAATGAATAGGAAATTATTACTGACCTGTGAATCCATCATTACAAGCACAGGTGTAATTTCCTATTGTGTTACTGCAGGTTGCATTAGGTGAGCAGATATTATTGGTCTGACATTCATCAATATCATCACATTGGAATCCATTTCCTTATAATAGAAATGTTTTACAGTTAACAATAGAAGTAGATGTGCTCATGATAAATTATTAATCTACATTCATTATTTGATCACTGATTGAAAAATAGGACAATGGAAACATTAACACATCGAGCGCCAAATGAAAGATTATAAAATGGCTGACAAAGGTGTTTCCTATAGGTAGAGTAAGAAATATCTACTAAATGTATGAAGAAAAGATCAGATAATAATAATAATAAAACTTTATTTGTATAGCACCAACATATTCCGCAGCGCTTTACAGTACACTGGTACATATAAGAAAAATATACGATACAGAATGGTAGGTAATACAGAACAGTAGTTACATACAATAAACATAGAATCGACGTAGGAAATACAATAAAAAGCAAAAAATAAAAGTGAAGGTGACCCTGCTCGAAGGAGCTTACAATCTAAGACGGGATGGGAACACAAAGTACAGGGGCTTATAACAATTAATATCTTAAGTCTAAATGACTACTGTTAGGGAGAAGGGTAGACCGCCCTGAAGAGGTGTGTTTTTAGGGAGCGTCTGAAGCTATGCAAGTTATGGATGGTCCTAATTTCTTGGGGTAGAGCATTCCAGAGGATTGGTGCAGCTCAAGAGAAGTCTTGGAGTCAGGAATGGGAGGTTCGGATTAATGCCGATGTTAGTCTGAGGTCACATTCAGAGCGAAGGGGACGGGTGGGGTGGTAGACAGAGATGAGGGTGGAGAGGTAAGTAGGTGCCACACCATGAATAGCTTTGTGGGTGACAGTGAGCAATTTGAATTGGATTCTATAGTGTACAGGTAGCCAATGCAGTGACTGGCACAGAACAGAAACATCTGAGTAACGGTGGGCTAGATAGGTGATCCTGGCTGCTGCATTGAGGATAGACTGGAGAGGGGAAAGCTTATTGCGGGGAGGCCAGCTAATAAAGAATTACATTAGTCAAGGCGGGAATGGATCAGGGCCACGGTGAGGGTTTTAGTTGTTTCCATGGTGAGGAAAGGGCGAATTCTGGACATATTTTTCAGGTGCAAGCGACAGGAGCGGGTGAGAGATCGTATATATGGGGTGAAGGAGAGATCAGCGTCCATCATAACACCGAGACAGCGAGCCTGCTGACTGGGTGTTATCGTAGTTCCGCACACCGAGAGAGAGATGTCAGATTGTCAGGACCCCAAAGTAATCCTCTCTGTAGGTAGATATATAATACAGATGACATATTTTCTAATGTTTCCCTAAACAACATGATCCATTCACTTCCATTACTGTGACATATTGCTGATGTATCGTACTCACCTGTGTATCCAGGATTACATGTACAGGTATAACTTCCCACTGTGTTATTACAGGAGGCGACAGATGAACAGTTGTGTTTTCCTCCACATTCATCAATATCAGCACAATATGACCCATTACCTGATCACAATACAGATATAATGACTGGTTACTGCCTGTGAGGAAGAACTTATCTACAGTTGTCTTTTATATAGATATAAACTATCAATGGATTGTACTAAATTCTATAGGATAAACTGCAGCCAAAGTCTATCAGTCTGTACTAATGACAAGACAAATTACACAAACACAAATCAAAGTAACCTTATATCAGTTATCGAGACGAAAAAACTGCAAATCAAAATAATAGATCATCAAAATAATCGATCATCAAAATAATCACATATATTGTATCTGACAACATCATCCATCATTAATAGACAGAATATGGGTCAGTGTGATATTGTTAGATATGTGTCCATGACTGTTTGGTCATTGGTACTGGAGATGACAATGAAGATGGCGTCCTCCTGTGAATGGTTGTATATAGAGACATCTTTAGCAATAAGTGATTACCTTGGTATCCATCATTACATGTACATAAGGAATCTCCTGTTCTGTTACTACACACGGCATTGGAAGAACAATTAGCATCATCTGTACATAATGTCAGAGCCTCACAGTTATATCCATCACCTATGAAGAGAACATCATTTAGTGAATGAAGTATAACAAATTAATCTTTATATTAGTGTCACTAAATATGAAGGTTTTCAGTGTGGACACATCTGTAACACTCTTTATGTTTCAGCCAAGTGGATTGAGTTGTCATACTGCTGTATAAACAAGGTGACAAATAATTACATAATTACTGATTGTATGAAATGTAAATTGTGTCGCTTCATTGATAAAACTGATTTGTTTGGTAAAATCGTACCCCACAAAAAAGTTTATGATTAAAGCTTACATCAATTGCAATACCACGCATGTTACAGGATTGTAAATGTCTTTGACTTTGTTCAGGTTCTGAATTCATTTTTCTCTGGGTCTACTCTACACTGGAATGTATTGAAATCACAATTAGGAAAATATTTTGTGATCAAGCATCTGTCTGGCACACGATGGTCAGCACATTTTGATGCTCTTCATATTATGAATGGGGACTTTAAGAAAATAAAACACACCCTAGATTCTCTATCATTTTATAACGAACAGCAAATGAATACAAAGTGAGAGGCAGAAGAATTGAGCAAAAAATGGAAAACCTAAACAATCTTTCTCACAACTCTAAAGTGACATTCTAGAAAGAATGAATAAAACAAGCAATGCCCTGCAATCAGGGGATGTGAACATTCTAGTTGAAGCAATTCACTTTGAATCTATGAAATCCTATCTTCTAGGCAGCATAGTGTCTCAGTGGTTAGCACTCTGCAGTCTGGCAGCACTGGCTTCCTGTGTCAATCCCACCAAGGACAAAATCTGCAAGGAGTTTGTGTGGGTTTCCTCCGGGTTCTCCAGTTTGCTTACTGATAGTGTTTGAATCCCACCAAGGACAACATCCACAAGGAGTTTGAATGTTTTCCCTGTGTTTGGAGGGTTTCCAAATTCTTTCCTCCTACACTCCTAATACTGCTTTCACAGCTGTATTACTTACAATTCCTGCAGATAAGGCAAACCTGTACTTTTGTATTTCAAGTTTGCCTGATTTGCCATTTTGAAAATCCGGCGGAATTCTTCATTTATTGCAAAAAGCAGATGCGGCACACTTGCAGCAAACTTGCAGCAAGTTAACACTTGTGCTTAATGCATTGTAAAGGGACTCCCGGACAAGTGAGGACAATCCCATTTTCCCCATGATCCCGCACTTCTGGCTATGGATGAAAACAGCTGCTAGCAGCGATTTTAGTCTGACAACAAAGGTGCCAGAAGTGCCAGAAATTCCGGATAATGGTCAAAACTGCAAGCCCCGCGCATGCCAGAGGTCCCTTTACAATGCATTAGCACAAGCGCAACTTTGACGCAAGAATGACGCAAGGGCCCCGCATTTGCCGCATCTTTAATCTGACAAAATGCTCAGAGACGTATTCAGAGATCTAAAATCTATTTTCTTCTTCAGTGAATTGAAAAGGATTTCTAAAGAAATAATACAACCATCTGGCTAATATGTATCACAAAGACCTGAAATATGGTGATTGTTTAAATGAATTTGAGCATCTCAAGCCCTATATGGCTCTTGATGAAATTGTGAGACTCTCCCTACAGTGTACAGAAAAAAAAAATCAGATAATTTGAAATCTGTATTCCCGAATCTTGATTAGATGTCACCTAAGTGTTAGTTGTAATTAGCAGAGCTGACAGCAGGGCCATAAGAGAGCTACAACTGCAGATGTGTTTGTATGAGATAAAGCTCAGCTCTGCTGTATTGTGTTAGTTATACTTACACACAGCTCCATCAGTTATACTCACACATTGCCTTGCAGTGGGCTAAGCGTAGCACACTGTCAGTCATTACATGTCTCACACTGGTAACACCACATTTCAGTTAAAATTAGCTCTAAAGGCAGATTCTCAGGGAGATCATTATCCAGCCCAGAGATCTTAACTGCTCATTTATATGTTAAGGAAAAACATTTCTCTGGAATAACATATGGGTACCTTTACACGTGGCAACTTTTGTAGGAATTTCACTGGCAACTTACTGGTTGCAGTGAAAACATGGACACATTGTTCTATCTTGTTGCTGTGTACAAATGGAACAATGTCTCCATGATTTCACTGCAACCAGTGAGTTGCCAGTGAAATTCCTACAAAAGTTGGCGCGTGTAAAGGTACTTTATCAGATTACAGACACCAAAATATTTTATAAAATTTCTGTTGCCTGCATGTTCATGTCGAAATGTTAGAAGGGTTGACCATAATGACAAAGTCACTTTCAATTCCCTCCCTTTTCACATTTTTATTTTAAGTATGGTAAAATCTAAACATGTTTGATAATTATGTGATCATAAATGTCTTATCTATCAAAATCTAACATTATTTCCACTATAAAGCTCGATCGATGGGAAAAAATCCAGCTCTCAGACTATGGTGACACAAACCAAATGTTTTTACAAAAATCTGAATTTACTACTAGATTATAAAATAAATTTAAATAAGATTAGTATTGTCTTAATTGAATTGAGGATCTGTTTTGTTGTGTCACTTTCACTAAAAGAGAAAGGGCAAAAAACAAAACCTGAAAAACAATGGAGGAATTTATTTCTTTTACAATTTCTCAGCACTTTAACTTTTTTCCCCCTTTTCATTACATGATATGGTAAGGTGAAAGATGTATTTCAAAACTACAACTCATCCTGCAACTCACCCTCATATGGCTATACCAAACAACAAAATAACAAAGAAATGATGGCTCTTGAAATAGTGGAAGGAAATTATAAAACCACAAAAATAAAATAAATTGCTGTCACTGAAGGGATTCAAAGAAAAGAGAAAATAAAAATAGAGCAGAAAACAATGAGATGTCAGAGCTCACCTGAGAACGCATCATTACAAGCACAGGTGAAACCTCCTATTCTGTTACTGCAGGTGGCATTAGGTGAGCAGGTATTATTGGTCTCACATTCATTAATATCATCACATTGGAATCCATCCCCTAATAATATAAAATGAAAACATTTTACAGTTAACTGAGGATATGACATTAGAACAAGATGTGATCATGAAGACATGTGAATCTACAAACATTGTCTAATCAGAGTTTGAAAAATAAAAGCTGCAAACACTAACTCATCGAGGAAATAATGTAAATAAAATTCAGGATGTAAGAATTTGATAAAAATTGGACCGGCTCTGAAGTGGTAGAAAACTGATTCCAATCCTCTGTTTGGCTTCTGACCTATCTGTCCCACTGCCATCACTCATTCGATCATTCATCACTCATTCGATTTCTGCTATTTTCCTTCTAGCCACATCTTCAATTAGGCCCATCTTCATGAAGAGGAGTGCAACAAACATTGCTATGAATGGTGTCACGTGGGACACAAAGCATGGTATTAATGTGTGCCACATCATATATTACAGTGTGTGGCATAGTAAATTAAAGATCCGGATGGAACAAAAATAGAAGATTTAAGATATTACAAAGAAGGAAGAGATGATAGAATGATCGATAGCCTCAAAATAGTATGGAGAAGGCTAAGAAGGGGTGAAAAACAGATTTATTTTTTTACTCCCTTCTGTTCTTCATAATACAGAAAATTGTCAATCAGTTGACCACCACGTTATTGAATTAAATCAAAGCAAATTGCAAAAAAAATTATTTCAGACTTTGGGTAAGGCTAGGGTCACACATGCAGATTTTCCATGCGATATCGGAGACCTGCGTTTTCTAAAAATGCATGGAAAAACGCACCCATAGGCCCCCATGTAAAAAACGCATGCCCCAATAGCAAAAATGCATGTCCCAACAGCAAAAACGTATGCCTAAAGTGCTTTTTTGCACTTAAGTTAGGAACGGCCTTCCAAAACGCATGCAAAAACACATGGTACCATTTAGTAGCATGCAAAAACGCATGCGTTTCCTATAGGGGCCCATGTTAAAAACAACGCAAGCGTTTTTAAAAACGTACCAAAAAACACAGCTTGCAGTATTTTTTGGTGCTGATTCAAAAACGCATGGAAAAATGCAGGGTGTCAAAAAACACCTTAAAAAACACATGCAGAAATGTAAAAAGCATGGGTGCCAAACAGCACCTAAAAAAAACATGGCATGTGTGACCCTAGCCGAAATTCAGATTTTCTTTTGTAAAATTCATGGTGAATTCGATGAGCCTCAAATGGATTTCCTTTTCTTACAAAGCATCTGACACTGGTTCTCTTGTTAGGGGCAATTTACTGAAAAACCTACTGAAATGTCTCCAAACTCCAGAATAACATCAATAACTACAATATCAAGGAGTTACTATAAAGTGATCAGTTCATTCGAATACCTGAAAATCCATCTTTACAAGCACAGATGAAACCTCCTATTGTGTTAGTGCAGGTTGCATTAGGTGAGCAGGTATTATCGGTCTCACATTCATCAATATCATCACAGTGGAATCCATCTCCTAATAATATAAATGTTTTACAGTTGACAGTGGATATAAGATTATAAGAAGGTAGATACGACAAGAAATACTTACTAACCAAACAAATAAGTTACCTTCCAAAACAGAACAAAAAAGGCCATAATTATTGGGCATAAAATAGGGTTTATCTTGTATTTGATGTGAACTGGTAATACTTTGTTTTCAAAACTGCCCAGATCCCGTCAGATCCTGACACACTGACCTACATTCTATGTAGTTATATTTCCACATTCTGCAGTAAACTTAGCAGAGGGTGAACTCCATTCCTATCATAGACTCCTGTATAACACACTTCTCACCTTGTGTCTCATTCTTACATTTTGCAATGCTCGTGTTGTCACATAGTTGTAGACATCTTAGAAAACGAAGAATTTTGTTTATACTATATAAATATACGAGGGGCATTAATTAAAGATGTCCCCTGACCCACTTCTATGTATGGCAGGATGTTGAAATTGTACATGTGTAATGATATAAATCTCTATAGGTTACGTGACAATTTGAACTTTACACTGATAACAGTCTTTCTTTTACACCTGCTGAAGTGGTGTGAGGTGTGATAATGGATCCAGTGGAATACAGAGCAGTCATCAAGTTCTTTTATTTGAAAGGTCGCACACCAATGGAGACGTTCGATGAAATGAAAGAGGTTTATGGTGACGATTCCACATATGACACGTAAGTGTTACCATATAGTACTGACCCCAGACATCATACAGACACATCAGTGTTACCATATAGTACTGACCCGAGACATCATACCAGCACCTCAGTGTTACCATATAGTACTGACTCGAGACACATTACCGAAACCTCAGTGTTACCATGTATAGTACTGACCCCAGACATCATACAGACACGTCAGTGTTACCATATAGTACTGACCCGAGACATCATACCAACACCTCAGTGTTACCATATAGTACTGACCCGAGACATCATACCGACACCTCAGTATTACCATATAGTACTGACCCCAGACATCATACCGACACGTCAGTGTTACCATATAGTATTGACCCCAGACATCATACCAACACCTCAGTGTTACCATATAGTACTGACCCGAGACATCATACCAACCCCTCAGTGTTACCATATAGTACTGACCCGAGACATCATACCGACATGTCAGTGTTACCATATAGTACTGACCCGAGACATCATACCAACACGTCAGTGTTACCATATAGTACTGACCCGAGACATCATACCGACACGTCAGTGTTACCATATAGTACTGACCCTAGACATCATACTGACACATCAGTGTTACCATATAGTACTAACCTGAGACATCATACTGACACCTCAGTGTTACCATATAGTACTGACCCCAGGCATCATACCGACACATCAGTGTTACCATATAGTGAACATGGTGAATAAAAAACCCAAAAAACAAATTTATAATTGCACTGTGTTTTTGCAATTTTTTCAATAAATGTCGTCATTCAAAAGTACAACTCGTCCTGCAAAAAACAACAAGAAGCCTCATATGTCTGTATTGATGGAAAAATAGAAAAGTTATGGAAGAAGAGGAAGGAAAACAGGAAATCTCCCAGAGGTGAAGGGAAAATACAGGCTTGAGGGGAAGAACGGATGGACGGATAGAAAGACTGAAGGATGGACGGAAAGAAGGAAGGACAGACGGATGGAAAGAAGGACGGAAAGAAGGAAGGACGGACGGGAAGAAGGAAGGACGGATGGATGGAAAGAAGGAAGACGGAAAGAAGAAAGTATGAAAAGAAGATAGGACAGATGGACAGACAGAAGAAAGGACGGACAGAAAGAAGGAAGGACAGAAAGTAGGAAGGAAGAATGGACAGACGTAAAGAAGGAAGGACAGAAAGAAGGAAGAATGGCACGGACGGTCGGAAAGAAGGAAGGACAGTTGGAAATAAGGAAGGATGGAAAGAAGGAAGGATTGACGGAAAGAAGGACGTAAGGACGAATGGAAGGAAGGAAGGACGGACGGAAAGGACGGACGGATGGTTGGACAGAAGGAAGGATGGAAAGGTCGGAAGGAAGAACAGGCGGACTGATGGGGCGACAGACAGACGGAAGAAAGGACGGATGGACGGAAAGAAGGAGGGACGGATGGAAAGAAGGACGGATGGAAAGAAGGAAGGGCGGAAAGAAGGACGGATGGAAGGAAGGATGGACAGAAGGAAGGACAGAAAGAAGGATGGAAGGAAGGACAGAAAGAAGGAGGAAAAGAAGGATGGACGGAAAGAAGGAAGGATGGAAGGACGGACAGACGGAAGGACAGAAAGAAGGATGGACGAAAAGAAGGAAGGATGGAAGGACGGATGGAAAGAAGGAAGGACAGTCAGATGGACGGAAAGACGGATGGAAAGAAGGAAGGACGGAAGGATGAACGGAAGGAAGGATGGATGGAAGAAAGGAAGGAAAGAAGGAAGGACGGGCGGACTGATGGGGCGACGGAAACAAGGACTCCTCAACAATATCAAAATCCTTAGTATCATATATATCTCCATACATACACCCCCCAACACTTCACACTGCTGCAGTTACTGAGTGGACAGGCTGCTTCAATCAGTATTTGTGTCATTAGAGACACAGTGCTGACCAACCTTCACCCTGGTACACTGCACCAGATCCTCTGCTGTGTGAAGACATCAGTGACACAGAGCTGTCTCATTCACACAGCAGAGGCTTTGTTACAGTGTGTCACAGATTACATCAGTGTCTGCGGACCCCTGTGCAGATTAGAAGCTGCAGACCCCCATCACTGGGCTCACACAGTACATTCTCCTTCCCTGCTCCTGATCACTGACAGCCCGGGACAGTGAGGGAAGGAATCACTGATAAGAGGGAGCTATTCATTGTAATCAGGAGCGGCCCTGAATACAGCACATTGTCCCTTCTCTGCAGACTTTCCATACATCACTGCCGTCTGGCCGGGGGAAGAGCAGCAACACCCGGCAGGCCTGCTCACAGCAATGGCTGCAGGGGAGGATGTCTTACTGTGGAGAGGGCTTATTCATGTAGATGGAGAGGGCGGGGATGTTGCTATGGGGGAGGGGTTGGGGTAGAGGAGGTGGAAACGACCAGTGTTTATTACCATGCTAGAACACCCCCCCTGGTCGTTCTGTTCAGACGCAAAACAAATGTTATCTAGGAAACCCTGCAGAATACTGACACAAAGTACATTACAGATTGTCAGCATTCGGCAGCCTAGATAAGCACTGAGATTATGTGACGAGCCCGGACAACCCCTTTAATACTATTTTCGGCTCCTGTTGATATTAGTGCAGTACACTCTTTCACTTCTTCTTTTTTTCTTCTTTTGTCAGCCAGAAATTTGTTAAGAGGTAACCCTTATTGGGTTCGAATTTTATCACTTCCAATATTCCTTTATTTTAATACTAATGTCCACTTTACACGCGGCTACATTTCTAGCTTATCCACAGGTAACTTACTGGCTGCAGTGAAATCATGCAGACATGGTTCTATCTTGTTGCTGTGTAAAAATGGAATAATGTCTCCATGATTTCACTGCAGCCAGTAAGTTACCTGTAGATAAGCTAGAAATGTAGCCGCGTGTAAAGTGGCCATAACACTCATGAAACCACTTCAGGCTGTATTAGGGTATGTGCCCACAGGACGTTTTTTGAGCAGTCATGAACACAGGAAAACCTGAGGATCCTAGAGTCCTTGACAGGAGAAATGCTATGATCTTATCTGCGTTTTTTGCGCGTTTTTACTGCGTTTTTTGTGCGTTTTTCCTGCATTTTTGATGCTGCGTTTTTGATGCTGCGTTTTTCCCATTAACTGCACCAAAAACACAGGAATAATTGACATGTCAATTCTTTGCTGTCCGCACCAAAAACGCAGGTATTTGACAGTTCTTGACACTTACAAAACCAATGTGTGTGCACAGCGTTTCTGTAAAACACATTGGTTTTGCTGGGAAGCCCAACCGCAGGAACAGATTAGCATAAATTACCATAAAACCAATGGTTTTCTGCATGCGGAAACTGCAGCAAAACCGCAGTAAAAACGCCCTGTGGGCACATACCCTAACAATCTTGCCGCCTAATTGGTGGCCCTGAATAGGACACTTGCATATTTAATTTCCCAAAAGACCATTGCATGGTCACTGCCTTTCTATTGCACAGCAGTTTATCAAAGTATTGTATGACGAGCTTATCTGACTACTGTCACTTTCCATCATATGTTATGTGCTTCACAATGAAGCCAATACAAATTTTTATATTTTATTTTCCTCTACTTTTAAGAGTCAGTACACTGTTTATGCTTCCATCCACATAGATATCTGTTGGCTTGATTTTTGCAGGATAAGTTGTCCTTTTGAATGACAGTAACCGCTGTGGCTTTGATGTACTGGATAACGGGGAATAAATCCAAGTGTAGTAATATTGCAAAGAAAACCTGCAATTCTGAGATAGTTTTGAGGGTATTGTTTCTATGTTGTTAAATGTTTGATAAAATTGACCTGGAATCCTAATTCTTTACATTAGTGCGGTTATAGCGATACAACCCAACACATTTTTTTCCATTTTCTTCTTCTTTTACTGTTTTGCCGTCACGAAATCAACACCATTTTTGAACTTTGAATTTTTTTCTTTTTACTGTGTTTACTGTTTAGCTTGGTTACCGTAATTTTATATTAGTGTAAATTAGACTTTTACAGACGCAGAGATACTACGATACATGTGTGTATTTCTTTTTATTTATTTATTATCTTTACTGGAAGAAAGGAGGAGTCATTAGAAATTTGCTTACTTTTTTACATAAACTGTTTTTCTTAATGTATTTGCTAGACCACTTAATAGACATGAACCTGCGATCATCTGATTGCTTATACTACATATAGCAATACTACATTATCGACAAATACAGCAGAATTCACAGGGTTTAAAAATAGCACCATAGCGGTACACACGGAGGTATTCAGCAGAGCTTCATGACATATCGAAACTCTTCAGCACCCTTTCATCATGTGCATCTCCAAATCCTGCACCCTAAATATTGCTATTAAAAATGACAGTGGCATCTAACTGGTTAGCACCAATTGATGAACCTCAGCTCCCACTACTACTATTAGAGGCAGATAATGGCTCCGTATCACAGCCATTATCTGCCAGATATGGGACAGGCTCAGCCAGGGGCGTAACTACCGGCATAGCAGACGTAGCAGTCGCTTTGGGGCCCGGCCCTTGTGGGGGGCCCGGACCCAGCGCCGCTACGCTGCTATCCGGTCAGCTACAGGCCCCCAGTGTGTATATACAGGCCCCCCACTCCTCCTCTGCTGCACACGTCACCTGTAAAGGAATACATCATACTTACTTATCTCTGCCGGCTGCCGCCGCTCTGCACCGCGCTCCGTCTTCATCCAGCTTCTTCCTGGTTGTGACGTCATTTCCTGCGCCCGGCGGTCACAACCAGGAAGAAGCTGGATGAAGACGGAGCGCGGTGCAGAGCGGCGGCAGCCGGCAGAGATAAGTAAGTATGATGTATTCCTTTACAGGTGACGTGTGCAGCAGAGGAGGAGTGGGGGGCCTGTATATACCCACCAGGGGCCTGTATACTACCACCAGGGGCTCTGTATACTACCACCACCAGGGGCCTGTATACTACCACCAGGGGCTCTGTATATACCACCAGGGGCTCTGTATACTACCACCACCAGGGGCTCTGTATACTACCACCACCAGGGGCTCTGTATACTACCACCACCAGGGGCCTGTATACTACCACCAGGGGCCTGTATACTACCACCAGGGGCTCTGTATACTACCAACACCAGGGGCTCTGTATATACCACCAGGGGCCTGTATACTACCACCAGGGGCTCTGTATACTACCACCACCAGGGGCTCTGTATACTACCACCACCAGGGGCTCTATATACTACCACCACCAGGGGCCTGTATACTACCACCAGGGGCCTGTATACTACCACCAGGGGCTCTGTATACTACCACTACCAGGGGCTCTGTATACTACCACCACCAGGGGCTCTGTATACTACCACCACCAGGGGCTCTGTATACTACCACCACCAGGGGCCTGTATATACTACCACCAGGGGCCTGTATACTACCACCAGGGGCCTGTATACTACCACCAGGGGCTCTGTATACTACCACCACCAGGGGCTCTGTATATACCACCAGGGGCCTGTATATACCACCACCAGGGGCTCTGTATACTACCACCAGGGGCCTGTATACTACCACCAGGGGCCTGTATACTACCACCAGGGGCTCTGTATATACCACCACCAGGGGCCTGTATACTACCACCAGGGGCTCTGTATATACCACCACCAGGGGCCTGTATACTACCACCAGGGGCCTGTATATACCACCACCAGGGGCTCTGTATACTACCACCAGGGGCTCTGTATATACCACCACCAGGAGCCCTGTATACTACCACCAGGGGCCTGTATAAACCACCACCAGGGGCTCTGTATACTACCACCAGGGGCCTGTATATACCACCACCAGGGGCTCTGTATAATACCACCAGGGGCCTGTATATACCACCACCAGGGGCTCTGTATACTACCACCAGGGGCTCTGTATATACCACCACCAGGGGCCTGTATATACCACCACCAGGGGCCTGTATATACCACCACCAGGGGCCCTGTATACCACCACCAGGGGCCTGTATATACCACCACCAGGGGCCCTGTATACCACCACTGGGGCCTGTATATACCACCACTGCGGAGGCTGCTGTAATACTGCTGGGGCCTGTATATACCACTGGAGAGGCTGCGGTATACCACTGGGGCTGCTGTATATACTGCTGGGGCCTGTAAGGGGTGTGTCTTGAAGGGGCGTGTCATTGGGGGGGCGTGTCTTGGAGGGGCGTGTCATTGGGGGCGTGTCTTGGAGGGGGCCCCGTTCAAAAGTTTGCTATGGGGCCCTGCCAGTTCTAGTTACGCCCCTGGGCTCAGCTTATCACCGTCTATTGACTTGAGCCATGCACATTAAACAGTAGATGAGAAAAGGTTAAAGTATAGCAATGAATGTAAGCCCTAGATTTGCTGTCTGGTATGCATTATTAACTACATTGTGCGCTTTGATTTCTTGTAAAAAGATGTTTAGCACAGTGTTATAAGCTTTCACATCAGGATCCCTTTGAATTGAACTGTGTCATTAATTGTAGTTTTCAATATATTTAAGCAAAGGCAAAAATGACAAGTCAAAACTCACCTGTGAATCCATCATTACAAGCACAGATGAAACTTCCTATTGTGTTACTGCAGGTTGCATTAGGTGAGCAGATATTATTGGTCTCACATTCATTAATATCATCACAGTGGATCCCATTACCTGATCAATATAAAATGAATCACAGTTAAAGGTAATCTGTCAGGTGCCTTATGCCATCAAACCCAGCAGCATTTCATATGTGTTTCCCAGAATTCCCTGCCTAACCAGCCCTGTACAAGGCCTTTTGATTAAAAAACAAAAGCATTTATGAAGTGTGGTTTCCCTATGTCAATTGAGCCTTTGAATAGTCGATGTTGCGTTGTTTCTCTTGACTAGTTGGCCTCTCTCCATGTTATCAGGCCCAGTGGTCTTGAAACCTTGGTTTCCATCAGCTGGCATCATTGTAGCTTCTAGAAATATTGCGCATTCGCTCGGCTCATTTTGACAGCATTAGTGCAACTCTGAAGCTGAGTTTACATGTTTCAGCTTCAGAGGGGCGCACTGAGCATTATCAGAACAACAGCTTCTGCACTTCTGATCATGTGCAGTGCATCACTCTGAAGAATTACAAGAACAGGTGAAACTTCATATTTTGCAGGTTGCATCAGGTGAGCAAATATTATTGGACTCACATTCATCAATATCATTAAATTGGATTTGATCTCTTAATTAATATAAATGTTTTACAGTTAAAAATAGAGGTCTAATCCAGAAAATTGTTGCTCGGCTGGCGCTACTCTCCTGGGTTTACACAAAGCAGGCATTTATAATCCGTATGGATTGTTCCAGATAGATGGGTTAAAATAATGCCTTTTATTGATATTATAAACACTTCATAATCCAAGTGGGAAAATTCTACTCTCCATTGTCCGGCCAGCGTGCAATTACCTGGAAGTGTACTTAAGATATCCTCCCCTACTTGGTAAGTGCCTATTTAGGACCTGCTAGAACCTGCCTGCTCTTCCTTACCCATTGTGCCTTTCAGTACTGAGTGTGTATCTTCTGCTGTCTGCCT